>CM060184.1:2675280-3253986 GCA_030549335.1 Pontederia crassipes
GGATAAGACTTTGTCGCTGTTATACAAATTGGTGTGATGGTGGACCTGTTCCCTTGATGCAACTTGTACAAGTCTCAACTACATTTCACGAAAATTAAATCTAGGAAGGCACTCTTTGAATTCTGATGATCCATATATGCTTGCAGGTGCACTCTCGATTCTCAACAAACACCTTTCCCAGTTGGGATCGTGCCCAACCTATGCGTGTTCTGGGTCACAACGGGGAAATCAACACTTTGCGAGGAAATGTAAATTGGTAATAAATCACTGGCTGTGGATGCCGTCAGCACTTTTCAAATGCACGATTGCATGCTCATTCTCTTGTACTCCCTTTTATGTAACAGGATGAAGGCACGGGAGGGGCTTCTGAAGTGCAAGGAATTAGGCTTATCAAAGGATGAGATGAAGAAACTTCTTCCCATTGTTGATGCTACTTCCTCAGATTCGGGTACGAGTTTCTTGGCTGATGTTTGTTCATTCATATTCATCCCTTGAGCATTTGCTTCCTCATAAAATTACTGTTGTGTTTGATTGAACCAATTGGTGAGAAGACTGAAACTTATAGTACTTGTCATCTTCAGGGGCATTCGATGGTGTTCTAGAGCTTTTGATTCGTGCTGGAAGGAGCCTACCGGAAGCTATTATGATGATGATACCCGAGGCATGGCAAAATGACAAGAACATGGATCCTGATAGGAAAGCTATGTACGAATATTTCTCTGCTATCATGGAGCCTTGGGACGGGCCTGCTCTTATTTCTTGTGAGATTCTATCTGCCTTCTTACTGGTTACTGTTTTTGTCTCTTTTATTGGTTTTGAGATTATAGCATGTCGATTTGCATGCAGTTACGGACGGACGATATCTTGGTGCAACACTCGATCGTAATGGTCTGAGGCCTGGTCGTTTCTATGTTACGCATAGTGGACGAGTTGTCATGGCAAGTGAAGTTGGAGTTGTAGACATTCCACCTGCAGATGTGTCCAGGAAAGGAAGGCTCAATCCCGGCATGATGCTGTTAGTTGATTTTGAAAATCATGTTGTTGTTGATGATGAGGAACTGAAGGAGCAGTTCTCAAAAGCTAGGCCATATGGGGAGTGGCTTGAGAAACAAAAGATTTCTCTTGAAGACATTGTTAACTCTGTTCCTAAAAGTCTCATATCTTTTCCTAGCATAGCTGGGACAGTTCCAGTAAGTTAAATGTGTCATCAACTCTTGAAAAGAAGAGAGTTAGTATTTCTTCTTTTTTGTTTTCATATTACTTCAGACAGGGAACTGAAAGCTTTATTTGCAATGTTTAGGTTAAGAATCATGATGTGGACATGGAAAATATGGGAATTCGTGGACTTCTTTCTCCACTAAAGGCCTTTGGGTAACTCGTTACATTCCGAGATTACTTTTGCTTTCTCTCATCACTCATTTATCATTTGTTGATGTATCTTGCAACTTGATACCTGCAGTTATACAGTGGAGGCTCTGGAGATGCTGCTGCTACCAATGGTAAAAGATGCCACTGAAGCACTTGGTTCGATGGGCAATGATGCTCCCTTGGCGGTGATGTCCAATAGGGAGAAACTTACTTTTGAATATTTTAAGCAGATGTTTGCTCAGGTGACAAATCCTCCGATTGATCCTATTCGGGAGAAAATAGTTACATCCATGGAATGCATGATTGGTCCAGAGGGGGATCTTACTGAAACTACAGAAGATCAGTGCCACCGTCTCTCATTGAAGGGACCTCTTCTTTCTATTGAGGAAATGGAAGCTTTGAAAAAGATGAACTATAGGGGTTGGCGGAGCAAAGTTCTTGACATAACATATTCTAAAAAGCTAGGTAGAGAAGGTTTAGAGCTCACCCTGGACAGGATATGCCATGAAGCTCGTGCTGCTATTTCTGAGGGCTATACGACTCTTGTTTTGTCTGACCGAGGTGAGAATTTGTTATTATTTCAGATTCTTTTATTGACATGATTAATGAGTCCTGTAGTTCCTCAATTGTATGTTTAAGAATACTGTTGGTCTTTGTTTTCCTATGGTTTTCGTATACCTATCTGATCTTTCTGCTCTTTGTAGCTCACATGTTGTTAAATATATTTTTTTATAGAAAATGTTGATTATAAATTACGTCCTTGTAAACTGCAATAGCTATTGAGGCTCACTATGATTTTATTGTAGGTTTTTCATCTGAGCGTGTTGCTGTAAGTTCACTGTTGGCAGTTGGTGCTGTTCATCAGCATCTGGTTTCAACACTAGAGCGAACGCGCGTCGGTTTGTTGGTGGAATCTGCTGAGCCTCGTGAAGTCCATCACTTTTGCACACTTGTTGGATTTGGTGCCGATGCCATCTGCCCCTATTTGGCCATAGAGACAATTTGGCGACTTCAGATTGATGGAAAGATACCTCCCGAGGATGATGGTAATTTTTGTTCCAGAGAGGAACTTGTTAAGAGATACTTTAAAGCCAGTAACTACGGAATGATGAAAGTTCTTGCCAAGATGGGGATCTCCACTCTTGCATCATACAAGGGTGCACAGATTTTTGAAGCTCTTGGCCTTTCCTCTGAAGTAGTTGAAAAATGTTTCAAAGGAACACCGAGCAGAGTTGAAGGTGCAACATTTGAAATGCTTGCTCGGGACGCACTTCGTCTTCATGAATTGGCATTTCCAAGCAGAAGTTTACCTCCTGGAAGTGCTGAATCAGTGACGCTGCCCAATCCTGGTGATTACCACTGGAGGAAAGGGGGTGAAATACACCTTAATGATCCTCTTGCAATTGCAAAGTTGCAAGAGGCAGCTAGAGGGAATAGTGTGGCAGCTTACAAGGAGTACTCCAGAAGAATACAGGAATTGAATAAGACTTGCAACTTGCGTGGCATACTGAAGTTCAAAGATGTAGCTGAAAAGATTTCCTTGGACGAAGTGGAGCCTGCAAGTGAGATTGTGAAGCGCTTCTGCACTGGTGCTATGAGTTATGGTTCAATATCATTGGAAGCACATACTTCTCTAGCTATGGCAATGAATAAACTTGGAGGCAAATCAAACACTGGTACGGTCTTTTCCCGGAGGTCCTTGAGATAATCCAAGATTCTAACTAAAGAATGCAATATTTACATTGGTGTTAAAAAGTTTGTTCGTCTTCAAATATTAGGTTTTGTCATTTGTGGTTTACCTTAGATTTCATTTCTTGAAGGTGAGGGAGGAGAGCAACCTTCGCGTATGGAGCCTCTTCCAGATGGTTCAATGAACCCGAAAAGGAGTGCAATTAAGCAAATTGCAAGTGGAAGGTTTGGAGTTACTAGTTATTACCTCACAAACGCTGATGAACTGCAGATAAAGATGGCCCAGGTAATATTCTTTGAATGTGATAAATCTACCTGGTTTCTTGCATCTGGCATGAACGCTAGACCATGGGGCATCACTACTATTTATCTCCTCTTTTCCTGTTGGAACACAAGTTCCTATTGTTTATCAATCTGTGTTCATGGACAGATGTTGCTGAGTTTACAAAGCACTAGTGTGTCTTTGTATCTCTTACTTATGAATGCCATTGCAATTTGGTGAGGTTATTCATTGCTGAAATATTTTTGTTGTCCTATGCTTATTTTTAATCATTATTTGTACCTAATGTTTAGGGCGCAAAGCCTGGTGAAGGAGGCGAACTTCCTGGTCATAAGGTTATTGGTGATATTGCAGTCACTCGGAATTCCACTGCTGGTGTTGGTCTTATTAGCCCCCCTCCCCATCATGATATATATTCAATAGAAGATCTTTCTCAATTGATCCATGACCTTAAGGTATTCATTTTGAAATTTTGATTTTGATTTCTCTTTCCATTTTCTATTCACCATACGCTTGCATTTTCTAAAGTAGTTCTTCCTTTTACATGACACTTTTTGAAAAGGTAGTATTTTGAAGCATCAATTTAAAATGTTGCTGTTTTATGGACAGGACAGCATCTTTTAGATATTAAAATGAGATGGAATGTGATATATTCAGCTAGTTTTCATAATTGTTTTTTTTTGTCTTGCAGAACTCAAACCCAGGGGCTCGAATTAGTGTTAAGCTTGTCTCAGAGGCTGGTGTAGGCGTAGTTGCTAGTGGGGTTGTAAAAGGACATGCAGATCACGTTTTGATAGCTGGACATGATGGAGGCACAGGAGCCTCCCGCTGGACAGGTATTAAGAATGCAGGGCTTCCCTGGGAGCTTGGCTTGGCAGAGACACACCAAACTTTAGTTGCAAATAACCTCCGCGGTCGAACAGTTCTGCAAACTGATGGACAGTTGAAAACTGGAAGAGATGTTGCAATAGCTGCTTTACTTGGTGCAGAAGAGTTTGGTTTCAGCACTGCTCCTCTAATAACTCTTGGTTGCATTATGATGAGGAAATGCCATAAGAACACTTGCCCAGTTGGCATTGCCACTCAAGATCCTGTGCTCCGTGAAAAATTTGCTGGCGAGCCTGAACATGTTATCAACTTTTTCTTTATGTTGGCAGAGGAAGTTCGTGAGATCATGGCTCAACTTGGTTTCCGAACACTTAGAGAAATGGTTGGCCGTGCCGACATGCTCCAGATTGATGATAAAGTTGTTAGGGGCAATGAGAAGCTTAAAAATATTGACTTATCATTATTGCTTAGACCTGCTGCTGATATCCGACCAGGAGCTGCACAGTATTGTGTTGAAAAGCAGGATCATGGTCTAGACATGGCACTTGACAATAAACTTATTTCCTTGTCAAGTGTTGCTCTGGAGAGAAAAGTTCCTGTCTATATTGAGATGCCAATAAAGAATGTGAACCGTGCTGTTGGAACCATGCTTAGTCATGAAGTCTCAAAACGTTATGGCATCAAGGGGTTACCTTTAGATTGCATCCATATTAAGTTATACGGAAGCGCTGGACAAAGTTTGGGGGCCTTTCTCTCTCCTGGAATAACCCTTGAACTTGAGGGTGACAGTAATGACTATGTTGGCAAAGGACTGTCTGGGGGCAAGATCATAGTTTATCCTCCTAGGGAAAGTCAGTTTGATCCAAAAGAAAATATCGTAATTGGTAATGTTGCTCTTTATGGAGCCACAACCGGGGAGGCCTACTTTAATGGAATGGCAGCAGAAAGGTTTTGCGTCCGTAATTCGGGTGCTAGAGCAGTTGTAGAAGGCGTTGGTGATCACGGATGCGAGTACATGACAGGTGGTACTGTTGTTATACTTGGTAAAACTGGAAGGAACTTTGCTGCTGGTATGAGTGGTGGTGTTGCATATGTTCTTGATGTGGATGGTATGTTCCATACTCGATGCAATCATGAATTGGTTGATCTTGAAAAGGTCGAAGTTGAAGAAGATATTGCAACATTGAGGATGATGATACAACAACATCAGCGACATACTGATAGTTCACTAGCAAGAGAGGTGCTCTCTGAATTTGATAGTCTGCTATCAAAATTTGTGAAAGTATTTCCACGAGACTACAAGAGGGTTCTTCAGAATCTAAAAGCTGAACAAGCTGCAAAAGATGCTGAGGCTCAAGAAGAAAAGATGCTCATGGAAAAAGATGCATTCGAAGAGCTTAAAATGTTGGCAGCAAAAAATACGAAGGTGAAAATCATAAGGCTTCCTGCTTTTTTGTTTTGTGATAATGCAAAAGAATGTTTTCAACCACTGCATATTTTAATGCTATGATTTTTTATTATTCCATACATAATCACCTGCATTTTTTTGGATTGCAAAATGTGTTTCTTTATACATTGTTGAATATTTTGCATTTTACTTGCTTAGGTTTTGTTATCTCTTTCACATCTTTTTGTGATGATCATACAGTATGATTTAGTTAATGAGTTTTTTCTTTTTTGTCATTATTGTAAGTCTGCACTAAGATAATTTGAGTATTTTGGTTTTTTAGAATCTGGAGGAAGAGAAAACTGTAATAAGGCCCACACAGGTTGATAATGCCATCAAGCACCGAGGTTTTATAGCCTATGAGCGTCAGAGCATTCAATATAGGGATCCTAATAAACGCATTGAAGATTGGAAAGAAGTTGCCATAGAGTCAAAGCCTGGGACGCTGCTAAAAACACAGTCTGCTCGTTGCATGGACTGCGGCACTCCATTCTGTCATCAGGTATTATACTACCTTTGCTAAAATATCATTTAGATTTTAAGTGACATTTGATACATATTTTTTTGTTTTTATATGTTGGTTGTTTAGATGAAACATTAAGATTTGAATTATTTTTTTAGACTCCTTTGACTCATTGACCTCCTTTTAAAAGTAGTTGGAGTCTCAGTATTTACTTTCTTCTGTTTAATCTTTTAATCTTTTTGCATAAAGACATTTTATTTCAGTCATTTCTGCTCTGCATGTCAGGTGTAGGATCTTTGATCATTCCACTTTTTTTATGTGCATATCCAGGAAAACTCTGGATGTCCCCTTGGAAATAAGATACCAGAATTCAATGAACTTGTGCATCAAAATAGATGGCGTGAAGCTTTGGATCGTCTTCTTGAAACGAATAATTTTCCTGAATTCACTGGTCGTGTATGTCCTGCTCCTTGTGAGGGGTCCTGTGTTCTTGGCATCATTGAGAACCCTGTATCCATCAAAAGTATAGAGTGTACCATCATAGACAAAGCATTTGAAGAGGGATGGATGGTGCCACGACCTCCATTAATTAGAACTGGGTAAAATATTTTCTCTGTAGTTACTTTTAGTTGTCTTTCTTGTGCTCTAAGTATGTCTTTGTAGTTACTTTTAGTTTGTAGAATCGATTTCTGTCTTCAACTAATATTTAGACATCCCTGCAGGAAAAAGGTTGCCATTGTTGGTAGTGGGCCAGCTGGTCTGGCTGCTGCTGATCAACTAAATAAAATGGGTCACTTGGTCACTGTTTATGAGCGAGCTGATCGCATTGGGGGTCTAATGATGTATGGTGTTCCCAATATGAAGGCTGATAAGATTGATGTTGTTCAACGCCGTGTAGATCTCATGAGCAAAGAAGGTGTTAAATTTGTTGTGAATGCTAATGTTGGAGTGGATCCTTTATTCTCTATCGAATATCTCCGTGCTGATAATGATGCCTTGGTTTTGGCTTGCGGAGCTACGAAGCCTAGGTGACTAAGTACTTTTTGCTGCAATTTATTTCTAAATCTTTTTGTCAACCTGTCAATTTAGCTTATTCCAAGTTTGATTAAGGAGAGTTTTTTCCAGGTTATCACTATCTTTGTTATGATACAGTTGCACATAGTTGCAACTGCAATAAACCAACTTATATGGATATATAATACTTGTGCATCTAATTTTGTATTGAATATTTAAGCATGATACTTCTTTTATGTGCGTCTGAAATTTGTTTTCCTAGATGTTCATATTTTGTCACATTTAGTTATCATTGTATTTTTTTCTGAAAAACAGTATGTCATTGTCTTTTTATATCACAAGTATCCTTGGCAATGTGGTGAAAATCAACTTGTTATATTATGTTATGCTGCGCTGGCCATCATTAACATTATTGAGATATGATCGTTCTTGTGCAGGGATCTTTCTGTTCCTGGGAGAGAACTCTCTGGTATCCATTTTGCTATGGAATTTCTACATGCAAACACCAAAAGCTTGCTTGACAGCAAGCTTCAAGATGGTAAGTACATATCAGCAAAAGGGAAGAAGGTTGTTGTGATAGGGGGAGGAGACACCGGAACTGATTGTATCGGAACATCCATACGGCATGGTTGCACCAGCATCATAAATCTTGAGCTCCTCCCAGAGCCACCTCAAAAGAGAGCACCAGGCAATCCTTGGCCACAGGTTTATATCTGAATTCCCCTCTTCTTGAACTCAAACCTGAACACTTCTACACCCCATCTCTATGGGAACACATTTAAATTCTCATGGATAGTCCGCCATTCTTATCAGCTTTGTTCTGATACAGTGGCCCCGTATTTTCCGCGTGGACTATGGTCATCAAGAAGCATCTACCAAATTTGGCAAAGATCCAAGATCGTATGAGGTGTTGACAAAACGATTTTTGGGCGATGAAAATGGAGTACTGGAAGGCCTGGAGGTAGTAAGAGTGCGTTGGGCGAAGGACAGTACTGGGAGATTTCAGTTCGAGGAAATCAAGGGATCAGAAGAGATTATTGAGGCTGATCTGGTTCTCTTAGCCATGGGCTTCCTCGGACCAGAATCTGTAAGTTCTCCATGCATGGTTTTGATACTGTGGTTCATTTTCTTAGCTTCTTAGTGCAGCAATGAAAAGAATGTTTCCTCACTGCTGTGTTCCAAAATTGGATGTCTGATAAACCTTTCCGATTTCAGACGATCGTCGACAAGCTGGGTTTGGAGACCGACAACCGGTCGAACTTCAAGGCAGACTATGGACATTTCTCTACGAATGTGGAAGGGATCTTTGCGGCTGGGGACTGCCGGCGCGGCCAGTCATTGGTTGTTTGGGCTATCAACGAGGGCCGTCAAGCAGCCTCGCAAGTCGACAGGTACCTAGCAAGGGAAGTCACCACCCCGGAGAAAGATAGACCAGCCTTGAACGTGGACCAAATCCAGAAAGTGGCTGCATAAAACCTTTGATTCGAAACTCTAAAGATCAAGATTCCTGGAACTTAGCAAGGAGCCCCTTCTTCAGGAGTAAGATAGGGTCAGGCCTTTTCTTCCTTTCGTGTGGCCATTTTTGTGTGGTTTACGAACAATGTACAGTTAGTTTCTTTTCTAACGAAAAATAATTGAATTCAGTAGCTAATGAGATCATGCAGAATCCAAAACGTTTGAACCCAGATTTGTCTTCAGATTGAGCGAATCTGGTGTGTTCTTTTTTTCTTATTTACCTCTTACTTTTTGTTCCTTCAGAACTTTTATCAGTGGGGAACTCAAACTTGATTCTGTTTCAGTATCTTGAATATTGTTTAATATTCAAACTTGAATATTTGGAATGAAAAGTGAGGTATAGAACATATAAGTAATTCTTATTAGATTGATGGCCTGCTTTACAGATACTTAAAAACATTGCCCTGCTTTACCCTTCTTATTCAAGAATAAGCTTTTTTGTTTTACAGATCTACTTAAAAACATTGCCCTGCTTTTGTACTATCGAAAAATGTGTGTTGTTGGGAATAACAATGTGCAAATGCACATCCAAATATCTAACTCTTCTTAAATATTTGAAAATCTCGACATTTTTCCAAGTATTCTTCTAGTTTTCCTCAGGTTGATGTTGTTGTGTGTCTTCTACAAAGGTAAAAAAGATGATGTGAAATCTCAGTTCGAACTAGAACTTAAAAAACTTTTACGCGCGTTGTCGTTTATCTAGTTTCGTTTTTCTTCTTCGTTTAAAGAAGAGGTTTCCTCTGTTTTCTCTACTACCTGCCAGCATACTCTTTCTTTGGTCATCTTCACCTCTTCCTCAAGGCATCCATTGAATTTGAACTACTGCATGCAACTTTCTCTCTCTCCCCACGCTCTCTCTCTCTCTCTCACACACAATAAATTGGCAGCCTTTATCGCTCCCAACAACTTGAACGAGTCCTGGTGCGTTGCATGTATACAAGCAAAACAACCCACGTTGCTATCAGTTGGGTTCACACTACATTTATAGTTTTGTTTCCTTTTGTTTGAACCAGTCGTGAGTTCGTCACACAAACTCACTGCCAGTCCACGCACCACTATAAAGCAGCTCCGGCCACCTCTTCTCCCCGTCTCACCACATGCCACCACACTCCACTCCACTCAACCACGGCATGGGGAACTGCTGCCCTTGCTTGGTTCATGAGCCCACTGTGGCTTGCCACGTAGATGAAGGGGCTGCCGGGGAGGCCACCGCCAAAGCAAGGGAGACGACGGCAGCGACAACGATGACTCCTTCCAAACGATCGTATAACTTGGAGGGTGGCAGCGAGGGGGAGGAAGATGATGCAGTGAGGATTAGGATCGTGATGACCCAGAAGGAGGCGGCCCAGATGCTGTTGCTGCTCGCCGGCTGCCGAAGGTCGCCGTCAACGGGGAAGAAGGCTGTTGCAGGTGTGCTCAGTGGAGGAAAGGGGCGCCGGAAGCCACACCACGGAGGGCGGGGTTGCTGCTGGAGACCGGTGCTTGCGAGCATCCCGGAGGAGCACTGTTAAATACATAGTTTGGCTACACTCGAATTGATGGCTTGATTAGTTAATGTTGCACCATTAGCGAGAGCAGTACTTTAATTTTCGTCAAGAGTACGTAGATGCAGTCGCTCATGCAGATGCAGTAGATCTGATGTGAATCAACAATCAAGTGATCGTCTCATTCTCCTCCGCATGCTCACTCGTAAATTAAGAAGAGACTTTTGGTGTTGCCTTGTGTTCTGTCAGCAGTTCCTATAACATGCGTTCGTTTGCAATGTTTTCTTGCCCTCCCGCAGCATGAAGTCCAATTCCAAGATTAGATTCAAAACTATTTCATGTGATGTTACGACGTGCAATCTGTATGCAGATCATATTATTAAACTCCATCTAACAGATTTTCTTTAAAGAAAAAAAAAAACTTGAAACCTATGCCATTAAAACTCCAGTGCGTCTAGTCCAACTTTTCTTCCATCTAATTTGCTGCTTCACTTAAGCCTTTATTGCACACGTAAGTTGGGAGCCGACTAATCCCAATAAATCAAGACTTGACGCAAACGATGGGGCATGCAGATAGATCGGTTCGACTCTTATGTCTCTCAATGTTTCGATACTCGCACAAGTTTCCACAGGATATAGAGGGTAATGGAACAACTCCGAGAGGAGGCCAGTGGGGAAACAAAGAGAAAATCGTTCAATCCTGGAACATTTTAAAGCTATTGCGGTAACAACACCAAGACTTGAACACTAATAACTTCCACAATTCTATATTTTCGGTGACAACTCCAAGTCAAGCAATCTGTAGTACCACGTGCATCATCAGAGAGATTTTGACTACCGGTGCGGTTCTCTGCATAGTCAATATGTACTGGAAATATTTTCTTCAGAAATAGAAAGGTGAAAAATATGTACTGGAAATATAGATCAAGTAACAAAATAGAGTAATATGTAGACTCATCGACTATTGCCAATCTAATACATGACAAAGCATTTCAGATCCCTTTATTAGTACTACTAGGAGGATTCGGAAAAGAATAAAATGTTGCATTATCACATCGAGTTAGTAACTCAAGGTCTTAAACTTGCAGGAAGGCTGGATTACATATACACAACTTGATGGCGACTCAATGGCACGATATTCATTACACTCGTAGAATTCTAACATTCTTGGTGCCTCAGACACGCCATGATCATTTAAGACAGAAGGGATCCATCAAACTGCTAATCAGTAGCGTACAACAAAAATACGTCTTGGTATTGTGGAAGGCCTCGAGGAACAGGAAAAAAGGATGAAAAACATGATCTTTATTTTGCACCGGAGGGCTTCGCAAGCAACTTCTTAGGCAACTTCTCCAAGGGGGTTGTCTTCAGTAGGAATAGCCTAGCAGCACGCTCCTGCAAGGTACCACCGCATTTCAATCCCCGAGCTTGCAGTTCTGCTTTGAGCTGCTCAAGACCAAGAACCTACAAAGCACCGACATTTAAGTGAGCAATGTCATATCAACAAAGTAAAAATGAGCTCCAGCAAACATGTGAAGATATATAAACATATCTAAAAACATCTACAAATACTCCACATGGGTATGCTGAAACATTTCAATGCAAATCTTAATAAACAACAGTAAACATATAAAATAGAGATACGACGTCCAAGGTAGCATGTCAGATGTGTTCTCAACTTTCAAGGACTAGAGACTCACAAGTGGATGTGTGGAATCCAACTTTTTTGAAGGGGTGTATGTGTGGCATCACACTTACAAAACCAGACACTAGAAGGTTTCCTTAAAAAGAGAGAAGAAACAATCGCAAAGCAAAATAATAAAGTTATAAGTACTAGTCGCGTGTCAATGGATGATCGTACACATAAATCACAAACATTTTATCCAACAAAGCTTATACCCTTCAGTTAATCACATCCAAATCTAAATACACAGAAAGAATGAACCATAAGCAGAAAATGTGAACCAATGGATCAAACACTCTAGTTTTGTTACAGATGTGCTCTATGCTAGCATGGACATGAATATCACTTGTCTTGCAGCATATAGTTTTAGTTAAGAAGCTTACATAACAAACTTTGATTTGGTTAACCTTGAAACTTTCAGATGGCAACTATTGACGGAAAGATTTGCAAAACCTAGTGAAGATTTCACAATCTGAATAAAAATCATTTCTTGCATATAAATAAAGAATATTTCAGTTTCGCCAAAATCATGCCCACATTATTCAGTTTTTTTAGAAGACATTACTTCAGTTTTTTCCCTAAAAAAAATTACTTCAGTTTTTCTTGGACCCAACTCTTCATTTGGTACGTTTCAACAACAACAACAACAACAACAACAACAACAACAACAACAACAACAACAACAACAACAACAACAACAAAGCCTTATCCTACTAAGTGGGGTCGGCTACATGGATCATACGACGTCATTCCGCTCTACAATATATTCGTTGATCCATGTTCATAAGATTCGACATGATTTTATGCTGGCTGTCGGGGCCTAACACAACCCTCCTCATTTGGTACGTTTCAAAAAAGAAAAAAACTCTTCATTTGGTTTAATAAGCATGAGTTGTCATTAATCAATTCAATTAATTTCTTCGATCTTGATTGTTGAGTGTGAAACTGTGGAGCAAATTAAGCTATGTACACGGATCACATTGTGATGAATGACACTCAAACATAAATAATTATCCATGAATTGTGAAAGAATAGGGAGCTCTTTAGCTTTAGCTTTCACTTCATGTTTCCTCCTCTTATTTCTTTATCAGTTTTATGCACCTTTTGGTCCATATCTTCATAACTTTATTTTCATCAAAGAAGAAATCTGGATGACTACCATCTTGCTAGTCATCCTTCTCTTTATAAAAAGAACTATCCAAGAATTTAAATGGTAATTAAACGACACTCTTCTAAAAAAAATAAAAAAATAAATGACACTAAGGAATAGTTGACAGTTTGGTCTAGTTTTGCATATTTTCTTTGAGGGGTGGTTTTGCATATTAACTAAATAAAAACTGTCATCAAGTTCCAACATTTCATTCATGGAATATGCTCAAACTAAAATAGCACATACAAGCTTATCTTTCAGGTAACAAGTCACACTAAAATTAAGATTTTTTTTTTGAGAGGAACTAAAATTAAGATTAATTGTCACAATAGTCGCAACATATATAATATTGACAATAGAGATAAAAAAGTAAAATAAAAGCAGACATATTACCTCTAACTCTGATGCAGAGTCATATTTGTCAAAGTCAAGTTGCTCCTCAGCACAGGAAGTACTGATTATCCCAGCAGTTGTCTCTTTATTAGCTTCTTCAGATTCCTTTATTACAACATCATAGGGAATATGGATCCCATCCTCTGGTACAGGATCATTCACATCAGGTATTTGTGCTAAGGTAGGATCAGCGCTCTCTGGCACAGAAATTTGTTCTTGAACACTCGTTTCATTTTCCACAGTTCCATCTGATTCTGAATTGCTGCCCCCACTTCCAGAACCTTGTTCTGCTGTTGGAGAATTCAAAGCAGATTCTTCATTTACTTCCTCTATGCTTTTGTCAGAGTTTGTACCTAATGATTCTCCATCAGAGTTAGCACCAGAAGCAGAAGCTGATCCCATGTTCTCTTCTTCTACCTTGCTTAGATTTGATGAATTTGCACCGTCGAGAATCACAGATTTCTCATCTCCATTATCACTATCTTCATCTTCATCTTCTTCATCATCACTATCACTTTCTTCCACCTTTTTCTTTCCCAACCTGAAAATTCCAAATTTATCCAAAGTTAAGCAGAGAAATCCTTTTTTGAAACAAAGGCACCAACCAAATGAATCAGATCGTACCATATCTTCATGCGCTTGGAAGAAGGCTCGATGCCAGGCAAGACTTTGCGTTTGGACTCCTTGTACAACATGAAAGATTGCCGCACAGCCTCGTCCACCTCTTCCATGCACTTTTCAGTGCTCTCCCTGTATTCTTCCAGGTACTTGTTCACGGCCGCCGATGAGTCCTTCCGTTTCTCCTTTGATACTTTTTTCAGGTACTGCTCAGCCAACTTCTCCAGCTTCCTATCCTCCGCCTCAGCCTTCCACTCCTCGATCTTTTTCTCGGCGTTCACATGGCGAAGCCTACGGCCGCTCATATCTCGGCAGGCATCGAAGTTGTTGGTCTTCTTCTGGCCGGCTTTGGTGGCGGCGCCACGGAGGAGGGAGCCGAAACCCCCTTTACCGCCGGGTAGGCGGAGAAGGAGAGCGACAGAGGGGAAGAGGCCATCGGGCGAGGCGGAGATCAGAGTCTCTTCAACGATCTCGCGGGTTCCGGAGATGAGACGCTGGAGATGAGGAGGAATCCTAGTCTTGGCGAAGAGGTCGCGCTTCAGGGTTTCTCCGAGAAGCGTCGGGGAGGAGATCTGAAGGCATTGGGTCCGGCCATCGAGGAGCTTGATGAAGATTTGATAGACCGCCATCGCCGGAGATGCAATTCCCGCTGGAGAAAACGATCGCCAGACAGCAAACCCTAATGTCAAGAAGACGGAGACGATTGGGCGACGTGCGAAAAGAAGGGAAAGAGGAAGAAGGGGATCCCTATTTGTTGACGCGGCCTAATCGGATCCAAAGAGGAATAAATTGATCCGAAACCGTATGCGGTGGAGGGGGGCGTGTTATAAATTTATAATATACTTTAAAAAATAAAAAAAAATATGCAAATTCCTGTGATTGCACAGGTATGATTTTTTGAGTGGTAAATATGTTGTTCGTATTACTATTTAGGCTTATATTATATTTTATCGAATATTTTAAAAAATTGTATATCTTATTTGGTAACTTAGTGTTTAAATTTTATATAATACGGAAGAATTTAAGAGGTGTTTATTGTATTTCTTCTCACATTACTCAATAATATATATTGTCTAATATTAAGATTGTCATATTACTTTATTTCTTTATGAAAATACCTCATCTACTTATAGAAAAAATATTGAATAATGTATATATTTTCTAGAATATTTTTATCGGTAATAAGCTGAAAATTTTATATAGTTCCACTAAAAACTTGAACTAAAATTTCTTAAAACTAATTAATTAAATAAATATATCTATTAACACTTGACATTTTTTAATTAGAATTCTGAGTAATATATGTAATACTCAAATAATTATTAAAACTTTTAATGATATTGTATTCTAATGAATAAAATATAAATACTAATTTAAATAATTAATATTTTAATTATGATGATGTCAATGATAATAATATTTTTTTATTGTTATCATTATACATTTTTTTATATTATTCTATTTTTATTAGAATACAATTAGAAATAGTAGATATGAAAGAAACATAAAAGTTAATTTATCACTTGACAATTTGAATGAATACCCCCTCCTCTCATATAATGTGATTTGCCATATACAATTTATAATGCTAGATAATTCACATTATTTATAAATTAAAATATCGTAAAAGGATTCTGAAAAAAATACTTCTTAAATGATTGCATTTATTTTACTCACCTAGAGGTCCTGTTGAATGCAAAACAAATATTTTAGAACAACTTTTTTTAATTCCACCTTCACCTCATTTCTTAATTTTACCAACTTTTCAACTTCTAAAATTTATAAACCTCATTTTTTTATCATCATTACAATTGAACCCACAAGACCAAAAAAATGCTCTTTGAAACCGAAATAAGGTCAGGCTCACCATATGAAAGGAGGCAAAAAAAAAAAGTGTTGGCACTTTTATTTTCCAGAATTATTATCACTTATTCTAACTATTAAAATGTTAAACAATCAACAAATTTTTTATTGTTAATAATAATAATAATAATAATAATAATAATAATAGTGATTTCTCATTATAAAAGTTTATTTATTTGGTTACTGATTTGCGGATCCTCGTAACGGACGCTCCGATTATAGTTGATGCTCCGCCTTGGCCCGTCTGGCAGGGTACGAGTAAGAAACGGTTGCTTGCACGGGAGAAGGGGGTTGACGGGAAAAGCTCGTTGCACGGACTTACGCTCGTCGGAGAAGGCGAAAGAGGAAGTGGAAGGCGCGGAGAAACCCAAGCGTCCGATCGCTGGCACCGCAATGAGGGGTGAGGTCGTCGTCGGCGACAAGGAGAGGGGCCTCCAGTTGGATCCCAATCTACCGAGATGGGCCTGCCAGAACTGCCGCCACGCCCTCTGCGTCGTCGGCGTCGAGTCCTACGCCAACAAGTTCTTCTCCGACCCCTCGCGCTCCGGTTCGGGTTCCCTTCTTCTTCCTTTTTGTTTAGTTGATTTGATCATCGTCTTCTCCTCCGGTGATTCGAGCATTACGAACCTTTGTCATATACCCCCCTTTCGTTTGGAATCACCATTAAGAATCCTTCTGTTTCTAGGTCTTAATTTCTTAATTTTGTCACTTAGAGGAATCACAAAATTCCAAACAACTGATTCACTGGTTTTGAACATTTTCAAATTTGCATCATCTGTGAAATTTGAGTTTTTCTAAATAGTTGTAGTGGAAATTGTGTTAGTGGTGCTATTAGTGCTTTGGTAATTTGAGCGAAACAATAATAATTCTGTCAAGAAGTTGAATATTATATTGTTGCATGCTTGGCTAAGGTTCCCAAAGACTTGCCTTCTTCTTGAGATTGTGAATTGCTATCAGAGCTCCAAGGGATTATTTTTTCTAATGTGTGTTTTCACATATTAATAAGTTTTTTATGTTCAAAGAATCTGAATAGAGAACAAATATACATCATGATATTATTAATTTCCATTTTCAAAATAATTAATCATTTACATTTAATTGTTGCAAGAGAAATAGAAATGAAAAGTTATAAAACTTTTGGTATGATGGTGACTACACGGTTCAACCTCAGGTTTACTAGCTTCCTCATCTCGGAACTTAGGACCCTCTATCCAATTGAACCTGACTTGCCTTCCCTTTGAGTTGTAGAGAAATTGCAATTGTAGATAGATACCTATTTTTGTCACAATTCAAGAGTGGGTTTTCACCTTGCCTTCAGCTTATGCACTGTGAGTGTTTAGGGATGCAAGCCTCCTCGGTTCAGAGCAGTGTGATAGCTTCTACAAGAATGGACCAATCATTTGTTGTGCTACCAAAACAGAAAAATCTAGGTCAAGGCGTCCCTCCTCGCCCACGAAGTGTGACACAGCAGATGGATGGTATACAACCTGGGAAGTCAATGGAGGATTCCTTTGTGGTGCTACCACCTGCTGCTGCTTCCATGTATAAGAGTGACTTTATACCTGAGGGAGGTGGAGTCCAAGCAGTAGCTCAAGTTGGGAACTCAAGCAGCAGTATCCAGACAAACAACTCAGGATTCCACTCTAGCATAACAGTCTTGAAAAGGGCATTCGAAATTGCAACTTCACAAACGCAGGTTAGATGATTGTTCTGGACTAACACTACCTCATACTGAATCTAAAATTTTTCTCCCCAGATATTTTATAATCAATCTGCTAAGAAGGAACACATTTGTAATCTCACAGATTCGCATGACAATTGGATCAAATCATGTGTTTTAACATGGATATTTTTTGTACACAGACAAATTACTTGTTAGATTTCAGGTTTTTTTATCCTCTCTTGTTTCTTTATGTTGCTATGATTTCAACTGACCTTAGCCAGTTTCATTTTCTATGCCCATCTTAATGTTTATTGACTTACCATAGGTGGAGCAACCTCTTTGTTTGGAGTGCATGCGCGTGTTGTCAGATAAACTTGACAAAGAGGTTGAAGATGTCAATCAAGACATCAAAGCATATGAAGCATGCCTCCAGCGGTCTGAATTGGAATCATATGAAGTTCTAAGTGAAGCTGATTTTGAGCGGGCAAAACAGAAGGTGCTTATCCAGGACTTATTTGATCTTTGTTGTAAGTATGTTATAGCACTTTTACAACTATAGCAATGCAGATTGAGGAAGAAGAGAAAAGACTCCAGGCTGAAATTGAAGCAACTGAGAAACAGTATGCAGAAGTTTATGCTGAAATGAAGGAGTTGGAGAGAAGATCTAAACACTTTAAAGAGTTGGAAGAGAGGTGCAACTTCGAGCTTTATCTCTTTTTTTATTTATGTTGCACTGATTGTCACTACGAGAGGAATGAAAAATTATGTGAATTGTGCTTTAGATTCTACTTGTGCTAAAGTTCTAAAATATTGGTGTAAAAGTAAGGAAAAGAATATGACTGTTAGCATGTAACCACACGAGAAAAACAATCTTGGGTGTCATAATCTGAAAAGCAAAAGCCTAAAAGGTTTGGTTTTCATCTACTCTCAACAATGGGCTCTGGAGGAATATTTCCTTCCTTATAGATTCATATATA
The DNA here is from genome assembly GCA_030549335.1 of Pontederia crassipes. Lineage (NCBI taxonomy): Eukaryota > Viridiplantae > Streptophyta > Magnoliopsida > Commelinales > Pontederiaceae > Pontederia > Pontederia crassipes. The sequence goes on from CM060184.1 coordinate 2,693,717, forward strand.
TTCAAGCCCAAGGTGGAGGATTTGTGGTAGTGTGATTTCTATCTGTTTCAGAGAAATTGCAAAATATGCTAGGATCTCCATGAGCGGAATCATGTGCAATAACTTGATATCTATCTGTCACAGAGAATTGGTTTAGTGAGATCCCAAGATGGAGTCTGATTTGTGAGTAGTGTTTTGGATTTGACTGAACCACTATTAATTTATCATATTGTGTTTCTTACTCTGAGTCTGGGAGGCTAAAAGAGAGGAGATTTTTCTGGAATGCTCTTGAAATCTCTAATGAGTTTAAGACTTAGAAAGTAGTGAGTTGAAGGGTAGTGGTGAGTCCTATTTATAGACTGAGGGGGATGATTTTTCCAAATGGGAAAATGGAATTGGTTGTTATCATCCTGTTGCACAAGTTCTAATTGCCCTATGCTTGGTTTGTATCATCTCACTCTATGAATTGGACCATTCTCGCCACTCTGACAGTCAATTAACACAAGTAATTGTGATTTCCCGTCATAATCTCATTTCTTTCCAAATTGTTCAAAGCCTCCACCTTTTATGTGGTGGCACATTCGATTTGAATTTGGGTGAAGTTACTTCAAGGCTCCTAGGAAGGTCAAAGGATGTTATTTTGGAATTCTATTCTGAAGAAAGATAATAATATTTTCTCAAAAGAAAAAAAACAAAGGGAAAACACATTTACATCCATTAATCTTCACTTTCTCAAGTCAATCTCTTTATGGTGAGCTAATTTATCGTCTAATCAGTTCCTCTTTTAATGTGATAATTTAGCTCACAAGTTGTTATGATGTGCTAATTTGCTCTAAAGTGAAGACAAGTCTTTTCGATTGCAAGTTGTGGTACTTTCCTGCTATCTATTAAAGAGTTTTATTGGATTGGTTATCAATCTCATTTTTCTAATTAGAATGTGGTTCTTTCCAATTTTGAAAAATATCTTTGCTTCTTTCTTTTGAAGGTACTGGCATGGATTTAACGACTTTCAATTTCAACTGATATCACATCAGGTAATGAAATTCACTTTCTTTAGATCTGTTTGGCTCTGTAACAAAAAATAAGTTAAAATTATGTACTAAATGTTTCATATACATATACTATTGCATAACAATGTGAAAGGGGAAAACAGTCTCCTCTTTCAAAAGGTGAAAACTTTTTCCAAAGTTGTATATAATTCTTGGTCCATCAGAATGTATCTTTTTCTTGATCATTTTCCTGGTTGCCAAAACACCTTCTAGTGGAAAGTATTTTCCTCCGTGCACAAACAGTCCCTTCTAAAGCCTCCATTTTTCATTTCTGTCGCTATGGAATATACTAGTATTGGGTTAAGTAGATAGATTTAATTGGAAAAATATGTTCACCTTGAAATTTGTATTCTTCCATGCGAAAATTCATTTATGGAGCTGAAATATTGGACTGCTAAAAATGGTTTCTTAGTCAAAAGTTTGCTAATTTTGTTTCTCATCTGGCCTATTTAAATGGCATATTTAGTTGGCAGATTGGGTTATTCTTATGGTTATGAATGGTTCACTGTCGAAACACCAAAGGATGCATTGCCTTCCTGAATCATTGGCCATTCAGAATCTCGGAACTTTCTACTTAAGAGTTTTTTGTTAGTCATCAGCCATAATGATAAGGAAGCTGCTCGTTTTTTCTATGCTAGGAAGAGAGGGATGCTATTTTGTCTAGTATAGAAGTATCACAGGCTCATCTGGAATTGCTGAAGCGCACCAATGTGCTGAATGATGCTTTCACTATATGGCATGATGGAGAATTTGGAACTATCAATAATTTCCGACTTGGTCGACTTCCTAAGATACCGGTATGCTATACAAATGAGAGAAGTATTTTGATATTGAATCATGTATAATAATGATTTTGTTTGTTTTAAATTCTAACTACTAAATGTTCCATTTTATGGATCTATTTGGCCTCTTTTTTCCTTCAATTACAATTTGAGCCATGTATATTGTGATTTAGTTTGCTGCAACAACTACCTCAAATAAAATGTTAGATAAGACTTTCTGATGAATCTATTTGCTCTTTGTCTGTGTACATTGCGCTGTCTATTCTTGAGTACATTTGACATTGTTGACAACTTATTGCATATTTAGGTTGAATGGGATGAAATAAATGCTGCTTGGGGTCAGGCGTGCCTTCTTCTTCACACAATGGCTCAACATTTTCGACCGAAGTTTCCGTATCCTTGAACTGAAAATAGTCATGTTAATATATTCATTCCCTTCTTTAACATTTTTTTTGAAACACCTACTTTAACATTTTATTGAGATCCTTCATTTTAACTGCAAGATACCGAATCAAAATTCTTCCAATGGGAAGCTACCCGCGTATTATGGATGCCAGTAATAATACTTATGAGCTGTAAGTTGCAAAAGCTAAACATTAGTGATTTTTTGCACAACTACTTATGTGTTTGCATGTCTTGTATAAAATTTGCTTGTACAGGAGACCATTACCTGTCAAAATCATAAATATAGACATTCAAATGTGTGAGGGTTATATTTAATTGAAACAATTCCTTCCTTAAAGGCTCAAGTTTTCCGGACAAACATTTTGAGCCCAAACAACCATTACACAGTAGAAATGTTGAATTCTCTTGTCTTTGTGAAGCTTCCTTTATGAAACTATCAAATCCTTTTCCAGCTGCATCTGTAAAGCTACTCTTTCCTGTTATGATTGTTGGTTCACTGGAGGAAACTATTGTAAATAGATTATGTAAAGTCATTCTTTGCTGCTATAATTATTGGTTCACTGTGGGAAAGCTATATGTCTCGTGAATAGATTATATGCTTCTGGTGTAATTTCTTGAATTATAACATATTTAATTTGTTTATGAAACGAATCAGTCATCAAGTTGTACTGTTTTTTGCATGAATCTGTCTAGTGAGTGAGAGTTTGGAACTACTTGTGAAGCAGTTCCTAGAGGCCATAAGGATGGTGCAAATAGTGTCATTGTGTCACCCTTATTCTATATCTATCTAGTAAACCAGTTACCTGTAAAGATCTTGTTAGTATGGTATCTAAAGGCCAGAAGGTTGAACAAAATGTTATTATAAGAACCAATAGGAGTTGTGGTAAGTGGTAAGCTGCCTGTCCTCGTTTAAGAAAGTCTCGAGTTCTCTATCTGACCACAACCGAAAATAATGTTATTTATAAGAAATTTGTCGTGTTAGTTGTGCAGTGTGCTGTGGTATGTTTGTTGATTCATAATAAGTAGACTTTCAAAGGAATAAGATGATCTAGGATGTTCGTCTTCTTTTATGGAAAAGCATAATATGTGAAATTAATTTTCTGTAAATAGTCTAAACAGCCTTCACAGCCTGAGACCTCAATGCGGAGAACCAAAGTCTAGCCACTCTCAAATGTGCTATTGCGTTCCTCAGCATACAAAGTTTCCAATACAAATCTTTTTCTCATAAAAAACCAAAAATTAATTTCATATTCAAGGTTTCAACGTTATTGGGATTTTGAGGTCCTTTGTTTATCAGTTATGTTCATTTGAATGTTTGATACCATTTTTCATGGTTGCAGGTTTGGTCCGGTAAATTTGTTTTGGAGCACTCGATATGACAAAGCAATGACACTGTTCTTGACCTGTCTCAAAGAGTTTGCGGAATTTGCAAATTCGAAGGACCAAGAAAATAATATACCTCGAGACAAGTGCTTTAAGCTGCCCTACAAGTAAGTCCTCATATAAATCTAGATTTTTTTTTGTTCTGTTTTGTTCAAATGTTATTCACCTCCAGCAATGTCATGCTATATAATTAGTAGTACAAGGTAATTATCCAGCCAGCCTCCAGGGTCATTCTCACAGTACGATATTCTGTGGATGACATTAATTTTCTATGATTGTTTTTGTGAATCTGAAGTTCCTCTTTCGCAGGATTGAAAATGACAAGGTGGAGAGCTACACAATAACCCAAAGTTTCAATAAGCAGGAGAACTGGACAAAGGCTCTGAAATACACACTATGCAATTTGAAATGGGTCCTCTACTGGTTTGTTGGGAATTCAACTTTCCAACCTCTTTCGTCCGTCTCTTCTTTGAACTCTGAAGATGGTCAAGGCCCTGGATCTGGATCGGACTTGACGCAATCTAACAACAGGTACAACTGAACATTCCTGCACAGGTTCGCTGACTCTCCTACCTACCTGACTTGAAGAAGACGTTCTATTGTATAAAGGATGCACTTATCTATGCAGTCATTTGTCATCTTATTGGTATCAGCGAGTAGCTTTTGAAAATTTGGTGCAGTGCGCTATGAGATGACATTGAATAGCATAAATGACATGCTATGATAAGATTGTTTTTTTTTTTGGTCTCATTTTTGCTCAGTTTACTAAGGAAACTATTTGAATTCAGAAGTAGTGGGTAAAATACATCAGGCTGTAAAAGGAGGATTCTTTACCAAGTGGAGTTGGCCAACGAATTCATATTTCTGTTGGCCTATTTCTTAATAGGTGCATCTTTAGGTTAGAAATATGATACCTAATCATCCATTTTTTTTCTTTTATTTTATTTTTCAAAATTGGTGCTCACAGGAAATAAATGACCCTTAGCCGCGGATTTATATGCCATCACAGCAAAGTCAGCCGTGTGGGTGTTGGATGGGCATTAATATGTTGAGAAATATGTGATAATAATTTGCCCACACCTGTTCTTTTGGTCGCATGTGGAATATTTTGTTATTTTTGAAACACCATCAAATTCATTAAAATAAAATTACTCTAATCGACACTTCATCGTGTTCAAAAGTATCATCTCCTTTTTCACTTTAAAAGAAGAATAACAAAAGAATAGTCAATCCACATTTTTTTCATCATAGTTCACTTTTCTTCTTTTAGCCATGTGCTATTATATTATTTTTTATGTCACTCATTATATTATAATGATCGATCATCAATTATTTATAATTTAACCATTAATTACAACGCGGGTTCTTCTTTTTCTTTAATACTACATACAACAATTATTGTGAAGCCATTTCTTTCACCTCCAAAGCAGCACTTTCAATCACAATCGCTCGATGTTTCGATGGCAACTTTTACACTTCCAATTCTTTAATTCTTCAAAGGCGCGTCTTTTTCAAGTGGCTAATTATTTTGAAAGATTTTTAAAAAAAAAAAGAAAATAAAGGTAGAGCACTATATTTAGTTATTTTTTTTCTCTATAGTTATAATATTTAAATTCTAATTTGAAAAATTCTCTATCCAAAATTTTTCAGAATTTGATTCCGTGACCTCCCATCTGTAAGTTGTATCCCGTGGGACTCCCTCGGCCGTATGTTTGTTCATCTATTTGTCGCCCATCGACGACGTCTACTTCGCACCCACGCCCCCCCCCCCCCCTTCCTCTCTCTTTCTCTCTTCTCACTTCCGAGGGGCATTGGCGGACTTTTGGATCATAAACTTTTTGAAATTTCTCGTGCCATCTTATCGTCATCACTTGGTCCACGTCTCTCCACCCATCCATCTCTACACGTTTCCATCTCTCTATAATTAATTAATTAATTAAACCAATAATAATTCTTTCATCACTTAAATAAAAGTCTTGAGTTAAAATCTTGATGAACATAAGAGTTTTCATCGAAAATCTCATCCGTTATAATTGACACCAAATTAATCGAAATTAATAGTGATCAAAATTTTAATTTATAATTAGTGTATATAATTCTTAATGTCTTATGAGTTGAACGATTAACGTCGTTTTAATTTATTATTAAGGTTTAATCCATATAGCCATATGCTATTTGGCTTGATGGGTGAAGCTCCAATAGAGTTAGAAGATGAGTCCAATTGGGAGGCACACTTTCGCTTCCAAATGCGCAGTGATCCTGAGGATGCCTTTGGTTTATTAGGCATTTGGGCGCTTGCTCTTCACCTTTTTTCTTTATCATTCAAGGTGTGCCAGAAATTAAGTTCTAATGATAATAAGTTAGTATCGGATTGAGTCACAATTCATATTTGAACGAGTCAAATTGAATCATAGTCTATATTAAATTGGGTCAAGTCGAGTTACAATTCATATGAGCAAAAAATTCGACTACACCTGACTCAATTAGAGTTGTCATCCGGGCACCTTTTTTTTTATTTTTTTCTTACTTTTTATATATTATTTAATACTTATTTGAAGACATAAAATAAGTTTTTCAATGTGAATATTATTCCATACTTAAAATATTTTATCTTGATTATATAAAATTTTAAATCAAATGTAGAATTAAAATTAATAAAAAAAAAATTTTGAATCGACTCGGATTAAAAAATTTTAATCCATACCAACCTAAATCCGATTAGTTTAATGTCGAATTTAATCTAATTTGTCCCTATCATCAACTCGACATGATCTTAATTAGGTCGAGTCTAATTGAATTATCGAATGCACCTAATTGATTCGACCGAATGAATACGCCTGTACGTTATGTTTGCAAATGTCCTATATGGACAGAAAAAGGGACTGCATTCCTGTGCACCATCGACCCCCCACCCCTGAATGGCCACTTCACAACTACTTTTTTTTTTTTTTTGTCTTTTTGGTAGTGAAATTGATGACACCGGGCGACTGTGAGTCAAGACCAATTTCATTATGTATATAACATATATATATATATATATATATATTATCTTATGTTATCTTTGTATTAAATGGCGACCAAATTAATTTTCTTCACAAATATACTTCATAATTATATATATTTTATTAGCATTTCTTAATCGTCCGGGTCAAACAATGGTTTGGTTAATTGAAACGACGAGAAGTTAAATTTAAATAATACTAACAATAAACAAACAAATAAATAAATAAATAAATAAATAATAGGTCGTTGTACTTTTCGCAACTCACTTATTTTGTGCACGCGTACGGGCTCATGACAACTGAACCCGCTCTTTGTTTCCCCCCTATTTCAAGCACAAATTTGGAAAAGAAAAAAATTAGTCGATGCAGGGCATATCGACCGTCGGATCTTCATCTAACAGCTCGCGAGCGTTAATAAATATCCATGATTAATTCCAAATAGACCCCGGCGCGTAACTATATTAACCAACGAAGCCCCACCACTCAGGTCGTTGGAATTTGGTCACCGAGAATAATATGACCCAGCGAAACACCCAGACGCACCACGCACACACACATTATTAGCATTTTACCCGACCGTCTCCGGGAGCAGTTGGCGACGAGAAGTAGCAACCACTAAACTAGACGAGGTCGCCGGAGGGGCTGGTCCTCGTCGTCGTCGTCGTTGTCTCCGCCGCCGCCTTCGCCGGAGGAGGAGGATACGGGAGATGAAGCATCTGGTGGAAGTAGAGAAGGCGGAGGAGGCATCCGGCGACAGGCCGTCCGTCGGCCCCGCTTACCGGAGCTTCTTCGCTAAGGACGGCTTTCCCCCGCCCGTCGACGGTCTCGAGAGCTGCTGGGATGTCTTCCGGTACGCCGTTTTAGACTCCTCCTCCCCCCTGTGCTACTTTGGTGATCAATTCCGGTCGTGTGCTCTGCTCCGCTGCCGTTTGAGTTTCCAATCGATCGTCGGACCGCGCGACGAATCGATTTTGCTTGCTTGGTCTCGTTGTAGGGTTGTTTCAATTAGTTCGATAATTTGTCATCTCTTTTCTCATGTGATGCAGCATGTCGGTGGAGAGGAACCCCGGTAATCGGATGCTCGGTCGACGCGAGGTCGTCGATGGCAAGGTTGATTCGAGGGCGTTTGCTTCATTTTGGTAGGGTCACTTCGATTCGAGGGCTGATAATTCGACCTTTTTTTTTGTTCTCGCGTCATCTTTTAGGCGGGTAAATATGTTTGGATGACCTACAAGGAGGTCCATGACGTTGTGATGAAGGTCGGGGCTTCCATAAGGAGTCGTGGAGTTGACAAGGTGAGATTTCGACTACTTTTTTCTCCTTTTTCATTCTGTAAGCGTTTTAAATGGATGTTATTAATGCTTACGGGAAAGTGCCAATTCATATTATATCCTCGACGAAGTCCAGATTTCAGCGAGTTACTTATGTTCATATTTTCGGTTTTGTGAAATGTGTTATGTAGTCTTCAAATGTGCTGACATTGATGCGGTTTACTTGTGTGTTAACTGTTAATATATTGCGGCAGCTTCCGGCATATTTTAACGGCAAGTGCCGATAATAGGCAATGTAAATGGAGTAAAAATTGGTAAAAAAAAACACTCCTGACAAATTATTCTATTATGAGGGGATGCGTCTTTTATCCACTAATTTCCAATTTATGGTTTCTATTTTTGGCCCTTTCCTTCGCACTGAGCCTAATGAGTTGGTGATGAGTGGTGGTTATGTTCATTACAAAATTGTGGCTGGGTCTCTAAGGTCAGACCATCGGGTGGCAAGTGATGGTGAATCGGTGATAAGTTATGATAATTGAATACATGCGCCATTCTCTGTTTTCTTAATTCTAAAAGTAGGATTCTTCCTACTTGTTTTGTTGTTGGCCCTAATCTGTGTGCGTGCAGATTTGTACTTCTAACAAACTGGATATTTTTACCCCTGTTTTTTCCTTTATAGAGCAGGCTCTCTTAATTTTAGTACATGGAATGAAAATAAGAAATAAGAGATGAAGTGGCACAGTGACAATCTAACTCCAAACTGCTTGCTTTAGTGTGGTTGTGTTTGACGGCACATAACCATATTGCACAACAGAAAGCTAGATGTCATCAGGAATGGCTCTGTCAGCAGTAGAAGACTAAAAATAATATTGTTCTAATACTCAGATGTTGAGCGTTATTATCTCTAACAGTGCATATTTAGGGAATGACTAAATTCTGTTTATTTTTCTTCAGGGTGGTCGTTGTGGTATTTATGGTGCTAACTGTCGGGAATGGGTAATTAGCATGCAGGTAATGCTTCTACCTTTATGTCTCAAATTTTAATATTTTGTTTTGGAAATTTTTAATAGCATTGATTTCTTTGCTTGAGTCTTGAGCTTATCAAGATTTAATGTTAACTTGCATTGTGCTGCAATTTATTTAAAATAAACAAATTACTGGGGTATTTTTATATTGTGCAGGCTTGTAATGCTTATGGGATATACTGTGTTCCGTTGTATGATACACTTGGTAAGTAATATAATGCATCATGGTTATGGATGTCCTTGAATTCTCAGAGCACTAATAATAAGATAATAGTTTATTTAAAATAGCATTGGATGCCATCATTGATCATTCTCTTCCTAACAGTTTAACTGAAATTCTTTTTCTTTCTGTATTTGTTATAGGTGCTGGTGCAGTAGAATTTATTTTATGCCATGCAGAGGTTGAAATTGCTTTTGCAGAGGAGAAAAAGATTACAGAGGTACCTCATCATTGTCATGACTCATGAGTAGCTCTGTCTTGCCAAAGTATTTAAATTTTCTTAGAATAACTTTAATCATCCTCTAATTAGCTGAACTTTTATTCTTTCAATGCCTCATAAAAGACAAAGAAGGAAAAAAAAAAAGAAAAGAAAAGAAAAGAGTTATTCAAGTGTTTGCAATTTGTTTGGGATAAGTTTTGTTAATTGAGTCTATGACACCTGAATTTTTCTCTGTTGATGCCTTGAGTAACATGAAAGGAAAAAAAACAGAACGAATCTTGCACTCTTGGTATATTGTCTTATCACTTTTGAAACATAAGTTCCTGTGTTCTTCCTTTGTTTGTAAGTTTATGTTCTTATCCAAAGTGGGACTCCTGTAAGAAATATTTTGAGATGGTACCTTCTTTTATTAATTTGTGCATATAAAATGCTTTAGTAATGTGTTAACAACTTTATGGTGAATTGCTAATTTAACCAGGTCGTGAAGACCCTTCCTAGCTCATCCAAATATTTGAAAAGTGAGTTAATTCTGATTTGTTTCTTCAAATATTAATGTTCTTCTATGTCATTAAACCCACTATCTTTTGGTTAGCAATTGTGAGCTTTGGCAAGGTAACTCCTGAACAAAAGGAAGCAGTCGAAAGGTGTGGTGTAGAAATATTCCCATGGAATGAATTTCTGCAATCGGTTAGTGAACAGTTATCTTTCTTCTACAAAAGTTTTATATCCATTGATTATCCATATTGATTTTGAGATATTTTATTTTTCTCTGTAAATTATAATGTTACATATTGATAATGTTCCTTGATGTCATCAAACATTTTATTCTTAATAAACTTGTACAGAGTGGCAATGAGCAATTTGATCTTCCAGAGAAGAAAAAGACAGACATATCCACCATTATGTACACAAGTGGGACAACTGGTGATCCAAAGGGTGTATTGATTTCTAACGAGAGCATAATTACACTAATTGCTGGTGTTGATAGACTGCTGCATAGTGTAAATGAGCAGGTGATTTGATTTTTTGTTTGAATGATGGAATATGGATTGATGGGAATTATACCATTGAAAGTTATACTTAAGATGATTTTGTACATAATTACGCTAATGAACTTTTTTTTGCTTTTTGCTGGTTTCTGCATGGATTTGCTACAGTTACACCAAGATGATGTTTATTTATCATATCTCCCCCTAGCTCATATTTTTGACCGGGTGATTGAAGAGATGTTCATTTATCGGGGAGCTTCAGTTGGATTTTGGCGAGGGGTAAGTGTACAACTAAATATGTTTTCATTGTTATTCGGCCTTTGAGCTGTTGTCATCTTTGGAATCCAGGATGTCAAATTATTAGTTGAAGACATCGGGGAGCTAAAGCCAACTATCTTTTGTGCTGTTCCACGTGTATTGGATCGCATTTATACAGGTAGAGCTTGAGCTTCCAAGTTCAAATTGGAATTTGGACTCCGACATGTACCATCAACATTGAATAAGAAGAAATTTTTGTACATGTTGAATAATTTTTGGATATTCAATCTTACATCTTATTTTCAATTGTATGCTCAGGTCTGCAGGATAAGATATCCTCAGGAGGTTTTCTGAAGCATTCATTGTTCAGCCTTGCCTACAAATAGTAAGCAGTAATTTTTTTCTTAGGAAAAAGTGGGGGTGTCCCTCCTCTAAAGGGGGGACACTGTGTACCCTTTTAATATCATCCATTAGATAAAAAAGTGTGGCTCAGATTAATCCAAGCTTCTTTTCGGTTCAACAGAGACTCAAGAAAAAACTTTTAGTATGGATAGAAAAAGAGACCCGATCCATCAAAAAAATCCCTCGTTCTTTATCGTTGACTCTCTCCCTCCATCTCTCCTGATCTTTCTCCAACAGCATTCGATGGTCGAGCTGCCATCAAATTGATCACAGCTTTGGCCTTGTCAAGCCATCCAACTCGACCGAGAAGATCCACTGAGCATCCATAGTGCTCACCATCATCTCGTAGAAAAATCCTACAACCATCAAGGATCCAACAGACAATGTGCACATGCATTCATCCTGACCAGTCTTCCGCATTCATCTAAACCTCTAATCATGGCACTAAAACAATGCTTATTCTTCTACGGAAATTGTCCAACAGCTGTCTGGAAAGATCAACTCTTCCGCACATAGAGTACATATCCTTCTCACGCAATACGTTAAACAACTACTTGGTGAAGTCCAATCTTCCTCACATGGAGTACATCTTGATCAAAGCAGACACCAAAAAGCAATTCATATCTAGCCCAATCACTCCTCCCAACGAACGTGGGCACGAAGGCACCCTCACACCACGAGTGTAACCTCATTCGACTTGCGGCGTGAGGAAAGTAGCAAAGGCGTGAAGGCGATCGTCCAACGGCCATTCGAAGCGACACAAAGGCAATCATTGGCGCGGAACCGGCGTGTGTCACGGGGTCATTCTCAGACACATGACCATGTGAGATGACTAGGATAAAGGGCACGTAACCAAGTCAGTTTTGAATATGCAATGAAAGTTTTATGGTTGAGATACTTGTCGAGAGTCGTTGTTATAGGCTCTCAATCACGGACATAACAAGAGTGTTTAAAGAAACGTCATGAGACTGTAGCATTAGCGCGTTGAGGCATTAATATAGATGCTTGAGCGCTTAATGTCTGAAGGGGCATCCGAGGAACCATGGGCATCGAAAATGCCACTGATGTGGGTTGTCACCCTATGCTCAGAGCCAGACACTAGAATTAGAAAAACTTGCTTGTATTATATAGAAACATAGAATACATATGGGCCTAGGAAGACACTAGCGGGCTCCTCCCTAATGTACCCTAGGTAAGAGAATCTCAATATAAAAGTGAAAATGTAAAAAAACTAATGCTCTATGGGTAATTTAGTCATTCATAAGGATGACCTTACAAAATTATGCCACAAGAGCGGATAACTTGATACTCCGCAATATTATATAGTGCGGGGCGACTCCATGTGTTCTTTGGTTCGACACTAAGTAGTCGCAAGCTTAAGTTGAGTGGTGTTGGCGTCGTGAGGCTTTGCACGTCGTGTCACGAGAAAACATCCCGTGACATTCTCCCACCAAAGTCGGTGACGCCCCCGACGCTGATGTTCGAGTTTTTTCAGGTCTTCATCTTCGGTTTTGACTTTCACTTCATCAGTGTTACGCAGCGTCAGGAATGTCTGCTGTTTCGGGACTCGCTGAGGACTCATTTGCTTCGCTTACTGACCCTCGTCCAATTAGGGGTCATTACTCGTTCAGCGCAACGGAGTCCGCAATGTGAGCGATCTGACTTCATCAAGTAACTATTCGTCCATCAAGTTTATATTGACTTCAACGTCTCTAGACTTGCACGGTGTCAACTCAATTGGTTTGGCTTCTTGAGCATGAACAACTCTTAAATGACTTCATGAGTACCTCAAAGAAAGAGTTGCTTCAACATCGCGACAAGAGCGCGATAAGAGTCTTGTCATTTGACATGCATGACTTGACTCAATATCTCCATATCACAGATGGTTGCGGCATAGAGTCATCCATCCGTCGAATGCAGAGCGGACCACCTCACTCTTGATGGTCCTTTGAGATTTTGACGGTTCGAGGAAGAACAGAGTTCTTCGATGGATACCTTAGAACTTGTCTTCCCACGCTTATTGTGGACTCGACTCAATCCTCCTGTCTTGATGTCCTTTGACTTTGGCGTGTCTCCTTGCGACTTGAATTTCACTTCTCCACCATTGTCCTTGTACAAGGGCTTTGGTGGTGTGACGTTCGTCTTGATATACTCCACGAGCGATTCAACAACGTCGACTAACGAGCAGAGGTTAGGGCAATCTCGTTGCTCCAGCCCAAGACCTCAGTCCCTTGGCGAGATTGTAAACAATATGTCTTCAACCATCTGAGAGTTTTGTAGGCATCGGTGAACTCTTTCACGTACTCCTTCAACATGCTCTTCTATGTAATGTTGAACAACGCAACCTTGGCCTCCAGTCCCGACTTGGCAGAGGCAAAAATAATTGATGAGTTGCCATTTGAATTCGTCCTATGTCTCAATGGGATTAACGTTGAGATGTTCCACATCGTTATGGTGTCATTACCACCATAAGATCATCACATCTTGCAAGATTTCTCGAGATGTGTCTTCTTCCGATCCTGGACCTCTCTTGAAGCTTTGGCAATACCTTTGGGCATGGACGGGGCAATATTATTATGCTCGTCAGCGAAGATGATGCACCTTTGATACTAGGCCATCTTCAGTTCAGACAAAGTAATGTCGTTGTGCTTGTCGATAAAGATCATGCACCTTTGACATGCTTGTTCACCGGGTGGCTGACTCTCGTAAAAGGGCAGACGTTCCAGGTATTCATCGATCCATGAGAATGCTCGTGAAGATGTCCCACTTGAAGGTAAGCGGATTGATGTTGGAAAACTTATGGCAAGAGCACCCAAGTTCACCTTCAACTCCATTCGAAAGAATGACATCGGCAATGTGTCTTTCGAGCCTTGGACTTTGATCTTGGAGGCTGCTTCGATTACTCGAGGCATTGGCCGAGAGGAAAGGCAGGCCTTCCTTCGGATGGAGGTGGAACACTTGGCAACATCATGTTAAGGTTCACCAAATGCTTGACGCTCAGACCACTTGTCAAGTTGTCATTAAGGTTAAAGTGTTGGTTTGTGTTGACATGCGACAAGCTCATCCCAATTCTCGATGCATGACATTACACCGCTTACGAGAGGACACTGGCCGAGGTAGTCTAGGCTGACAACTTGTCTTAGAGTGTTTGCAAGAGATCAACACTTTACCCCATTTGCGGAAGTCATCTTGACGCGACATACCAGAGAAAAATGCCCCGTGACAAGTGTCCGGTGTGGCTCCGCACAAACGAAGGCGTCATGGGTGACGTTGGGGAAGTTGATTAAGAGGATTCAAATAAGGATAGGAATAGGTTTTTTGGGGTTTTTCCTATTAAACCAAAATAAAGTACTCCCACCCTAGATTGATGATCCACCTGTTGATAAGCGAGGGGACATGGTGTCACCCCATTTTCACTTTTTCTCAATTCCCTATCTATACATTGTCCTCTTTTTCACTGGATCTTTTTGAACCATTCATATGTCAATGCTTTCCGGGATCAATGCCTTTTCTGGAATTATGTGTCATTTCTCTGTCAATGCTTCTCTTCTTTTTCTTCACCGCCTTTCAAATTTTCATTTTAATAAAGGAAAATTAAACACTTCATGATGACTATTAATTAATGTTTATTAACCTTTTTTGTGCAAAATATAGTTGAGTATTGACTTTTGACAAAAACCTGTAGCAAACTTTTCAACATGAAGAGAGGAAGTAAACATGAAGAGGCAGCCTTCTTCTGTGATAAACTCGTATTTGAAAAGGTAATCAAGGAAACATAAAATTATTTTCTTACACGTTTTAGCTTTAAGTTCTTTAGTTTTTCACAACTCTATTTTATGACTACATAGATAAGGCAAGGACTCGGTGGAAATGTACGGCTAATATTGTCTGGAGCAGCTCCTCTAGCTACATATGTGGAAGAGTTTCTAAGAGTGGTGACGTGTTCACATGTTCTTCAGGGCTATGGTATGGCATCACTATGTTTTTCAATAGCTGTTATGGTGATATTAACTTGTCATAATTTGTTGGTCGAACTGACTCATGAGAATGACAATGCCACGTATGATCTCCGGCAAATGATTAATGTCGTTGGCAAAGTTTTGGTCCATGGAACCATAATTATTTATCCCAATATACATTAGATATTTCATTTTGTAGATCGACTTGGAAGGATTCTCTGAGACAATATGATGTGCGAAAATAATGAAAAAGTGGATGTTATTAGATAAAAGTTGCTGAGTATTACACCGCAATATACACTGGATTTTTTTAATATAAGCTTAGGTGTAATCTTAGTATATCTATCTATATACTGTATTTTTAAGCGTGGATTACATATATACTTGAATTAAAAATAATGCAGTGGATATGTTCTTGTAATACTCATTTTTTTCTTTATTGGGTGTATGATGGTGATGAGTTTTGTTCATTCTCTTTGGACGACAGGACTGACAGAGACATGTGCTGGGACATTTGTATCACTGCCAAATGATCTATCCATGCTCGGAACAGTAGGCCCTCCTGTGCCAAATGTTGATGTGCGTTTGGAGTCCGTTCCTGAAATGGGTTACGATGCTCTTTCTGATACACCTCGTGGAGAAATCTGCATAAGGGGACAGGTCTTATTCTCAGGGTACCACAAAAGAGAAGACCTTACCAAAGAGGTTATGATTGATGGATGGTTCCACACAGGTTTGCCTCTGCAAGTTATGATAGAAATCTAATTATGAAGTTGTAGAATGTCGCAACACCCTTCTAACTTTCAGATGACTAGACATTGGTGGTTTTCATTCTTTTGCTGTCCTATTTCCAGGGGATATTGGCGAGTGGCAATCGGATGGTAGTATGAAAATAATTGATAGGAAGAAGAATATCTTTAAGCTTTCACAAGGTGAATATGTAGCAGTAGAAAATCTGGAGAACATATATGGTCTCGTTCCTGACATAGACTCGGTAAGCCTTCTGATCTAAACCACTACTCACAGGACTGACGATGCTTCTTTTGTTGGGGGATATTCTCATATCTTTTAGCTACTTCTCATTATCATATTAAGGAGCTACTGTTGAGACAAAAAGCCTAGAATATTGTATATTTTGCTGTACACTCGATGACAAAGGAATTTGCTCCAGATATGGATATATGGGAACAGCTTTGAGTCTTTCCTTGTTGCCATAATCAACCCCAATAAACAGTCTCTTGAACGCTGGGCCGAGGCAAATGGTGTCAACGGGGATTTTGCTGCTTTGTGCGAAAATTCCAAATCCAAAGAGCACATTCTTCAGGAACTCTCGAAGATCTCCAAAGAAAAGAAGGTAGACACATGTCCTAATCTTGGAACAAACTCAGATGCCGTTTTTTAGCTCTATAAGTTGATGAGCATCCTCTATATCCTGGCAGCTTAAAGGTTTTGAAGTCATCAAAGCCATTCATCTGGACCCACTACCATTCGATATGGAGCGCGATTTGCTGACCCCAACCTACAAGAAAAAGCGACCACAGTTGCTGAAATATTATCAGGTTCAAAGATGATTCTTTTTTGGCTTAATTGATTACTTTATGCTCTTGCATTGAAGATTCTATAAATATGCCATCGTTATAGCTAGAGAATAGAGAACATTTTTTATGTGAGTCAATTTAACCATCTTTTATTTTTCTTACTCTCATGAACCTTATCTCAGTGCCAAATATTATCTCTAGAAGAAGATTTGTGTAATTTCCTCGTAAAATGCTGATTTTTTTTTTTTTTTTGGTTTACTCTCAGAGCGTCATCAATGGCATGTACAAAAGCACCAACAAGTGACTGACCCCGTGTAAATCCCTGGTTATGCAGTTATGCTGTACATCTTTTGTATGATTTAATAGTAAAAGATACAACATCAAATGATTTAACAGAATGGATGTCACGCATCTCCTGGCATCAAGTGAACTGATTATATTTTTTAAATATTAAAATAATATATGATTATACAAATAAGTATGTTTTTAAAAATAGGAAAGACACGTAAGGTGTGTTTGGATGGATGAACAAAAGTTTCACTTAGTTCTTGGAACTTATTGAAATGACAATTTTGTTCGGGCTGAGTGTTTGAAAATGTTCGGCATGTATCGAAAATTTTTTTCTTGATTTGATGTTTCAAGACTGGAAAATGAGGCGTGAGGATAAGAGGTTGGTTCGGGACGCACGCGTGAACTTGGAAAGTTCCGTCACTTCGCGAGATTTTTTTCAGCGGAACATTATACGTTGATCGGGATTACAATTCTCATGGGCCCCAACAATATTGTACCACTTATTTGGCTGAACTTTGCTTGGTTCTAGTCGATGTTCGTTAACCAAACACAGCCGTAGAGTCGATAAGATTAGATGAACTACTCGGATAGATTGGGTTGACTTCACACGAATGGACGGTTTATTGGTTTAGCATTTGATAAATATTATGATACAATGGGAAGAAGATGGACTTGATTTTACATGTGTGCCATAAATTATCACGCATGAACCTTTTCATATAGACCAATAAAGGAAAAAAAAGGTTATACTTAAAAGTCCGGACTATAGTATACATCTTTTTATTTTACAAGCTCTACAATATTTTTTACACCTTTTCAAAACTACAAATTTATAAATTTTAGCCCTAAATATACATCATACTTACAAAATTTCTTTAACTTGTCTTCTATTAATTTTAAAATCTGAATTTTAACTTACTTTCTTATTACATTAAAAATATTTTGTGATACTTAGATATAAATAAAAGTTTGACTTACATAAGTATCGATTAGATATAGTATTTTAATTTAGCCAAAAACATAAGAATGTGCTTTTTGGTGAAAGAACAAAAAAATGGATAAAGCAAAAAAGAAAAGTCTGGTCACAGGGTTTCAGCAACTTTTGAACCTATAAAAAAAACTGAATTGGATTTCAGTCTCTTCCTGCACTATCCGAATTACATTTCCCGAGTTATCAACAGAAGTTCGGGTAAAGTGAGAAACGACTCTTTAAGTTTGAGTGAATGAAGAAAAATTGTTAGGAGTCTTGAGGTATGTAATCTTACCAAATTAGTTGAATTTTACAATAAATTAATTTTCCAATGTGTGAAGTGCCCTCAATGACATTATGCGGATTAAAAAAAACTATCAGAATTAAAAATCGAAAGGTTATATTTTATTTCGATAGTCCAAACATGTAAATTTTTTAACCTGAATATCGATGGGTCAAGCCTGAGCCCATGGATTAATTGGTAGTACATGGGGTTGAAGCCTCACAAACCGAAGCAGCAGAATTTAAAGCCGCACATGTATTATTCTCCCTACCAGGTACATGGGTGGAGCCAATGGCAGACTTGTTAAGTGGGTTTATAAATAATAATATTTATCAATATAAAATATAAAATTTTACTAATTTATTTTTCAGTTTTAACATTTATCACACAAAATACTTATTTAAAAACATTCATTTTCGGAATAAACAAAAATGCTAAAATTATTTTAATTTTAGTTATATATATATAATTAGAAATATTCAGAAACATTTTAAATACGGATTAATATTAAAAAGTATATACTCAAGTGCATGATCAAGAAATATATTCTTCATATGATATAGAAAATAAGACTAAATAGTAATTTTAATGTAAAATTATACGATGAGCTCATTAAAAAATATTTATAAATTATTTTTCTAATGGAAATTGCTTTTTCAAGATATTATTTTCACATTATTGTTAATTATATTAAAATTATTTATTTGAAAATATTTATGAATATGAAATAAAATAATTATTAAATGTATATATAACATATAAATATTTGATTATGATGATATCAAATTGAACACTTTGTAAAGATAAATCAAAATATTATATATTCCCATAATCTTCAATAGTTTTGACCTCAAGCCCAATTAATATTTTTGGAGAAATTCAAAATATTAGGTTGAGAAAATTAAACTTTACAAAAGTAATTTAGATATTAAATTAAATAATTAATGAACATGTATAATTTAGCATGTACATATTTTTTGTGAAAAAAATAAATTCATATGATGATGTAAATGCAATAAACAAACCAGTTGAGCAAGTGAAAATATTTGTCATATTACTACTCTTATAGTATTATTCAGAGGGTGGCACTCATGTGGCTTCGTCACTGGTCGGAGTGAAATTTGACGATGAAGAATAAAGTGATTGATGCAATAGAGAAAAATAAATGTGATGGATAAATTTTTGGTGAATTTTAAATTAAAAATAATTATTATAATTATAAATTATAATTTTATTATTAATTAAAATAAAGTTACAAAATAAAAATTTTTAATGATAAGAAGTCGTTGTCTCATTTCATCATAATCTCCATTGATTAAACCTTCTATTAAGATATGTGAATATACATATAAAGATTAAATTCTTCTAAGATGTCATACTTAGGACACAATTAAATTTTCATTCATAAGTCATAACTAAATCACGGAGCTTATCTTTTTCCTTGATCGTGTAGGATATTGAATGATTCATTATCATCCCTTTACTCTATGCATATTAAAATCTACGAAGGCCAAAGAATTTTAATGAGAAAGCAGAATTTGTGACTACAGAGAAATTGATAAATGTAGTTGAATATATGGGTTGCACAAGAGTGCATGACAGCACCAATGCATATGATCATATGTATGATTATGGTGGTTACGGAAATAACAGTATAGATGGTTACGATGATTTTGAAACCACCACACGATGTGAGTGTCAAGCCTTTTTGCTGTAACTCAGGCCCGGTTGGGGATCGTATCAGTGTCCGACTTTTAAAATGAATCATGGATCAGTTGAAATTTGGAGAAGGTTTGACTCGTTTTGATTTGGTCAAAATATGAGTTGAGCCGATCAAATTCATTGAATTTGAGTTACTCAGTTAGGTGAACAAAAGAATGTAAAAAAATTAAACATTTTCAATCAAGCTTTAAAATTTCAACTTTTTTTTATTTCTTACCTAAATTATTTGATGAGCTAATTTGTTTCATCCATAATAAGTGCATTACTTTTTTGTTTTTTTAAAAAAAAATTGTGTGATTTCAATTTAAAATATGTTTTATAAGTAATTAAATTCTATCTTTTCACTTTCTCTTTGAATATTCATTTTAAATTCTCAATTCAAAATTAAACTCAATCATCAACACATTATTATAAAGATACAAAGCATAAAAATATCACTATTTGTTTATTTATTTTCTTAATCATGTTATATTAATTTATTCTTGTTTTATTTAATATGTTCAACTCGATCCGATATGATCCGATGACTAATTCGGATAGTTGGACCGGGTCTTACAATATTGGTGCAAGTGCAATCCAACATTGTTAATTCAATTGAAGTCTTGCAGCAATTCCGACGACATCTTAGTACATAAATTAGGGTGAATTACACGAATGATCCCTCAACTTTGAGTTGATTTCCAATTGGTCCCCCAACTTCAATTTACAATCAGAACGTCCTTCATCTTTCAGTTTCTTGCACGCTTAGTCTTCTTGACAAGTGATAGTGGATTTCCCGATTACTTTACTTACGTGGCGAATTTTCTCTCTCCTCCACGTCATTTTATATATGCCACATCATTATAAAAATTAAAAAATAATAATAATAAAGAATGAAATTTTTACGTCATTAAAAAAATTTAAAAATAAAAAATCGAGAGAGCTGCGGGAGCGAGCTCGAGCTCGTCGAAGCTCGAGCTCTCTCTCTCCAGCTCGGCTGGAGAGAGAGAGAGAGAGGGGGGGCACTTCTCTCTCCCGCACCTCTCTACTCGAGCTCTCTCTCGGGGTGACCGCCCCCCTCCCTCTCTCTCCGGCGAGCTAGCACGGGAGAGAGGAGGGGGGCAGTCACCCCTCGTCGAACTCGCCGGAGCTCGAGCTCTCTCTCTCCAGTCGAGAGAGAGGGGGCGGTCGCCCCCCTCCTCTCTCTCCGGCTCTAATTTTTTATTTTTAAAATTTTTTTTAATGATGTGAAAATTTTATTCTTTTTTATTATTTTTTTAAAAAATTTTATAATGATGTGGCGAATATAAAATGACGTGGAGGAGAGAGAAAATTCGTCATGTAAGCAAAGCAATCGGAAAATCTATTATCACCGATTAAGAGGACTAAACGTGCAAGAAACTGAAAGATGGAGGACGTTCTGATTATAAATTGAAGTTGGGAGACCAATTAGAAATCGACTCAAAGTTGAGAGACTATTCGTGTAATTTACCCACATAAATTATGATTTGCACATAATTGAAGTCTTGACAATGAGTCCGAAATGTTATGGATTTTTTTTTACATTTCGTTCTTTTGTTGTTAGATATTTCGATAATACCCTTTTCAATTAGTACCAATTCTTTTAAAACTAAATATAAGTTGGACATTCAGCAAGTGAAAGCATTCAAAACAACACTTATATGAAAAAAATGGTAAAAGAAATATTATATTTTTTTCATTTTAACAATATATTTAAAAGAAATATTTGTGATATTCTTTATTCACATACGTACATTTATAAAATAATATGAAATTATACGCATAATGTTTAATGTCACACAACAAAAAAAATAAAACAATTGGCGCCGAACAGTGGTCGCGTTGGACGGTGCAAACCAAAAACGTAGAATACTCGCCCACTGAATAGCCCAATGCACATCATAAAGGAGTAGATATTCTTATTTTACTAATTACAAAAAAACATTATTATTTGTTTATTACATCACATGTCCCTGTGACTTCGAGCCAACTGCCTAAAAGTGCACGGAAAATAACAAATCGTCAGAAAAAAAAGGTTTTGGCTGGTCGTGACCCACATTTAGCCAAACCAGCACCAGAAAAATTCATGAGTACTTATTTTTTAAAAAATTCTAGCAATTCGAATTCCTGAATACTTAAGCGATGTGGTATGTTGACAGTTGCAAGTTTTTCATTTTTATTAAAGTTGTTTTTTCGATATTTCTTTTAAAAAAATAAAAAAGAGTGAAATATTACCATGTAACACTCTAAGATTTCAATAAGGATAATAAAATAATTTATAAATTAAAAGTATGGTTAGAAAAAAAAATGAAAAGAAAGAAAATTTTAAACCTATTGAAAGTAGAAATTGTGATTAGATATTTAAATTTGATTTGAAATAAAAAAATGTTTAATAATTATAAGACTTCCAAATAGAATAAGATTGAGAGTTTTATGTCTTAAAAAAATATTTTAATCATTAAAATAATATTTATTTTAATTCGAAAATTAGGTGATAAAATATTATTATATTAATGTCAAAAATTGGATAGATGAAGAAATAAAAAGATACAATAAAGGTATAGGTTGGTTAACATAAGTAGATAAAGTTGGATTGTGAGAAGTTATAGAAAGGATAAAAAAGAAATTGAATAGTGATGGATTTTGTTAAGCATAGTTAATGAATAAATTAGTGAAATTCAAATTTAATTAAATCTAAATGTTTAAAAAATGATAATTAATGATGAATGATCATAATTAATGAAGAAATAACACAGTGCCCAATAGGAGTAAAAGAACTTAATTGAGAGCTATAAATAGCGCATAAATATTGACTAAAAAGTATTATTTGCCTCCGTGAAATTTTTGCACGAGAGACACTATTTCTTCTTCATTTTCTCACAAATCGAGGCACCTGAGAGCGCGGGCAATATACCATTTCGAAGCCCCGACGGAGGAGAACAAGATCCAGTGGTAGTCGAACGATTTTGAACATCAATAGGGAGAAATCGTCAGTCGAAGTCGCGAAGTCCGTACAGTCCACAGACACGAGGAACATAGTTGATTTTTCAACTAACTTAAATATATATTGTTTGCATTGATTAAATATTGTTTGACATATATAGGATTGCCAAAAATTATATTGGAAACACAATTCCTAATGGTCACAGAATCTGGATCGGGTTCTGTCTGACACAACTCGAGATCGATGTGGATCGGGTTCTGAAATAGAAAATATATTTTTATGAATTGATTTATACTATATTGGATAGTTAAGATTGTAAATCAATGTCGATCATTTGATTATCATCCCTAATTTTAATATGATCATACCTGATCAGATTGTCATCATATTGATTATTATTATCATTACACCCAATTATGATATTAATTATGGCAAAGATCCATTGACCTTATTATTAATTGATCCTGATCAAATTGTTATCGTTACCGATTGATCGTCATCCTATCTTATTATACCATTAATTAATATATTGATATAGTGATTTTTTGATTGGGTTATGTTTAACTTAAGATAATTGTTAAAGACGGACATCTTAGGTAATTGAGATAAAAATTAAAAATTATTGGACCCATGTCTACTGATTGTTGCTAGGACTGATAGAGCCCCTTCGGGCTAATATTGTGCCTACGGGCTGATAGTGATTTTGGGATAATACTGCGCCTTTGGGTTGATAGAGTTTTTGGGCTAATTGCGCCTTCGAGCTGATGGATAATTGAATTGAATAGGATATATAGTGTAAAAAATTATGGCTGTCCTGTGTATTATTAATTGACATGAAGTGGAATGGTGTTCCATAATAATAAAGAACTCTCGTATTATGTCCGAAAGGGTTGATTGTAACTCTCAAGATTGAATTAATAATTGAATTAATAATTGAATTGAATCGATAATTGAATTGCACCATAGCGGTTGATAGACAATTGATTTCGCCATAGTGGTTGATAGACTATTGATTTCGCCCTCGTGGCTGATGGATAATCGAATTGCACATTTATGACTGATAGATATCAAATTGTGCCTTTAAGACTAATGAATAATAAACTGTGATCTTTGTGTTTGATAGATGTATTGATAAATTATTAATAGAATGATAATTGTTATTGTGGCCTTCATTGACATTTGGCCAATTGAGAATTGATCAATTGTTAATTGTCGAATTGTGAATTTCATTGACCTTCGATCAATTGGTGATTGATTAAAGATAATTGATACTGAATTAACAATTATTAATGAATAGAATTGAGATTATCGAACTGAATTGAATTGCTAATCGAATTGCGTTCTAATGGTGGATAAATAATTGATTTTGTCTTAGCGGTTGACTAATAATTGAATTACTCCATAATGGATGATGGGTAATTGAATCAACAAATTGTTCATAGATTTAACAATTGGTAATTGCTCATTGTGGCCTTCGTAGACTTATGACCAATTGATAATTAATTTAAAATAGTTGAATTGAATTGAATGAATATTGGTCATCAATAATTGATGGTATAGATATTTATTTTGATTGATCAATTGATAATTGTTAATTGATATATAGATTATTTATAGATAATTGTTTATTTGATAGAATTGATATTGATGCTGATATTGTTTTATGGTTCATATTGATAATTGTTATGGTAACCTTACGTACTGAGTTATCTCATTGGGCTTTGCCCCTATACTTGGATACGTATAGGTGACAGTTTATGGCGAAGGTTCCCCCACCTCAACCTCACCGTCGAGCTCCCTGACAGCTCCCACTCAACCACGACTGATGCCTCTGTGCCGCCGCCGTAGCTACCAAGGACCTTTTCCATTTCCTCCTCTCCCTTGATGTGCAGTCCTCCTCGTGCTCTGCATCAAACCCTGTGGCATCATCCTCCTCCTCCGCCACCAAATTCAGACTCTCTTACTTCGAGAAGCTCCGCGTCCTCGACCATAGGAATGGCCGCATTGTCTACAAGATTTGACACCGCTGCATGTTTGTCGAGTATGCCCTCAAGTTCGTCCATGTCGTCGAAGATGCCGCCGCACGTCGCCAGGCGGCCTGGGATATGTTGACATCCTCCGCATAGTCGGCGACACAGACAACATTCTTCAACGTTGCCCTCCCCACCCCCTCCAGCATTGTCGCCCTCATCATGGAGCGCATGGTCGGGGGATCGCTCGACGTCGTCCTCAGTCGACATAGACGTCGCGCTCATCGTCGTCGTCTGCCTAGCGTCATTGCACGCTCGATGCATCATGCATTGGGACATCAGGCCGGTGAACCTCCTCATGAACGCGGCCAGCGAGGTCAAGATCACATAATTTGGGTCTGGGAAGGTGTTCTGACGAACATGTGCATACATGAGCCCGGAGCGGTTCGACCACCCCGGGGCCCACGGTCGGGACTATGACCCCTACGCGGCAAACATGTGGAGCCTGGGCCTGGCGATGCTGATATGCACCATATGCATCAATGTGGATAAGGGACGATTCATGGCGGCCCTGGGCGAGGACATGACATCATCGGACAATTTCAGGAGGTTCATCGAGTGCTGACTGGAGAGGTATAGTGGGGTGCGATGGTCCATGGAAGAACTACTCCATCGCCCCTTCGTCACGGGTGTCGATCGAAGGTCACAGAGAGCCCCTCTCTTTCCCTGTGCAAGCGCGGAGGGGGGGGGGGTCGACGCCCTCCTCTCTTTCTCTACTTTTTTTATTTTTTTAATTGATGTTGGATGAGTATTTTCAACATTTCATAAATGGACAAATCGAAGATAATATAAAAGTTGATAGAAATCGAAAGATCAAATTGAAAAATCGTGATAGTTTAGGGTTTCAAAAAAATAAGTTCGTGGTTTGAAGCTAGATGTAAAAAATCATAATAGTTTATGAGTGGTTTATGGAAATAACTCTAATAATATAAACATTATATTAGTTGGTAAAAAAAAGGAGTAAGAGTAAAATATCGATCCAATGAGAAATTATAACTACTAAGATTAGAACGATAATAAGATTACGGTTAAATTAGTTTTATCAACCAATAATTTAGCATATAATGAATTAGGAAGGTCTACCTAACATAAAGTACAGACTCAAATCATTTTATTTTATTGATATATAAATTGAACTAAAAAATGTCAACGCATTACCCTTGATAGACAAAACATAATTTGATGTTATGAGAAACAAAACATAAACTATCAATCTCAATATATTTACTTATTATGTATTGCATGAATGTTAATATAATTAACAAATCAATGAGTTTGTAAGAAATTAAGTTAAATTAGACTAATTTGAACTTAAAGTCCTGATTAAAAGCATGAGGGGGAGTGACTTTAAGTTAACCTTAAAAATATATAAATACATGTAGTATTAATGTACCTACAGTGTTGCTTTGAGGGATGCTAGACATATTTTAGTCGTTGATTGACTGATCGATGGATAGATCATAAGTGAGAATATCATTTATCTGAACACAGTGAATCAACGACTGAGATGCACTTAACATTCCTCCAAAATAAAAGGTGGTCTTGAGATACATTAATAATATGTAGGCAAGAAAACTCCATCCCTGAACACAATGTCTTCTTTGTTTCGAGAAAGAAGACAATTTCTTTTTCTCAAAACTCCTCGGCTCCAAGAGCTCACTTGCAAAAGACTACTGCCATGTTTTTATTTATTATAATATACTAGATCTCCATAATAATTAAAAAGAATAAGAGTTACTATTTTTATTTCATGACTTATATGTTAGTTAACTTTATTTTTTTATAAAAAAACATGATTTTTATTCTTGTTAAAAACTTTTAGTATGTTTCCTGGCCATGAAAATTCAAATTATTTATCTTAATTTCAATCAACAACCCTTGATATTAAATTGTAACATATATATGAATAAAGTAGCAAAATTTTAATTTTTTTATTATATTTTTATGTTACATAAATTAATGAAGGAGTGTCACATGGCATATTTTATCTCTCACTTTAATAATATATAAATAAAAATAGGTGTAGAGACAAATTGATATATATATATAATTTAATTACAAATCTCTCCCATAATATTTTTAATAATTATTTCTTAATTAAAATACTTAACTAAAATTATTTTTTATTTTCAAAATTTATGAGCATGTCATGTGATTTTTTTACGCAAACAACAACGTTCTTCCCCATATGGAGATTGGTTTGGAACCCAAAGACAATCATTGAGTGAACTGTATCTTATTCGTATTAGTTGATCTAAGCCACAGCATTATATTTTAATATAATATAACAATTAATTAAATAACAAAATAATGAAAAAATTGTAATAGCTAAAGTAGACCGGACCATGACGAATCATTAGGGTGTTGTTTGGATGCAGGCTATGGGAGCGAATAAGTCGTTATCCGGCAAAAAATTGTCAAACAACTCAAGGAATAGGAATAATTTTTGACAAGGCCCTCACAAAATTCAAGACGTGTTTAATTTTATTGGGTTGCTATTTTTTGGATTAGTGTATTCTTCAATATGTTCGCGTGGAAGGTGTGGATGCCATTTAACTATTCATATGAGGTGAACACATTTTGAAACTAGTCATTTAATTGTCATTTCACACAAAATTATTTGCTAGTCATTCTTTAATCTTTATGTATGTCTTTTGACAATGTTGCACCTTTTGATTATATGTTCTTTCATCCTCATGCACCTTTTAGTACATGAACACATATACAACTTTAAACTTTATACACCTTTTGTTATATATATACCTTACTTAAACTTTATGCATCTTTTGGTATATATATACACCCTTTAACTTTTTTTGTATATACATATTTTGATCTCTACACCAATGTTTTAAAAATTGGATCGGAGATCGGATCGGCATGTCGACCGAGTCGAAGTTGGACTAGTTCAACCGGGAGTTAATTGGTTGAACCGGATTTTTATATAATAATATTATTTATAATTATTTGTGAGTAATTTAATATATAAAATATTATATAAATGATTAAACCAATTAAATAATTGTATTTTACTAAATGTTAATTTAAATAGTAGTTTTATTTTTATTATTGCTGATATAATAATTTAAATTTAATGTCAATCTGAATTTATTACTAACATATTATTCCTTCTATATATAACTCTAGTTTATTTGATTTGATTAATAATCTATTTCTATTTTAGCAGTTTTCTTTTTATTATTACTAATATAATAATCTAAATTTAATTTCAATCTAAATCTATTAATAATATATTATTACCATATTTTATTCTCTTTCCATGTATAATTTTATTTATTTTATTTGATTAATGATTTGTTACCATTTTGATTCCTTTCCTCCAATCAAATTCTTTCCATGTATAAACCTTTCCTTTCATTTTCTTATTTGAATTTTGATTTTTTTTCCTTTTTTGTATCATTTCACATGCATAACCTTCCAATTTCATTATAAAATCATTTCAACATTCAATTTCCTAATAAAGCTTTCCATATTTTAACTTTTTTTAAAAAAATAAAAAACCGGGTTGAACCCAATTTACCGCTTCAACCCGATTTTTCTGATTTTTTCTGAGTCAATCCAATTTTTTACTCATTCTGATTTTATGATTGAACTAGACCGATTTTGTAATTAGTTCGCGATCAGATCGATTGAACCGGCCGGTCTAAACTAATTTTAAAAGCATTGCTCTACACATATAATTTTATATCATTTCATTTTAATGAATATGCGCATGAATACTTTGATCCTTTTATTTGGGCCAGTGGCAGAGCCATAACTTATTTTTAATGAATTCACAATTTAATCTAGTCATCTAACACAAATTATTTATTTTCATAATATTAATTCTTATTGTTAGTGGTAAAAACATTAAGAGAGAGAAACATAATAATTTATTTGAATTGTTAAAATTAATTTTAAAAATATTCAAAACTTACATAATTGACAAGATGGTTACCAATTAATTATATTTGGATTATTGTCAACTTAAATAGATAAAAATAAATAGAAAGAAATATATATTTATCATATATTACAAAAAAAATAAAATAATTAATTGTGAATCACCAAAAAAATAATTAATTGTAATTTTATAAATATGAATACACAGACATTTGCCAAACTCAAGTTAATGAAAAAAAAGGATAAAAAAGTATGATATCTCTCACATGAAAAGAGAATGACGTGAGACATGCAATAAATCCTTTGCAGATGGTGGAGACAATCGAAAAAGGATTTAAAACAAATTGTCAATGGGTTTCAATCGTTGGGTGAATACATAGTAGATGGAATAAAAAAACAGTCATACTAACCTACAATAATACTTTATAGCTCTATTAATAGCTTTTATCCAGTGCCAGCCAAGTGCATCCACCTGCTTCCAACTTTAATTTGAACTTTAATATATTTTGATAAATTTTAATTATATAATTATTATTCATATTATGTAATTATTATTCAAGTTTAAATAATATATAATAAAAATTTGTATAATCAATATGAATTTAAATCGTTGAATAATAATTACATGATTGAGATTAAATTTAATAAGTTAATATTAAATTCAATAGAGATTAAATCTCAACTATACAAATATTAAACTCAATGATGAATTTATGATTCAACAAATAAAACTGATTTAAATGTTATTATTTGAGTAGGATCTATGGTCCTCTGATATGTGGATTTGATCCGGATAAATATTTTCAAACCTTTGCACATGCAATCTTTTTAAAAGTATTTTATCATTGTTTTTTTTTCTGTGTTTGAAGTTTCAAATATGAGAATAAAGAATATAAAAACAACAAATTAAGTGTTATTTGTTATTTTAATATTGTGAGCCTTTACACTGGTTTAGGAAGAATTGGTACGTGTTATATCTATCATACTCTTTGACCAATGAAATTCCAGAATAAAATTTTCATTTTTCCAAAGTATCAAAATCTAAGTACTTTTGAGTTTTGACAAAGAAGAAAGAAAGAAAAAAACTATAAGTTAAATACTTGTCCAAAGTTAAGACCTTATCCTCAGTGAATGATTGGCTTCCAGATATTTTGTTACCAGAGACATCAAATTCAGCAGAAAATCCTGCACGGGTTCCATGTACACGGATTCCACGTAACAGTTCCATCAACTCATGCAAATTAATTAAAGGAGAGAGGGATGCTGTGCAGCAATTTTAATTTAAAGAATCGATCAGAATTTTGAAGGTAGTGCAATGACACAAATCTTCATTAAAATATTGAGTGGTTCAAATTTTAATTTTTTACTTTCCTTACATTATGACTATATAATTTTTTTGTTAATAAAAAAATAATTTTGAAGATTTTCACAAATGAATTCCTAATTTCACAAATTAAATTATGATTTTCTAAAAAAATATCAATAGTTGAATCGACAAATTAAAATTTCAATACATTTGAATGAAATTATGATAGAAAATTAAAAAGGATAACTTGATAAATTAATTTTCGTGAATTTTTTAGTGAAATATAATAACTTATAAATATAAAAAATAATAATTTTATAAGGAAAACAAATATTAAGTTTGAATTTAAAAATTATAAGCAATGGTTTTTATAAGAGAATATATTTAAAAAAGACATTAAACTTTTTAAACAAAATATAAGATAACAAATAATATTAATTCAAAATTTTATAATAAAATATGTTAAATAAATTTTATTCATGAAACTATGTAGACTATTAATTTAATGAATAATTTATGCATATTTTATCATGAGATTAGTGCTTTTATTATCTTAATAAGATCAACTAATATTTTAGTACTATATTAAGACTTAATTTAAAATTTTACATACAATTAAACTACTTATATATTTAAAAATAAAATTTTAGAAAAATTTATAAGATAAAAAAAGTATGAGTGTGAGATAGAAGAGATGGAATAGAGAGAATGTGTGAAAAAAGTCAAATAAAAAAAAAGAAGAAGAAGGAACATCATTAGTTCCTGCCGAGGAACCCTCAATATCTCACAATGGACACTATTATTGTCATTTTTAAAATTAGTATTGTCAGTCTAACGAGTGATTTGGATAATAGTATATTTTGAAATAATAATAGTGTCATCATTTCGCAATTTGCTAGGTTTTGAATTCAAGAAAGTGTCACGCCTAATCAAAATCTATGAGTTAATTTCTTGAACATGTTCGTCTTATGGTTCTGGCCGGAACCCCCCGGTATACTACACTAATATGTGTAAGTTCTAATTCGAGTGAGATTGTCATGATATAAAAGCAGATAATATGTGTAGAATGTCATATATGGTTCGGTATTCTTTTATCTTATTTTTTTAATGTTTAAAAGTTTAAAATAATGATCTGCAAGAATATTTGATGAAATAAATTAATAGTTGAAAGATAAATTATATAGTGAAATTAGAGGATAGAATTAAAAAAAAATAGAATAAAGTTTGAGAAAAATTACCTTTCAAAACTAGATGACTTTACAAATAATGTGTTTGGGTCATTTTTATTTTATTTTTTTAAAATGTGTTTCAGTCACACTTTACGAATATTAGGTGAAAAAGAAAACACACAAGTTTGCATCTTCTTACCAGCAACTGAATGGTGATGTTTTTTTTCCACTGAACCACCTACGAGGGGAGACAATATTTACAGCAGAGGCGAAATGCGAAGATAAAAAGAGACGCTGGAACCTAAAGAAGAGTACTACAACATCCACATGGCGGATGGGAAAAAACTCTCTCAAGAGTGCAGAGCTAAAGAAATTTGACCACCTACTTCAACTTGAGTAGCTGCCAGTCTTCGACTACTCAGCCGTGCCACGCCATGCCTTCTTCAACCTTCTTGAGAACGGCATGGCAATCCGAGAGTGTCCATGAAAAACTGAGCTCTTGTACTTAAACTGCAATCTCACAACAATTTTATTGAATTAGAACAACAGGTCTACTGGTTCCGATCTCATTGCTTCAATTGAACGACCACCACGCTTATGTTATCTTTGCTTCCACGGGACATGGCGAGCTCGGCCAAGATGGCGGCGGCGTCGGCGGCGGTGCGCCCATTGACAGCACCGGGGAACATCCTCGCCAGCTGCCCATGGAGGCATTGCCTTGCGATGTGGCACGCGGCCTCGTTAGAGACGACATCCCACAGCCCATCGCTGGCCAGAATGAGGAACTCGTCTTCCTCTGTCCTGTCCGTCACTGTAACCTCTGGCTCCGAAGTCACAAACGGCTTCAAGTAGTAATCCCCTGCGGCATCTCAAAACGATTCAGAACAGAACACGATCTACCAAAAAGCTACTGCAGGCATCAGTTGCCAAGATTTACAAACAACAAGGCACAATAGGATCAGCAATAAAGATGCTCCACTAAGTTGAAGCGGCAGAAGAAATTTACCAATAATGAGCAACCATATATCTCCTGTATATAACTCTTCTGTCAAAAAAAAAAAAAGGTACTAAAGTTGAAATCCGATATCTGAAGTTAAATTCTCTTCCCAAACCGAATCCTGCAAAAAGTTTGATTTTTATTCTGCTATGGCGTGTCTTGTTTGTTTCACGAAGAATCTCACATCTGTTCTTTCTGCAAAGTGGATTAACCTTGTTTATTACAGAACAATATCTACGTATGCAACTTAATTCCCAAACTGAACTGACCACTTCAAAGAAAACAGAAGAATCTAACATCTCGTAACAGAAGAAAAAAGGCAGAAGAAAAGCATACCGATAGATCTGGAGGTGGCAAGCACTCCTAAGATGCGATAACCATCCCACTCTATCACCCTTCCTCCAGCTGCTTCCACTCTTTCCATCTCGTCTGGCCTGTCGGGCTGTATATATGTTGTGTACCAGACGTGTCACAACGACGCATCGATTCCATGTAAAAAAACAGAGACATTAATTAGAGAAAGAGATGAAGCACAAACGCATGCTTTGGAACTTCTATCTAGAGCAGATGAACAATGAGGCAATGCCAAATTATGTATGTTTTTTTTTTTGCTGCTACAATAAAAATACAATTTTTGGTGTGGAAACTGTATGAGGTTCGGTAGATCATGGAAACCTTCCCATGAGTTCTAACAATCTTGAAAATAAATGATGATCATAACCACAACTGGTCGCCTCAGCTGCATTCAGAGATTCATTCTCTGCACGAGGAGAACATGTCGAATTCATGGGCAAGCACGTGATGAAATTAAATTAAAAGTAACATGGAACATGGAATCATCTATGGACCTAATCATTTAATCACGTTGTACAATCACTCAAATAACCGAGCACAGGGCAAAGACTTTTCAGTCGATGAATTGCGCAGTTGTTACCTTGTGATCAGTCGAAAGAGGCACGGCGACGCCGCCGCGGGAGAGGACGGCACGGGAGTCGCCGCAGTTGGCCACGACGATCCGCTTCGGCCCCACGACGGCCACCACCGCCGTCGACCCCACCGTTTTCTCGGGCGACCACTTGTCGGCCCCCGCCAGCTCCCCGTCCACGCGCGCGAAACTGGCGACCATCGCCTCGCGCCAGCGCCCCTCCGCCCGCCCGCCAGCCACCTCCTCCGCCACCACCAGGTGCAGCCGCTCCCCGCACGCCTCCGCCACCTTCCTCCCCCCGTGCCCGTCGTACACCCCGAAGAAGTCGTACGCCTTCGAACCCGCGGTTGGCACCACGACACCTCGCTCCCAGGCCTCCGACGGGGCGAACCCCGGCGCCAGCGTCACCGCGTCCTCCATCTCTCTCCGTCGCCCCATCAGCGAGACCACACCGTGGGACAGCAGAGGCGTCCCGTTCCCCGAACCCGACGCCGCGGCATCACGCTCTTCGTCTCCGGAAGAAAAATACGCCGCCGACGTCGAGGGGGACGAAGAGTTGCCGGAGCTCTCCTCGTTGACCTGGGTCCTGGTTCGCTTGCCGGTGGAGCGGCCCTCGGACCTCATTCGCCGGAGCTCCAATCGTCTCCGGCGAGTAGCGATGGACACTTCTCCCGGTGACCTTCCGCTTACGTTCTTGTCCATGACCGGAGTGGCTTCTTCTTCACCTTCGTCCGCCATGATGCGTTTCTAGTACTTTTTCTTAGGTAGAAGGCGACGTGGGACACGAAGAGCTCTTCGGCTGCGCTTAATAAAGGGGGAGGGAAAGGAGAGAGGAAATTAAGATGAAACGCTGGAATAATCGAAGCCGTCGGATGGCGATCTGGTGATGGATGTGGGACACGTATGACGTTGCGCCGGTCCGTACCGCGGGGACTAGGGATGGCAACCGCTGCTGTTCGGGGCGGGGGACACCACCCCCGCCCTGACCCCGACAACTCGCCTCCGCCCCCGCCTCGCTCCGAATTTCCGGTTCGAAGGAAATTTTAACCTCCGCCCCGATCCCCGCGGAGCCCCGAATTCCCGCGGGGAATTCGAATCCTCGCGGAGGGGGGCGAGAGCGACGGCGGGGGCGAGAGAACGGCGGCGGGGGCGAGAGAACGGTGGCGAGGGCGAGAGAACGACGGCGAAAAGGGGCGAGAGAATACGGCGACGGGCAAGAGCGCGGTGGAGGCGGGGCGAGAGAGCAGTCGCGGCGGGCGAGAGCACGGTCGCGGCGGACGAGGGCACGGCGGCGGCGGGCGAGAGCACGGCGGTGGGGGTGAGAGCGGCGGCGGTCGAGAGCGACGACGGGTCAAGAGACCGGCGGAGGGGGGTGAGAGAGAGCCGATGGGTGCGAGAGAGCGACAGATCCGTGCGGATCTGGCCGTATCCGCGTCGGATGCAGCCGATCTTGGAGGCGGAAGAAGAAGAAGAGAGAGAGGAGGGGGATATCGGATGCGGCAGATCCGTGCGGATCTGGCCGGATCCGCATCGGATGCAGCCGATCTCGAAGGTGGACGAAGAAGAAGAGAGAGAGGAGGGGGATCTCGGATGCGGCTGATCTCGGATGCGACCGATCTCTTCTTCGATGGTAGAGGCGGACGGCGCCGTGGACGAAGAAGAGAGAGAGAGGAGGGGGCGACTGCGCAGACGAAGAAGAGAGGAAGAGAGAGAGAGAGGAGGGCTGCGGTCGAAGTCATTGAAAGAAAAAAGGATAATCTCGACCGTCGATCAAGCATCGAATGGCCAAGAAATATCGACATTTGTAAACCGTCCAAATCATATTGCCACCCCTAGCGGGGACCATATTGACGTGGACCATGAGGACTGGGACGTGGACGGGCGAGATCGTTCCGGGAGGAACACGCGTCAATATGGACGATTCGATGGGGCGGCTCCTTTGGGGACCAATTCCAGCTCCGACCGTTCTCGGGTGCAAAAAGGTGGAGTGTGCGTGGGTCAATTCAAATCTTTGGTAGATTTGTCGATCTAAATTGAATTGAACCATATAAAACCAGCATGAGGTTTTCATATTTAGATTTAACACAAAAAATAAAAGTAAGTCCAAAAATATTGTAAAAACTGAAAAAAATAGAAACAATGAATACGATGAAAAAATAATTTAATGTAGACAGTATAAAAATAAGTAAAGGAAAAGGTAGCAGGAAGACAAAAAAAGGAGGAGAAGAAAATAAAAAGAAGATAAAAATAAAATAAAGCAAAGTAGAGGCATAACATAAGAAAGGAAATTAAGTAAAAATAAATTAATAATTTTATCATTACTAGATAGACATAAGGCATAAGCGATCTCTATATAAGTTGTTGAGGCTGTGAATATTTTTAATTAATTATGTCAGTATATCTTTCACAAAATTTGGATTTAAACCGATGCAATCACTGCGGTTCGGATCGCTGCTCGGAAGATTACGTGGCAGGAGCGGCGGGGACACACGGAGTGACATGTCACTGATGTCAGCAAGGAGGTGCGATGCGTGGAGTGCTGCGGCGCACACGGAGCCAAGGGGGCCCACGTTGGAGCCCATTTGGGTTCAGGTGCGTCGGTCAGACTCATTTGGGTTCTGGATATTTCGGAGGGCGGGCAGACGCGTGCGGGACGCGTGGCGCCGAGTACGCTTCTATTGTTATCATTTCTTCCACCACCTTCTCGAGTACGTGTTAGGCAGGTGCATATGAAACTTAATGAATTAAAAAAATAAATAAATTTGGTATAACGGGTATGCAATCGACACATGTAATGTAAGCTAAATAATTCAAGGATCCAGATTACATCGTCAAAAGGAAAAAAAATTCAAATTTCCCACAAACTCCGTGACCGCATTGGTACTACTATTAGATTTAAAAATAAAAAAAATAAATCTATGTTCGATGTGTATTTAAATGGAGTAAAATTTAAAGATGACGATGAAATAATTGATATAATAGAAAAAAATAGACGTGATGAATTAATTTTTAATGGATGTTTGAATTTTTTAAGAATGAATTATAAAATATATTATTTAAATGTAAAAAATCAATTTTATTATATTATATTTAATAAAATATTAAAATTTTATGATGAAATAATAAGTATTAGGTAATAGTATAATAAACCTTAATTATAAATATTTTATGTTTATTAAATAATTTATTTTATAAGAGAAATTGGGAAGAAGATAAAATAAGAAATGAAAATAGAAAAAAAAATGATTGTCACGACAGAGAGAACCCTGGCTACAATGCTTTAGTTCCACCTTTTATGGAACCAGAGCACTTGAAACCATGGTCACGTTACTCTGATTCTACCGACCTGGTTCCTCAAGAACCAACCTGGTTCGAGCCTAATTCTCCAACCAAACAAGACCTAAGAGTCTAAATATAATTTAGGACAATTTTTTAATAAATTGAAATCGATCCTCTTACAATTAGCGCTCCACTAAAAAACGTTGTGGATATTGATGAAACTCATTTTCTAGTTATTATTTTTCATATTTAATGGGCGTGCTACCCACATAACTGGATAGCACCTTACCTCCTAAGATCGGAATTTGGGCACTTTCATTTTAGCGGGCCCATAATCGCGAGTGAATTCTTTGTGCCCAGAAACTACTCAATTTAAGGTAGGGAGATAGCTCTTAGGCGTTGAAATTCCTTGTATTCAAATGCATGCCCCCTTTCTTTGCCCGTCTGTCGCCTAGTTTGTTATTCTTTGAGATTTGGATAGAGTCTCGGACCGCCTTAAATAAAAAACCCATGCTGCAAGAAGCAAGCATAAGTTGAAAAGGCAATACTCTAACGTTGGGATGGGGTGCGTCCTCTGAGTTACAGGTCTAAATTACACCAAATGCTCTTCAACTTTGACGTTTGCTCAGCAATACCCTCCAACTTCACTTTGTAACATGAATGCCCTCCATCTTTGAAGTTATTTCACCCGATGTCTTCTTTTTTACCTACGATTGACCCATCTCCCTATTGCTCCATCGATGTGGCATCCACACGGCCTCTTTCTCCTTCACGCAAGTAGCCGTCTGACATGGCAAGTTAGCCTTCTCTCACCCACGCAATCTCCTCCACGACCCCCCCCCCCCCCCCCCCCACACACACACTCGCACGCTAGAGAAGGTCGCATGGGGGAGGAGGGGGACCCTTATACCATTCGCACGCTGATGAAGGTCGCGCAGGGGGCGACCCCCCCTTGACCTTCGCACATCGACGAAGGTCGCACAGGGGGTGACCCCTCCCTCGACCTTTGTGCGCTGACAAAGGTCGCGCAGGGGGCGAAAAACCCCCTTGTGACCTTTGCGCGTCGATGAAGGTCACACGAAGTGTGGGGGGGGGGGGGGCGAACCTCGTGCCGGCGAAGGTCGTTCGTCCCACCCCCTCCGTGCGGCCTTTGACAGTGCACGAAGGTCTGGGGGTCGGCCCCGGTGGGAATAGGAGATCACGTGGAGGAGAGAGAAGGCTAACTTGCCACATCGGACGGCTATTTGCGTGGAGGAGAGAGGAAATGACCGCGTTGACGCCATGTCGATGAGAAAATCGGAAGATGGCCGATTGCAGGTAAAAAGGACATTTGGTGAAATGAGTTCAAAGATGGAGGATATTCGTGTTACAAAGTGAAGTTGGAGGGTATCATTGAGCAAACGTCAAAGTTGGAGGGCATTTGGTGTATTTTACTCGTCTCCATTGGATCTGTTCTTGGGTGTACTCTAAAAAAGGAATTTTTCCTCTTCTCAACCATTTATTTTCGAGTTAAGAAGATGTAAAACTAGTTTCAAAGGGAGAGAAAGGACTCTGGCTCAAAGTCAAGAAAAGCAAAAGCTTGTTCTGGTAAAACGGCTCAACCGCATCCATAGGTAGAGGAAAAGACCATTGATGTTTTTTTATTTTATTATTTTCCCCTTATTTTAGCCAAATTATGTGAGATATACGTCGAATGTAGGATCTACGACAGATGAAAAATGTGCGATTCACTAGTTCAACATGGTTTAGCAAAAACTCTCACAATTCACGCCTCATCACCGCTTCGTTGCCGTCTACCTTTGCGTGTCGTCGTCTTCCTCTGTGATGTCAACAAAGAGGTCCTCCTTTAGCTCCTCGCCAACTTCTTCGTCGTCTCCCTCTATGACACGATTGGTTCGTGCTCGTTCTCGTCGCCCACCTCCTTGCCGCTGCCATCTGGTTCGCCATTTTCCTATTCATTGTGGTCGCACGCCTCCTTGCTGCCACCATCTAGTTCGTCGTTCACCTGTTCGCTTTGGTCGCTGGCCTATTTGTTGTTGCTTGCCTGCTCACCGTCACTCGTCTGCGCATCATCGCCATCGATTGCTTGCCTACTTAATAGTCAGTAGTCACTACTGGGGCTTTGATGGTCAAGATGAGGTGAGGTGACGTCAATCTTTATATGTTCGAGACGGCCATGAGGTGAAGAGGGCTCTAGGAAATGAGATGAAGAGGGCTTTGCTAGGAAACGAGATGAAGAGAGCTTCGACTAGAGGACAAGGAGGCGAGAGGGAGCTAAAAATCACATTTTGTGCCTTTTTTAATCAGTCGTTGATCTTACATCCGACGGATAAAAATGTAGGAAGTAGGGTGGGTAGCACATCCTAAATCCTAATTTCTATTCATATAATTTATTCATAAGTTATCAAATTTTTATTATGTACATAATAAATTTTTTATATAATTTAATATTTGTAATCACATTGTTGAAATTCTAATTTGATAAGTCCAAAATTTAGTAGTATATTAGTTTTAATTTATTATATAGTTACACTAAAATAGAGCTCCGAAAAAATATTTTAAAAAATTGAAGAGTGATTTTTATTTTCTAAATGATTTTAGAATTACATATTATAATATTAAGAACTTTTTTTATTATATCACTAAAATAAAATATCTTATAAATTTTTTTTGGAGGAGGGTTGTGGCTTCCAACGGATCATTCTCGAGTCGGATTGTTCAATGCTTATTGAATCATTGATATTATCAATGGAAAAAGTGGGCATACCGTGAAGCATTTGAACAATTACTAAGGAGATTCATCACTTATTGGTACTTTTTGAATATACGAA
The DNA here is from genome assembly GCA_030549335.1 of Pontederia crassipes. Taxonomy (NCBI): domain Eukaryota; kingdom Viridiplantae; phylum Streptophyta; class Magnoliopsida; order Commelinales; family Pontederiaceae; genus Pontederia; species Pontederia crassipes. The sequence goes on from CM060184.1 coordinate 2,732,849, forward strand.
TTGTATACATTGTCCCAGGACATGTAATCAGGCCACTATCATCTCGTAAAATTGGCTAAATCCATCTCTCATGATGTTTTTTGAGATGCAAATCTCCCGTAGAATTTGTATATATTTTTGTACAATGATCATTTTGATCACTTAACTTAATATAATCAAGTTTTCATTAAAAAAAAGAGGCGCAGGGATGGAGGGGGCGTAACATACAAGAACGAAGCGTAGTGAGTTGCCGATTTTACCCTCCTCTAATCTTCATGGATGGTTTGGTTCCTAGTGGCCCAAATATCGCCCGAGCCCGGCCCAGTCTTGGCCTTCACTTGCCCAAATTTTTATACGAGAAAAAAATGTTTTGTGAACTTATAATTTATTTACCAAAAGTTCTTAAAAAAAGAGGAAGATTGTGTTAGGCCCCGACTGCCAGCGTAAAACCCTGTCGAATCTCATGAACATAGATCAACGAATAGAGCGGAATGACGTCGTATGATCTATATAGTCGACCTCACTTAGTGGGATAAGACTTTATTGTTGTTGTTGTAGTATAAATTTTTTTTATTTATCAAACATATAATTGCTTATTTTTAAAATTAATTTCGACCATTAAATTACTTATCAACTAGCACTTTAAATTATTGATTATTTTATATTAGCTAAGTTAAATGAATCCTAAGTTAATTAGTTTGTAACTTAAAAGTACCATTCCTAGCACATGATCTTAATTTGTCATAATATTAATTCAAGCAATCCGTGATTCTTTTTCCCCCCAAAGAAAACAAAAAATGTTATCAAACCAATTCAAGAAACATTAAAGACAAAGTTCATCTTTCCTATCCCGACACTTGAACATGCACCCAGCACCAACTCGATCCTTCCTAGAAATATGTAATTCGTGTCTTATATTATTATTATACATATACCAGCGTTCTGCAAACAAACTATGAGCTACGGATATGGTTTTCTGGATCACGCACACAACACACACACACATATAGATATATAATATGGCATGCATGTATATAACGTTGCATGCGAAAACGTGCATGAGATAAGGTCATATCATACGTCGACCCATGGAGTCTACCGTCCCTACGGGAAGGGGGGGGGTATACGGAAAACATATATAAAATATGTTTACGATGTGTACAGGAAGATGCATGCACTTGGCAAACAATGCAGAACAAATGCATAATGGGCGTGGCGCTCGTAGTAAAACGGATGTGCTGCGGTGTCTCTCTGCCGGGCTCCTCCTGTTAACAATGGGCAGGGAACCGCTAGGGTGGACAAACTCCATGATCCATCGATCGACGCCCTCTTAATTTCGTTGTCTTTTTTTGTCGTCGTCTTCTTTTTTTTTTTTATAATCGGACGGTCTGTGACGTTGCACATGATTCATAAATTAAAAGTCTCGATTCATCATCGTCTTCTTCTTTATTTCTTTATTTTTTTCTTCTTCTTCTTCCAATGGCGATCCTTTCTTGTATCTTTATTTTTCAAACTGTTTACTTCAACTCAACTCGCAGATAAGGCACAGGGCCTGCGCTGCGAGCAAGAGGGAGGGGGTGTGTACCGGGAGATATATATGCATGAAGTAGGGACATGGCGATTAGATCACAACCGCAGATAGATATGTAATAAATGCCTGAATACAGAAATGGACTTTTGTGTCGTCGTGAACTGGGACGCATGCATGGCGCGGATGCATGTAACACAGCTCAATGCTCCTTGTGGAATTGCTTGATCCCTAACAGGGTTTAGGGTTAGATAATGGATGCATTGCACTCTTTTATATAATTAAGGATTTACATATCAACTATACATGCCTGTTTATTCCAATCCCCTGCTCAAGATACTGCCTAGTGGGTCAGTTGTCATACAGGCATTACATCCAAGATTCTGTTCTACTTGCATGCTACAGGGCGCATGAATTTCGATTAATTTGATTGAAAGGCCATCAAATCTGTAATACATTTTTTTAAATATTAGAAGCAGAGGCCGACCCAGACACCAATATTGAGGGGGCCAAAAAAATATGTGAAGCAAAAAAAAAAAAAAAAAGTTGATCCCAACACCTCATGAACCATTACAATATGGTATAACCACCAAGTCTAAGTAGACATTCTATGTGTTGAGCATAGAAAATATATTTGAAGGGTGGGGGGGTCAATTGTCATAAAACATATATATTAATAAAGTTTTAAAAATTAGGGAAGGCCAGACCCCTACCCTCTACTTGGGTTCGCTCATGATTAGAAGAGATGAGAAGAGATAATTTCGACTTTTCATAAATAAAAAATAAAATTAACAAAAAATATGTCATAAGTCGTGATAATTTAGGGATTAAAAAAATAAATTCATAATTTAAGATTAGATATGAAAAATCGTGATAATTAATAGGTGGTTTATGAAAAAAAAATCATTTTCTTATATCCAAAGTTCAAAGGAAGGGGAGCAATTGTAGGCTTCTCCGTGAAATCTACGTTGGTCGAGAGGAGCCGGCGACGCCCGCCAATGGAGTACGCCTTCAAGTCTCCGAGATGCCAAGAGGCGTGGCCAACGCAACGCTTTGTCGTCGGACCTTGACAACTGGTGCGAGGTTTATTATTCGAGATGCTAATGCAAACTTCATCTCTGCAGGTGTATCCAATTATCACTTTACGACTGTCCTTCAGGCAGAGGCATATGCTGCTCTTCTGGGTCTGCGCGCTTCCTGGCACCGTGGCTTCCAACGGATCATTCTCGAGTCGAATTGTTCAATGCTTATTGAATCATTGATATTATCAATGGAAAAAGTGGGCATACCGTGACGCATTTGAACAATTACGAAGGAGATTCATCACTTATTGATACTTTTTGAATATACGAATTGTATACATTGTCCCAGGACATGTAATCAGGCCACTGATCATCTCGTAAAACTGACTAAATCCATCTCCCGCAGAATTTGCATATATTTATGTACAATGATCATTTTGATCACTTAACTTAATATAATCAAGTTTTCATTAAAAAAAAAAGAGGCGCAGGGATGGAGGGGGCGTAACGTACAAGAACGAAGCGCAGTGAGTTGCCGATTTTACCCTCCTCTAATCTTCATGGATGGATTGGTTCCTAATGGCCCAAATATCGCCTGAGCCCGGCCCAGTCTTGGCCTTCACTTGCCCAAATTTTTATACGAGAAAAAAATGTTTTGTGAACTTATAATTTATTTACCAAAAAGTCCAATTTAAAGTTATTAATTTAAATATTACGAAACTTAGATTTTTTTAAATAAAAGTTTATAAATAAAATTTACATTATTATTTATCTAAATTAACTTTTGGGTATATGTTTTAGACCACGATCTATATTTATAGGGATTTAAAAAATATGTGGACCCAAAATAATTACAAAAAGCCATTCATGTTATCATAAAATAATAAAAAAATAAGATTTATTTAATTTATTATTCCTACTTAATTTAAGAGTGCTAAACTACTACTTGGCCTTAAACATTCTATAAATATCATGTAATATACTATTTTTTGATTAATCGTAGGGGGTTAAATCTCCTATTTTAACTAAAATGACTAAGGAAAATAAATTTTCATTTGAGAAAAAAAAAAGAAAACAAAAAAGTAAGTGGAGGATCTGATCTCCCTCGAAAAATGAAGAAAATGATTTCTCGGAGAAGAAATATTTTCTTCCCACATAAACAGTCAATTTACTTTTTTAAAATTTATTATTTTCAACTGTTGTTGTCAGTCAGATTATCTTCCAAATTTATTTTCCAGAATAATAAATGAAATCTTAAATTTATTTTATTTTAATTATTTTCACCGTAGTATATTACAAAGGAAAAATAAAAACGATTAAATAATTTGATGCAATGTTGCCGAACCTGTAAAATAAATCAGCAACATCCATTACATAAAAAACAGAGTAAAGGCAAAAAGGCAAAGAGAAAATAAGACAAGGGCCGAGCCTAATTGGAAAAGAAGGCATCTCCACGGTGTTTGACAAATCAACTACTGTCCATCTCATTTTCTTAATCGATTTAAGGTAGAACGAAAAAATAAAAACTTTTTTTTTAGACGCTCGTTCATAATAATTTAAGATATGAACCTTTATACCTGAGTTAGAATTTTATCGTAATATATTCTATTTTACTTTTAATGAATTTTTTGACAATGAATTCGTTTGTTCGTAAATATTTCTCTCTTATTTAATCAAAAGGATTTTATCACATTACATCTTTATATTCATCTTTTTTTTCTTTAGTTATTTTGATTGTTCATCCATAATCTATTACCACCAACTTTTTTTTTTATAAGAACTCCTTCGACTATTTGATGAAATGAAATATGTATCTAAACAAAAAGACTGGTCACACATACACACGCAAATCGTGGCATAAACTTATAGAAGACTCTACATATGTATCGAGATTAAAAAAAAAATGTCTTTGGATCATAACATAAGTTCTTGGGGTATGACATGCTGCAGGGAGATTGGAACTATTCATCAGAGGAGAGTAATGTCTGGACTACAAGATCCATCGTTGGCCTTTGAATCCTTTCTACTTCCAAGCAAGAAGTAGATGTCTCCAACATGACCTCTGCCTGCCTGATGTTGAATTGCCCATTCAGTTTAATATCAACAAAGTCTCCAGTCCACGACTTGTCTTCGGTGGCCAATTTCACCTTCATTGACCTAATTAAGCTAATCAGATCCATATTAAATGTGCTTCCTTGCTCATCAACCATCAACCTGGAAATCCTGCACCCTATGACCAACTCCAGAAGCACCACTCCGTAGCTGTAGACATCAACTTTCGAGGTTATTGGCAAATTTGAAGTCCACTCAGGTGCCATATATCCCCTTGTTCCTCGAATGTGTGAAAATTTCCTATCAACTGCACCTCTCTTTGTCAGTTTCGCCAATCCGAAGTCTGCAATCTTGGGCTCGAAATCTGAATCCAAGAGGATGTTTTCAGGCTTGATGTCGCAGTGAATCACCCACTCGAGGCATTCATGATGAAGATAAGCCAAGCCTTTTGCCACCCCTGTCGCAATTTTATACCTCTTCTTCCACCCAAGTATGCTGCCTGTGTTATGGTCATCAAAGAGGTGCTTGTTTAATGCACCATTTGCCACGTACTCTGCCACTAAGAGCCTGTACTTTCCTTCTGCACAGAACCCAAACATTCTCACTAGCTAGATTCATATGGTTTATCCTCCCTATTAAGCTCAGTTCGACTTGGAATTCTGCTTCTCCTGCGTTTGGTACGAAAATATTGAGAGAATTTTTGTTCTCGAGAACTAATTGATGTGATAAAAAAGTTTGGATTGATGTTTGGATGAAAAAGTGTAATGATGGATATTTAAAAAGTTGATGTGATAGATAAATTTTAGTGGGTGTTTGGATAAAAAGTAAGAACTAAGAATATAATTTATTATTTTATGAGATATAAAATTATAGTAAATAAGAATACATTATTAATATTATAATTTACGTAAATCGTTATATTATTAGTATTATTTTTATTTATTTTGATTAAATATTTTAAATATGATTAATATTACAATTTACGTACATTTTAAAATCCAAAATAATTTATTTTTTAAAAAAATTAATTGAATAGTTTAATTAATAAAATATTTATTAATTATTAGAACTAATTATTTTATAGTTTTTAATTAATAACATTTAATAAATTATTTTATAATATCCTTAATAATGTATTAATATATTATAAATTACATATACATACAAACCAAAACAATTAAAAAAATAGATAAAATTAAAAAAAAAAAGATTGCAGCTCGAAAATAAAAAAACAAATATTCTCATCGAGATCACATGGCGTAACCTGTTTGGAAATATTTCGCGATGTTTCGCGAAATGTTCCCAAACCAAACACGACCCAAAGGCATGTCCTCCAACTTTTTCACTGCCACCACTCTCCCATCATCCAAGGAACCCTTGAAAGCAGTTCCAGAAGCACCCCTCCCAAGTTCATGCTTGAAGTTTCCAGTTGCTTTCTTCAGCTCCTTGTACGTGAACTTCTTGATTGGACCGAGTGTTAGGCCATGCCCTTTCTCCTAATGAAGTTGGTTTGCGGCCTACTCTTGAGATGAACCACCATCCAGCGACAACGAACAACATTTCGATGGCACCAAGTGCCAACACGAACGAATAAAAGTAGCTCCATTTAACTCTACTGCTCTTTGTACACATCAGACAACACGGCTGCTACCTCGCTAATGTTGCATGTATTATTATTCTATGACGCAGAGAGAGCCACCTCAGTGGCTGCATTCTTAGGAACTTTTAGATATGTATTTGCTCTGTACCATGGAGATGACGACCCACTATAGAGGTCACCTTTAGTATAGCACTTACCCTCTCCAGGCCAGTACAGTAAACCCACACACAAGGCGTCGTCGAGGCATGCTCGTTTACATGTCTCCAGTGATACCGGGGCAGGGGAAGAGCGATCACTGCTCCAATACAAGGTGTGCCGCAATTCATAGAAGTCGAAAACACCTTTGTCGCCTGCGAAGCTAAATTTTTGCTCGCATCCCTTCCTCCAGTCACCTTGCTTTCGCATATCATAGTACGGAGGACATGAACAGAAGGGTTTCGACTGCGGCGAGTATGAACAGATTCTATTCCTACCGCACAGCCCGTGCAACTGGCAGGGCTGTCGAATCGCTTCCCATGTAACTGACCACATTCCCGAGGTGTCATTTAGACTGTACAAGCGAAGGTTACCATCGCGATCCAAGGTCATTCTCCTCAAGATCCCATGGCCCATGTCACAAGCATCAAATGTGTAGTTATCGCTCGACACAAACTGTCCCATAGGATTCAGGATTGCAAGCTTTGAAGTGTTAAAGTTGTTTCTAAGATTTTGCCTCAAAGAATAATGGTTGTTAGGCCAGTATATACTTGAGGTCTCATTATAAATGAGCTTCAACACATTATCTTCATCGAAATAGAAGCTATAAAACTCGAAGCTAGTGATCCATTAGCAACCGCAGATACCAACTTGGTCGTTTTTGTCATTGGTTGTGATGCGAGAAGGGTATCAGTAGGATAATCGAAGCTTTGCCAAATAATATTACCTCTGTCATCCATCGCCACTAGGTTTCCTGTGTCGAGAAGCTCCACCCGGTCTACCTGTGTATCCTTCGTGTTGGTGCTCCAGACCACCGTGCCGTCGGCATCTGTTAGCACCAAGCCGCCATCCTCTCGCATGGTAATTCTCGAACAATATGGGCATGATCATTGACGGGCTGATCTCGATTTGCACTCCATACAATTATTCTTTCAATGGAGTTTGAGACCCAGATGGAGAACATATATGCATTTGTGCACTGCCTGGTAGAGTTGGTGAATACTTTAGGGCCCCTTGTTTCTCACACCGGGTTCGCCCACGTGAGCTTAGGAGAATTTGAGTATTACCCAATTAACAGTATTGTTGGCGTACGAACGAAAGGGGGGGTTCGGGGGGCCCCGCCCCCCGACGGCGGTCCCGCTCGCCGGTGAGCGGGCGAGGGTTCGGGGGCAGCGCCCCCGAAACCTAGACGGGTTTTGGGCTTTTGTTTAGCCGGCCCGTGTGGTTCGGATTAAGTTTTTCTCTGTTTGTTTGAGTTTTAAACCCGGTTTGAAGAGGCTATTAATAGCATAATTTCTGATGTAATTTTAAGTGGCGGTCGTAAACCTAAACGATATAGTGGAACCTCTTTGCAGGACGTAGCCCTAATTTCAAGGGTGAACCTGGGTAAATTTTATGTGTCTCCTCTATTTTTCTGCAATCTCTCTGTGATCTTCTCTACTTGTTCTCGGATTTTCCCATCACTGTCCACCATGTAGAATCCACAAGCATAAGAACTAAAGAACCAATTGAGAATACCACAACCTACGATTCATTCTCTGCAAATAGTGAATATCCCGTGAAGTGAAAACTCTCATATTCCACTGACGCGGAAAAGAGTTGAGGTAGGAAAGTAATAAGACAGAACATGACAAGAGAAGAGTTGTTCATGTTCCTAGAGAAAAATAATTTGATGAAAATAAACTTGTTGAAGTGTAACTGATAATTGAAGTGTGACTTTCCAACTAATAATTGAATTGTCCAAAATGAAGACATAGTCCGTCATAAATCGTCTTCCATCAACATCTCCAGCATAGTCTAAATCTGAGTATCCTGCAACCAAACACTATTTATCACTTCTATAGATGAGGCCGATATCAGATGTTCCTCTTAAATACCGAAAAATTCGCTTCATTGCTTGCCAGTGCTCCTTTCCTGGATCGCTCATGAACCTGCTGACAACACTGACTGCATGAGCAATGTTCGATCTTGTGCAAACTATGACATACATCAGACTTCCAACTGCACTAGCATATGAAACCCGGGACATGTACTCTTTTTTTGCGTCTGATTTTGGTGCGAAGGCAACAGAAAGATGAACATTTGCAGCTGATGGAGTATTCAAAGACTTCGCTCCAGACATTCCAAACCTGGATAAAATCTTCTCAATATAACTTTTCTGAGATAAGAAGAGTTTACCCTGTGCGATTCCTTAGAATTTCCATCCCCAGAATCTTCTGTGTTGCACCAAGATCCTTCATGTCAAATTCTGCACTGAGAAGCTTCTTCAGATTCTGAATGTCTGTCATGTCTCTAGCAGCAATAAGCATATCATCAACATACAAGAGCAGATAGATGGTGGAGCCGTCCTTCGCCTTCTTATGATATACACAGCAATCATAGGGACTTCGACTGAATCCCTTACTGATCATGAAGCTGTCGAACCTTTTGTACCATTGTCTGAGAGACTGCTTCAAGCCATACAGAGATTTCTTCAGACTGCAAACTTGATTATCCTCTCTTTGAATGGAGAATCCCTCTTGTTAGCTCATAAGAATGTCTTCTTCAAGTTCTCCATGGAGGAAAACAGTCTTCACATCTAGTTACTCGAGCTCTAAAGTCTGATGTGCTACAAGAGCAAGTAGCACATTGATAGAAGTATGTTTGACAATATGTGAGAATATCTCATTGTAGTCCACACATTCTTTCTGACTATAACATTTAGCAATCAGCTGTGCTTTGTATCTTGTGCCTTCAACTATTGGAATTCCAGCTTTCTTCTTGAAGATTCACTTACAGCCAACAATCTTTCTGCCTTTAGGCAGCTTGACCAGTTCTCACGTCTGATTTTTGTGAAGAGATTTCATCTTCTCACCCATAGCAACGATCCACTGTTCAGATTCGGCACATGTGTATAAGAGGATGACTCTAGGAACTCCACCTCTTTAGCTACCTGTAGCGCATAAGCAATCATGTCCTCGAAATCATATCGCTTAGGAGGACCCACTTTTCTGCGAGGACGTCTAGTAGCAATTGACTCCTTTTCAGGTTGCTCATCAGATTCTTCACTTTCTGATTCTGCTTCTTGATGTGATCCTTCAGCATCATCCTCAGTTGGAGTGATTTCAACCTCCACATGTTTACTGACACTCTCTTTAGCCTCCACCTTCAACTGAAGCATTGATGCTTCATCAAAGGCCACGCTTCTGCTGTGGATGACTTTTTATTTTAGCTACCTCTGATCAAGGATGTCTGGAGGATAGTTGGGTTCTGGATTCGAGATGTTCCTTTCACATGACTCCGAATAAAGATTGGTTCTCATCTTATCAGAAGACTGACGATGGAAATGCCATCATGGGCAATAACGCATCATGTCAAATAGTTGGGATCGATTCTGTGCAGATCAGGACTCATGACAATCTTGTGAGGACGCTGACAGATGTCCGTCATGTTCCGCAATTGAAGAAGAATTTGATATCACTTGGAGTCCTCGACTCTAAAGGGTGCCAGATCAATACTGCTGGAGACATCCTCACGGTCATGAAGGATAATGCTACGGTTCTAAAAAGAGTCAGACAGAAGTTCTTGTATATATTACAAGGCAAGACATTATCTTGCGTTGCTGCAGTGGCTAGTTCATCTGATCAGATAGGTCCAGGCTGTGACACATGCGACTTGAGCATATGAGTCAGAACGGGATAAATATTCTCAGCAAGCGATGTCTTCTAGGAGACCAGAAGATATTTGAAATCAACTTTTGCAAGCACTGCGTATTCGACAAATAGTGAAGACTTCAGTTTGGCAAGGCAGTGCACAAGACGAAGGCGACACTTGACTACATACATGCTGATTGTTGGGATTTCTCTCGTGTTCCATCATTAGGAGGTGCGAGGTACTTTCTATTTGTGATTGATGACTATTCAAAGATGACTTGGGTATTTATGATGAAACACAAGAGTGAGTCCTTCAAGGTTTTCAAGCAATGGAAAACTCTGGTGGAGAATCAGACATCGAGAAAAGTGAAACGTCTTCGTACCGATAATGGCTTGGAGTTATGTTCGTCTGAATTTGATCGATTCTGTAAGGATGAAGGCATTGTCAGACATCACACCGTCAGAGATACACCACAACAGAATGATGTAACAGAACGCATGAACAAAACTCTTCTGGAGAGGGCACGGTGCATGCTCTCTAATTCTGATCTAAACAAGTTATTCTAGATTGAAGCTGTTAGCACAACATGCTACTTTATAAATCGGAGTCCTGCAACTACGATCGATTTGAAGACTCCCGTTGAGGTATGATCAGAAAATCCTGCTGATTATATTAATCTGAAAGTGTTTGGCTATTCAGCATATTATCACATCCGCGAAGAAAAGCTGAAACCAAGGGCCAAAGAATGAGTCTTTGTGAGATATGATGCAAGTGTAAAAGGTTTCAGAATTTGATCTCCCTCGGAGCACAAGATTATTCACAGCAGAAACATATCTTTTGATGAGATGTCTATGCTCAAGCAGAAATCAGATGTTGTCGACTCAGCAGATGAAGATGTCAATAAACAGGTGGAGTATGAATTAACTCTAATTCAGAATGAGCTAGAAGCATCTCATCAGGTTGAACAACCAGAGTCTGAGGAGCAAATAGAAGAAGCAATGACAAGTCTAGCTGTAGGACGTGCTCGCAAGCAAGTAGGTCCTCCTAAGCATTATGGCGTTGAGGACATGATTGCATATGCATTCCAAGTAGTTGAAGATGTGGAATCACCAGATCAAACTACAAGGATGCTATCGCATGTGCAAAAAATCAGAATAGGACTGGCGACGACAGAGAGTGTTAGATATCTGATTATAGAATTCAATTCAATGTGAAGATTTGTTAAAATAATGTCTTGAATCCTACTTTAACTGGAAATCTGTTTGGATCCAAAGAAGTAAAAAGAAATCTGTCTGTTATATTCTGTCTATTTCCTTATCATGAGATTCTTAAGGAATTGATTTATTTTCTTATTGTAAGATATGTGTCCTATTTTTGAAATTAATATAAAGACTCAATTGGTCTCTAATTCTTATCATTTGTTAAAGAGAGTGTCTATATAAACTCTTTAGGAAGTTCAAAGAGAAATCAATCTGATCTTGTAATTCTCTTCTATATCTTTAATCTAATACAATTCTGCGTCGCCTTAAATTTCTCAAATTTTCACACGATGCATAATTGCTCTCGTGCCGAAATCCTAATACACCAATTGAAGAATCAAACCTTTTCGCTGGACAGCGGTATTGGTACGGGAACAAGAGAAGAAAACCTTTTGACTTGCACCCTTTCTTTCTCCATGCGCATGGGCATTAATTAATGGTTCCAGTGGAAACTTATTCAGCCACAAGTCATAATTTTGACGTTTCAGCGGAGCACGTCTTTTTCCAATTAAAGAATCCAAGAGAATGGATCATTAGATTCCAATTAACAAAAGAAAAAAAAAAAGAAGGAAAGTGTGCGCCACCCACTTCAAGGCTTAGGCTCCAAGTAACTCCAACAAATAGGAGTGGTAATTGTGGATTTACTGCGTATGCATGGACAATTTAGTTTTGCATGTATATGCCACGCCAATTTTAATTTGGGATGTATTTGTATAGAGTGGAATGAATGTACAGTTGATATGATAGGAAAAACTAAATGTAATAGATTAAATTTTAATAAAAAATTTAAATTGTTTATTAAAATATTATGTTAAAAATATATCATTTAAATATAATAAATTAATTTTTTACTAAATTATATTTAACAAAATATTATTTTTTATGAAATAATAGGTAATAAGTAGTATTATATTACTCCTTTATAATAAATAATTTGTATTTAATAAATAAATTATTTTATATGAGAAAGGCAGACAAAATTTTAAAAAGAAAACTGGAAGTGAAAAAAAATGACTGTCACATTAAAAAAAATTGAAAACGATCTAAAGGGCCGGCCCAAGCCAAGCAGTAAAGTCTTGCCTGAGGCCCCCCAACTCTTTTGAGACTCCTAATAGTTAATATATTATTTATTTATATTATGTGTACAATAATAAGTTATAAGAACCAATAAATTTGGTATCTTTTCGAGGTTCCATAATTGCCATCACTTTTTTTCTTAATTAATAGTGATTTTAATTTACTCCCTCTTTATATGTTCATCTATTCAAGTTTTTTTTAATGCTCCTTAAAATTCGGTCACCAATCTAACAATAAATATTTAATATCTTTTTTTCATTCCATAAAATTTTACAATCTTTCTATTATTTTTAATTTTTAATTTTCACTTGCATGAATATTTGATATTATATATTATTTACAATTAATTCAATTATTACAATAAATGGATATACATATTAATGTTGCTATTGATCAAATAGATTGTATTATTATAATTTTAAAAAAAATATAGAGAAGAAGTGTTATAAAAAAAATATAGAGAGAAGAAGGATATGTAAATGCAATTATTTAGGTAATGAAATTGCACTAACATTGAACTTAAATTTTGTGAAAAACGAATTGTACATAAAAAACAATAATTTGATGAAAATGATAGTAATGATATAAATCATCTGAAAAATAATTGAGAATTGATTATTTTTTTATACATAATAGATTTAGGCACTTTTTCATAGCTTTGAACAATTCACGTTGTATGAAAGAAACTTCAAATTTTATTTAGTGGTAAAAATTAAAATCTTTGGATCAGAAGACTTTAAAAGAATATTGTCTTGATTTTGAATGTTATTTAAAATATAATGCTAACATTGATTAGATTTTTTTTAGAGTTAAATTTTTTTTAAAAAATTATTTGGGTAGATGATAATACCCTTATTAAGATACTATATTTGAATTTTTTCCAAATACATATATTGCCTTTAGAATAATGTTAATAATTCCAATACAAGAAGTTTTTCAAAATTAAAATTGATAGAATCTTATTTAAGATCAACAATGTTTGAAGAAAGATGAAATGACTTAGCAATATTATCAATAAAAAAATAAATTCTAGGAGAAGTATATTATGAAAATTTAATTAGTAATTTTCAGGGTGAAATCGTTGCGGGTCGGGTGGATTTTTTCGATAAAAAACCACCATATATATTTTGGTTGGGTTTTTAAAATTAAAAAAACCTTATCAATTTTTTGGATGATTTTTTCGGAACCTATATTTTATATTTTTTTATAAAAAATATTAATGATATAAGGAGATGTTTTATTTCATCAATTAACGACATTCACATGTTATATATTATAATAGTGGTATTTATGACTTATATTAATTTCCTATACATGCTATAGGATAAATAATATATTTAGTGAGTAATTATATATATTATAAATATTTAAAAATAATATAAATATATATTTTATAAAATTTTAATTATGTAGATCTCCATCGAGCTCCTCGGATGGTTTATTTAATTTTAAAAACTGCCTAGGCTTTTTTCGAATGGAAAAAAATCTAAAATTTTGTGTCGGATTGGGTCGATTTTTTAGGTTTTCGTTTTTTTGCTTACACCGCTAGTATTTTTGTATAAAAAAAATAGAAAATATTTTTTATTATATAAAATGTCTCTTCATATAATGGCTTGTGCCAGCCCTGTGCTGTTGTTCATGAGGAAGTGCCAGTCGGATTAAGCTACGAGATGCATGAAGCTATGTTTGGTAGCAAGCTCATGGACAAGTGTGCTGGCTTGGTCCGTGTGATCTATGATGCCAATTGCCAACTCCCTCTTCTATGATTCTGTTCTATCTGACAAATTTGTTCGGCAAACACTCATTTCTTTCCACAAAACATCAGTCAAGCATGTTATCTCACTGGGTGACCAGTTCATTTTGGCTGGTACAAGGTCTGAAGCCAGAGAAAAGAATGCCAAATTTACAGTCAAATTGGTAGCAGTAGGCCACAAAGAAAACTTGAGATTATGCGAGTAGAGACGATAAAAGGAATTCTCTTTACCATACACTGTCACATGTATCACTGCTTCTGTTTCTGTACAAGACTGCATGATCAGAGCAAAACTTGATCCAAGTTTGATGGCATATTAGTAATGAACAATGTATAACTTCTAGATCTATGCACAGAACTGTTAATCACTAAAACAATTCACCACAATATTTCGGCTCAAGATCAAGAAGAATGAGCTCAGGGCCCCGGCAACACCCTGTCCTGAATTCTTGATAGGCACTAGGCAGTCTCATGCATGATCCTGATGGCAGAACCATTTGGCCTTCTCCCATAAGTGCTTGCATATGGTCCTGCCCCCTGCGTCGAGCATCCACCAACAGTACAAAACTAGTGTTCTTCAGATCCACATGCCCCATTCGTCCTTGAATTTTCTTCTCCCATGACTCTGGTTTTTTATCTGATGGCAGAAATAATGTCAGGACGAATCCAGTTTTTTTTTCTTTCTTCTTAATAGATCTACTATGTGGGAAACACAAAGGCTGCCGCTGTCGAAATCAGTCGGGATGTACAGAAAATAAATGTTCTGAATTTTTTACGAATGAAACTTGCCTCAACTTTATGGACATGAATCCAATAATATATTCGGAAAACTTTCACCAAATTTTCTTCAAATCTCACGTTTTTTTCGACTTCAATTTGTAACAACACTATTTCTTTTAATTTATTTCACCAATTATCTTTTTTACCTATGATAACTAATTTTCTGATTAAAATGTCGATGTGACGTCTACATCGCGACTTTTTCTCTTCACACTTAAGTGACCGTTCCATGTGGCATCATTAAAGAAATAAAAAAAATGTCGCTTCTCGCAAGGCACCGTACGGTCGCCCCCTTTTGTTTAGCGGATTTGCACGCCTTCAGGAGTGTCATGAGGCCGACGATGTTGCTGTGGACGTACAACGCCGAGTTCTCGATGGCATAGCGAACGTCGACCTAGGCGACTGCGGAGGATGGAGAAGAAGGTTCACGAACTCCAAGGAATGTTTGCATGGAAAATTATTTTTTAATTATTATTTTATTTTTTAATAGTACTACATCGGATGATTGTGTGCGTCAAAGAAGAGAGAAAGTGACTGCGTGGACGTCACTGGGCGACCAGAAAATGACATATCACAAGTGAAAAGATATAAGTCAAAAAATAGAGAATATTTTTATTACAAAGTGTTGAATGTTAACGCTGAGAAATCGATCAAAATTAGAGAGCGTAATTGATCCTAATATATACAAATAGAAAGGGACACAGATGTTGAGTTAGCAATCATGATAATTAGAACGTATGGACGCCGACACGAGTGCGGTAGTGTTGGTCCCTATCTTCTTTTTTCCCCCATGTATGTTTATATTATGCCTCTTCTGTTCAATGATTCCATCTCCATCACTGCGAGAATTAAGTCTGTCCTTGTTTTGATGTGTTATTTTAATGGCTGGGGTCCTTTCTAATGTTGCATATGTTTGGAGATCCCATCATCTCGAGCTTTTACAAAATCTCTAAGATGTCTTGCATGCGACGTGTACTTGGCCTATCAAAACGAAATGTTGTATATATGCATTCATACAACGTACAAAAGTAGATGAAGACAATTCTTTGTTGCAAAGTAGTCACCTTTGGGAATATCTTGAAAATAAATTTATTATTTTAACTTAAAATAGACAAAATATTCTTTCACACCGTTCGGACAAAGCAGTATACCGAAAATTCATCAAGTAGCTGTACTCTTATATAGTTACGAAATAATATTTCAATGCTATGATGCACGCGTACTCTAATTTTCTCGACGTATTCATATCGGATACGTGTATCGATATTTTATGAGTACTCGTAGATACTCGTACTCGTACGTACTTAATAATAAAATAATTTAAAAAAATGAGTACTTCAATGAGTACTTGTACCTATGCTATTGAGTATTTCATATTAAAATTTTGTCAGATAAAATTTTAAAAAAGATAATAAATGATTGATGATCATGGAAGCACTAACACTAGAAAATATGGTATACATATATTTTGTTACGTTTTTATCAAATGTGAATAATAAAATCTATAGATGTTAAAGATGAAAAGTCATAAAAAAAAAGAAAACTAACTTCTCATTTAGACATAATCAGTAAAGTGAATAACTAATTACTTATTTTAAAAATTTAAATAATATGAAGATATTAGAAATCTTATAAAAATTTATTATATATATTATATATTCAATATATTATCATATCCGTATCTTAATTTTTTAAAATTTAATGTATCTCATATTCAATACCGATATAGTATCCGTATTTTTGCAACATAATTTCAATGTGAGGTCTCAAAGAAATATCAATGAAGTTTTAAATGCAACATTTCATGGATGTCAGCACTGCATGTTATCTTCGCCGCTTCCTCTTATTCTAATCCGAAATGATTAAACTACGAGGGCCTCCCACTTTGCAGACACCGGACCTTTTTTTATGGCAGAGTGTGTCTCTCTCCTCGAAATGATTTAATTACAGGGGCCCTCCCACTAGCAGACAGCTATTTTTTATGGTTCTCTGACCTCTCTCTCTCTCTCATCGCCATTGCCACAAGTGTGAAGGTTAAAGCGAAGTGCGAAGCAGTGTGTAACTGGTCTCGGACGCGCGCACTGAGACAAACCTTTTCTTTCGGTACTGTCCAAAATCAACATTTGCTCTTTACCTACTGCTTCTGTTACTTCCATTGCGTTGGCCGTCTCTGTGTTCTTTTCTTGTTGCCCGTTACTTCTGCGCGTTTATTTATTCGCTGCCCTTGGACCCTTCCTCACTTTCGGCAATTCTTTTCTTTTTTTTCTCTTCCATGTTAGAGAAATCTGGATTTGGAGTTTTCTTTCGTCTCTCAGTAAGCATTTGAACAGTAATGAACCGTTTTTCGCAACTTTTTTTTAGCTTTACTTCTTGCCTGGTTACTTGGATCCATGTCTGGATTAACGGGAAAGAACCCTTTTTTTCCCCCTCTGAAAACTGCAATTTTCGAATTCTGATTCGATTTTTCTTACTTTCGCGAGAACCCGTGAGAGATCTTGGATAAACGCTAACTTCGAGTACTCAATTTTCTATTTAGACTTAGGTTTGCAGCGAATGATGCGGCGGCCGGTTATGTCGCTGCTCGTCTGGCAGCTGGTGCTCCTGTCGCTGAAAGGCGGCTCCTTTCTGCTGGCGGAAGGGCAGGAGACATGCTCCGGGATAGTCCCCATGAAGAGCCGGGGGGAGGTAGTGTCTATCGGCGACTTCGGAGGCGTCGGCGACGGCCAGACGCTGAACACGGCGGCCTTCCAGCGGGCCATTGCCCACATTGAACAGAGTCGTGCGTCCGGGGGAACGCTTCTGTACATCCCCGCCGGAGTCTGGCTCACCGGAGCCTTCAACCTGACCAGCCACATGACGCTGTTTCTGGCAAAAGGCTCCGTCATCAAGGCCACCCAGGTTCATGCTTCCTTCATCCCCATTTGACCTTCAACTTTTACGAGTGCTTTGCTAACTGTCTCATACTATTTCGATGATATATAATTTTGTATACCTTGTTGTCTTTTGGTTTCAGGATACGTGGAATTGGCCGTTGATTAATTACTTGCCGTCATATGGTAGAGGAAGGGAGCTGCCAGGGGGGAGATATATGAGCTTGATCCATGGGGATGGTGTTCATGATGTGATATTTACAGGTGAATTTCTTGGTTTAACATTTATAAGTTTGAGTTCCTAGGCCTGTTTGGTAGAGCATTACTTCTGTTCTTTCGAATCATAGTTTTTGACAGTGTTGAACACAAATAAAAGGTTACTCATAGGTACTAATTCTGAATTTCATTGAGAAACCCTCTCAACTTTGTGCTACAAGGTCGGAAAATTATGGTAATTTGCAAAAGAAAAGAAGAGAAATATGAAAAAGAAGATTGATTTAGTATCCGAAAAGGCAAAGAAAAACTGAAAATGATATTACTGAAAAAAAGATAGTTGGAGCTCGTATGCTATGTTGATGAACACATTTTTTGCCATTTGAAACAGAAGGACGGGCCAATATTTGTTACAATGTTAAGATGCACATTTTAACTGACACTTTAGATG
Source organism: Pontederia crassipes (assembly GCA_030549335.1). NCBI lineage: Eukaryota > Viridiplantae > Streptophyta > Magnoliopsida > Commelinales > Pontederiaceae > Pontederia > Pontederia crassipes. The sequence goes on from CM060184.1 coordinate 2,751,261, forward strand.
CCCTCTGATTTTGTGTTTATTATCAATATATAATCTTGAAGAGGAGTTGGCTACTCCGTATTTTTCAGGAAAACAAATAATATAAGGATTTTGGAATATTTCGACCTGCTCAAGTGTTGGGTTCATGTGCTAATTTTCTGTGTTGGCTTCATCTGTAGGTGAAAATGGAACGATTGACGGCCAAGGTGATGTATGGTGGAACATGTGGAGGCACAGAAATCTACCTTTTACAAGACCAAATCTCTTGGAGCTCATGCATAGTAGAGATGTCATAATCTCCAATGTGGTGTTTCAGAATTCACCTTTTTGGAACATTCATCCTGTTTATTGCAGGTTTGAGCAGTAGATTTCTGTTGCATCTTATATCAGATACATTTCCAGCATATTAGAGTTGTAAGAGAACTTGTTATTATTTGTGCAGCAATGTGGTAGTAAGAAATGTCACCGTGTTGGCTCCACATGATTCTCCTAACACTGATGGAATTGATCCCGGTATATTACATTTTAGTGTGGCTATTGCTCAAAAATTAAATTAAGTTCATGCCATTACAGGATAGTAAGCATGCGTATTCATGCAGATTCCAGCTCCAATGTCTGTGTCGAGGACTGCTACATCTCAACAGGGGATGATTTGGTCGCTGTGAAGAGCGGATGGGATGAATATGGCATTGCTTTTGCCCGTCGTAGCTCTGATATCACCATTCGAAGAGTGACAGGTTCCAGCCCTTTTGCCGGAATCGCCATTGGAAGTGAAACTTCTGGCGGAGTGGAGAATGTGTTGGTTGAGAATTTGAATATATTCAATACCGGAATCGGAATCCATATAAAGACCAACTCCGGCAGGGGAGGGTTCATAAGGAACATCACTGTTACAGATGTAAACATGAATACCGTCAGGAAGGGACTTAGGATTGCAGGAGATGTTGGAGACCACCCAGACGATGCCTACAATCCAAATGCTCTCCCAGTTGTTGATGGCTTGACAATTAAAAACGTATGGGGCGTAAATATCCAGCAGCCTGGGTCGATCAAGGGCATCAAGAACTCACCCTTCACTCGGATCTGTCTTTCCAATGTTAAACTCTACAGTGCCGGACCTCGGCAATTTCCATGGACGTGCGCGGATGTGAGTGGCGGTGCTCTCGGGGTGCAGCCATCGCCATGCTCAGAGTTGACCAGCACAAACGGGTTGAACTTTTGCACTGATGCATTCTGATACTATGTAGGTTTGTGCAGTGTTTATCATTCTGTTTAAGTCGAGAGAAAATGTTATTCTGTAACGCAAACATGATATGCCTCTTGGGCGAGATGATGATTTGAGTGTTGAGCCTATAAGATCGATCTGCTGATCAGCATGAAATAGATGCCATTTCTTGATGGTTTGTTGCTCTTGTACTTGAGTTGAGCTGGTGGGAAGTTAAATCTGACAAAGACTACAGACTGAGCTCATATACGTAGATCCTTAATTTGTGGTTGATGAATTCATTACTTTTGCATAGTTCACATGGGAGATTCTATATTCTTCAGATGGAGCAGAATCCTGTTATTTTGCAATGGAACACGAATCACAAGAACAAGTATGAATTGATGTCTGGAAGTTTACACTAAACTAATAACATTTTGAGAAAAATCTGGATATCAGATGTATCCATGCATGGATAGAAGCATCTACGAATCGTGTCGTGTTCATGTTTTACTGCTGTTCACCTATATGAGATTGAAATTACGTTTCTAGTTTGTAATTTTAGATTTTATAATAAGGTTACGATGGATCTGTGTGAGCAAGCCAGATAATGAGTTTGAATCAACCATTAAAGATCTCGGCTCTAATACTATGAAATGGTTGATAATGTCTTGGATTTGAATCCAATTGTAACTTTAAATCACCCCTTATAGTGAAGTCGTCCGGACAGCGGGGCAGCGAGGGTGGAGCTTTCGAAATTTAGATAGTTTTAGAATTTTTATTTTATATTAAAATTCTTCATATAAACTTCATACGATTAAATTATTTTACATCTTTGTAATCATTAATATTTCATAACAAAAAAGTCATCGTCGTCCGAAAACGTAGTCCAATTTTGTTGGAATTGATGAATATTTTCAGGGCTCCTTGTTTCTCACACCGGGTTTGCTCACGTGAGCTTAGGGGAATTTGAGTATTATTCAATTACCTGTGCTGTTGGCGTACGAACAAAAGGGAAGATTCGAGGGGCCCCACCCCCTGACGGCGACCTAGACGGATTTGGGTTTTTATTTAACCGGTCCGTGTGATTCGGATTAGGTTTTATCTCTGTTTTATTCGGGTTTTGAACCCGTTTGGGAGAGGCTTATAAATAACCTATTTTCAAATATAATCTGTGTGGCGGCTGTAAATCTAAAAGTTATAGTGGAACCTCTTTGCAGTACGTAGCTCTAATCTCAAAAGTGAACCTGAGTAAATTCGTGTGTCTCCTCTAATTTTCTTACAATCTCTCTGCGATCTCCTCTCCATGTTCTCAAATTTTTCCATCAAATTTAAGATGAACTTTATAAATCTCGTATGTTCTTTTATCTCTCTTCCTCTTTTCATAACATAAATGATAAAATAACAGATGAATTTTATATCCTAAAAAATGATCCTATCCCTATACAACCTTATATACACAAATCCTAAGATAACTTTGTATACTATGAGATATGTCACAAATTGATTTATCATACAAGATATATTGTCACATGGTTGAATACGGAAATATGAGTATAAAATACAAAAATAAGATATAATGTGTTCGTCCCAAATTAGAAAATGTGAAAAAAATGGTCTTTCCATTTTCATGAGTTAGTTATGACATTAACTAAACATTAGTTGCAACTGTTTTTTCATTATATTTTCAAATTTGCGAATTAGAGATGTAATGTTTAATTTCTATTAAACATCTGATTTGTATTTTTTTAAAATATATTAAAAAATACCAATGTCAACAAATGTCAATACATAACGTATATGGAATATTATTGTAAGTTTTGTCAATATAATAATTCCTCACAACACACCACTGACTACCGATATCATCATTCAAATCAAAGCAACAAAAGTTGAAATCAGACAAAATTTACAAATTTTCATTAAAATATACGGCATAATCATATATATATATATATATATATATATATATATATATATATAATCTGTGTGTGTAAATTGTGTCCTATGAGAGTAAAACAATCTTATCAAATGAATTATTTGTAAGTAATTATGTCCTAGACTCCAGTTAAATACCAAGAATCAAATATCATATAAAAACTTTAATTAATTGTGTGTGTAAATTGTGTCCTATGAGTGTGAAAAAATTTATCAAATGAATTATTTGTACGTAATTATGTCCTAGACTCCAGTCAAATACCAAGAATTAAATATCGCATTAAAATATTAATTTACCAAATATTAAACCTTTAATTGGGGTTTCATTTTTTATTTGTTAAAAATAGTATATTAAATATTTGAGGGTTTTTTTAAATGTTAACTTTATTCGTTAGTCAGTCATTTATTTAATTAAATTTTTTTGTTAAATATTAGCTAATAAATATGCCCAATCCTTTTTTGTTATTAATAAAATAAAATAAAAGGATAACTTTATATGAAAAAAAAAACGCAAAAGTCGTCATCTTCAAAAGTCTTAGCAAAAGCAGATGGAACAATTGACGTATCAAAGATACGAAAGTTCAGGTGGCAGATTGAAAGTTTTTTTTTTAAAAAAAAGAAGCTTAGATACAGAAAATGTAAGAGAAAAAAAATACCTTAAAATTATGAATTATATTAGCATACTTGCTTTTGTGCATAGATGCATCCGGGCCTTCATATTCATATCATTTAAAAATTTTGATCCGATAATACAAATGTTTTAGACCACTGAATCCAAAATATTGATGATACAATAGTATAGAATTTGGGTATTTTTTTTATGCCGGCCCGAGTTTACGAGAGACCTTCGATGTCCAGGGTTATTAGCACCTGACTAATCCAGAGCCGGGGAGAAAAAGCGTTAAATGATATTCCCCTGACCAAAGTGGCCGCTTCAAAGATCAAATCCGGAGCTACTAGCACCCGGTGAATCACTTGGGACGCAGCTACGCTAGCCAATTGCCCCAACCAACTTTGATTAGAATTTGTGTATTTTTAAATACACTTAATATATGTCTCGATGAAAAATACATAGTTTTACTTTATAATATAAATATATGATATTTTAAGAATCACAGGTATTTTAAGTTGAGAAAAATGCATATGTAGAACACGTATAATGAAGTGTAGAATACTAATTTTACTTATCGAATTCATAAAATGATTATATATTAATTTGAAGTATATATTAAATAACAAAGGTGATTAAAATTAAGTTCATCCTATTATCATCATACTAGTTCAACATTGTAATTTATTTTCCCTCATATAATGTATTTTTATTATGAAATTATTCAAATAAATTTATAATTATGTCATTTAAGAATTATATAATCAATTTAATAATAAATTATTATTATTTTAATTAAATGGTAAAAAAATAAATGTTCTCTTTACGTACTATTAACCTCTTTTAAATTATAAATAAATGCTTAACTGGATTCCAGCCATACGAGCTAATTGTATTTTTCATATTTCAATATGGTTCCATAAATTTTTGAAATTTCTTCGTCGTCGTCGTAGACTTCCAGTCATAGATGATAACATGTAAATATCGTAGTACTGGTCAGCAAATATATTTAGGGTTTAATGCGCAAGTTGGTAGCATGTTGCTACCACCATCTGGGCCGTCAGATCTTGGATCCACGGTCCAGATCGTGGTAGCATTCTCGGCCGTGCGATCTAGATCGACGATCGAGATTTTTTTTATTTCAATCACCCTCACCTCGATCTTTCTCTCTCCTCTTCGTCGCCTCCGATCTCGCTCCTCCTCGCCGCCAGTGTTCTTGGGACCGCCTGCTCCTCCTGGTCGCCGTCGCCCCGCCGTCGCATCCAGATCTGGGCCGCCGGGCCGGGCGACGCACGATGCCGCCATGCCCTAGCGCCGATCGGTCTCACACCGCCGTCGCCGTTCTCGCCCCACCGCTGACGCTCCCCCCCCCCCCCCCCCCCCCCCCCGACGACGATCTCGCCGAGTCCGCCGCTCTCCCCCCCTCCGCCGCTTCGCCGCACGCTGTCGTTCTCCCGCCCCCTTCCGCCGCTCCACGATTTAAATCTAGATCGCACGGTCGAAAATGCTATCACGATCTGGACCGTGGATCCAAGATCCGACGTCCTAGATCGTGGTAGCAACATGCTACCAACTTAGCATGCGCATTAAATCCATATATTTAAGAGTTATTTTCATAAACATCTCCTAAATTATCACAATTTTTCACATCTAATATCAAAATATAAACTTATTTTTTTGAATTTTTTTCACTTTAATCTTCTCATCATTTTGTTACGTCTTTATTTAGTTTTATTTTTTTTATTTATAAAAAGACTAAAATATCTCTCCCTCCAAATAAAATATGAAATAATAAATATAAAAAAATAAAAAAATTATTGGAAGGATTAAAGTGATAAATAAAAAATTGTCATTTATTAAAAAGACTAAATTGCCTTTCCTTGATTTTCCTTTTTTTTTCTTTTTTATATTTATTATTTGATATGTTATGAAGGGAGAAGTAATTTAGTCGTTTCATAAATAGAAATAATCAGAAGGATTAAAATGAAAAAATCGTGATAGTTTAAAAATAAAAAAATAATTTCATAATTTAAAATTAGATGCAAAAAATTATGATAGTTTAGGAGAGGTTGATAAAAATAATCTTAAATTTAATTCAAATATGTCAGTACGCCAACTAATTATTTTTCATTAACTGCCATAATAATAATAATATAGTACTATATTTATTATTATTATTTTTAAATGTCGTCTCTTCATGCAGCTGGATATTCTAGGAGCCGTCAAGCCGTCCATGTAGATCCTACGCATATAATCAAAGATCATAAGATTTTACTTATGATATAAAACATTTTGATTTAAATATAAATATACTTAAGATATAAAACATTTTGATTTAAATATAAATATAAATGTGAGTTTATGAAGTCACAACATGTACATCTTATCTACATATGTATATTGCCTAAAAATATGACATTATCATACATCATAATTATTATATTATACATGGTAACCAAATAAATTCAATTCAAATATGTTAATAACCCAACTAATGCATGTCATGAACAAATTGGTTAATATATGTTATCAGCTGTCGTAATATCGCTATGGTAGTATGTTTTATTGCAAGAGATTTGTGTTCTAAACGTTGACTCTGAGAGCTCCTTGATCGTTTAGACTTGGGTGTGCAGGAAATGATGAGGCGGCCGGCGGCGACGTTGCTCCTCTGGCAACTGGTGCTCCTGTTGCTTAAAGTTGGCACCTTTCCCCCGGCGGAGGGGCAGGAGACGTGCTCCGGGATAGTGCCCATGAAGAGCCGGGGAGAGACGGTGTCGATCAAGGATTTCGGAGGCGTCGGTGACGGCCAGACTCTGAACACGGCCGCCTTCCAGCGGGCCATTGCGCACATTGAGCAGAGTCGCGCGTCCGGGGGAACGCTTCTGTCCATCCCCGCCGGAGTTTGGCTCACCGGACCCTTCAACCTGACCAGCCACATGACGCTCTTTCTAGAAAAAGACTCCATCATCAAGGCCACCCAGGTTCATGTTTTTTTCCCATTGATCCTCAAAGTTTATCTGAGTGTTTCGCGAATTGTTTCATACATCTCGATGATATATAACTGTATACATGACTGGTTTTTGGTTGCAGGATACATCGCAGTGGCCGTTGATTAATTTCTTGCCATCATATGGGAGAGGAAGAGAGCTGCCAGGGGGGAGATATATGAGCTTGATTCACGGGGATGGAATTAGTGATGTGATAATCACAGGTGAACACGTTCTTCGTTCTCACATTTAGATCAAAGTTCTTGGTTCTCACTTTAAATGCTTTCTGATTTGAAGTGCAATAGTAACATATCATCGTTCTTCTTGAAGAGTTGATCAGTTTCATGTGCTTGCGAATTTCCTCCTACGTCATGTTCTACAGGCGAGAACGCGACGATTGACGGCCAAGGCGATACGTGGTGGAACATTTGGAGGAACAAAACTCTACGTTTTACAAGGCCAGGTCTCTTGGAGCTCATGAACAGTAAAGATGTCATAGTCTCCAATGTGGTGTTTCAGAACTCACCTTTCTGGAACATTCACCCTGTTTATTGCAGGTTTGAACATTAGATTTCTGCAGCATCACATAAATCTATCTGCCTTTCATGCGCGTAGTAGAACCGTAATGATAGTTAAATCTTTACATGTGCAGCAACGTGGTAGTAAGAAATGTCACTGTGTTGGCTCCACATGATTCTCCTAACACTGACGGAGTCGATCCTGGTACATAATACATTGGCTAGTGCTTTGAAACTTGAACAATTCTGTGCTGTTTACGAGATAATAAGCATGCACTGTACTCATGGCAGATTCCAGCTCCAATGTCTGTATCGAGGATTGCTACATTTCAACAGGGGATGATATGGTCGCTGTGAAGAGTGGATGGGATGAATATGGTATTGCTTTCAACCGCCCTAGCTCGAATATCACCGTTCGACGAATAACAGGTTCCACCCCCTTCGCCGGAATCGCCGTCGGAAGTGAAACTTCCGGCGGAGTGGAGAATGTGTGGTTTGAGCATGTGAATGTGACCAACTGCGGATACGGAATCCATATAAAGACTAACATTGGCAGGGGAGGGTTCATAAGGAACGTCACTGTTACAAATGTGAACATGAACGATGTCAGGATAGGAATCAGGATCGTAGGAGATGCTGGAGGCCATCCAGATGATGGCTACGATCCAAATGCTCTTCCGGTCGTGGATGGCTTGACAATTAAGAACGTTGAGGGTGCAGGGATCCAGAAGCCAGGGTTTCTCAAGGGCATCAAGAGGTCACCCTTCACTCAGATATCTCTTTCTGATGTCAAGCTCCACAGTGCCGGTCCTCGGCAAGTTCCATGGACGTGCGCGGATGTGAGCGGTGTGGCTACTGAAGTGCAGCCATCACCATGCCCAGAGCTGAAAAGCAAACTGATGTGATGAAATTTTGCACTGATGCATTCGGATACTCTGCAATTTCTGCAGTGCTGTTATTCTTTGTTCTTATTAGATTATTACAGTTGTAACACCCCAAAATCGCCCCTCCTACTACGTAAGCAGTCAGGCTGACTACGGGAATACTACATTATTTATTACTCTATTAACCATGACTATTCAACAACATGGCTTACGTGACACTAATATAATAATAAAAATATGATCAAAGACTTAATGTGGAAGATTTAAACGGCGGAATATCAAGAATCATTTGATAACATAAATGGTCCAATGTGCGGAAGTTAAACATGAAAGCAGACAGTGGTAACATAGTTCATGATGAAATACGGAAATGCATCAGTTCAACGTGCGAAAGAGAAGTCAAATGAGCGGAAGTCATGATGTCTCTAAATCGATTACAATAACATGAACTAGATATAATAAGAAAATTTGGAGCGAAAGATTAGTCATGTGCAGCGTTCTCCAAGTTATGTGCCCTCCATCCTCGTCAGTTGGCATTCTCAATTGTAAAATTCCATTGCAGATGAATCGAATATCCGTGAGCAAGAAGCCCAGTACAATAGCAACGATAAAATATTGAATCAATGAATTAATCTCTGACGGTAACAATGTCTATACTTTATTCTTTACTATAATTATTCTTTGCCTTTACTATACCATGATCCATACTTTACTATACTTTACTTTATGCTTTAATTTATGATACACTATTTTACATTACTTTACTTTACAGTGCCATATTTTGTATTACTTTACTTTACAATACCCTGTTTTACATTGCTTTACATTACATTATTTTACTATGAGTTGCATTACATCTTTTACATTACTATGATATCTTTATAGTTAGTTGTTCTATGCGAGTTCGATTTTATTAGGTTGGAATACCAGGGGTGCCTCTTTGCTCTGAAGCCAGTAAGTCCCATTAAAGGGAAAGGGGTGGGTGTTAGGACCTCACCCAATTCGAAAGGTAGGGGGAAGAATTCCTACAATTCAGGAACAGTGGTCAATTAAGATGCCTATAGGTTCACTATCTCCTCAGCTAGCTATCTGTCCCTCTGGCATAATACTTTAATCTTTAAGGGAAGGAGTGTGTCCTCTAGCACCACCCTTCATTCGAGATACATGTGGGAGAAGATATGAAATCTCAGGAATAGTGGTCATTGAAGACAGTAGCTTCGCTGTCCCCATAGCTAACTACCTATCCCTCCACTGATATAACATTGATCTTTACTTTAACATTGGGGGCGGCACATAACAATCCCATACCTTTACTTTACAAGATTTATCTTTGATTAGTATGACAACTATGGTGCAGAATTCAACTGGAAGTTAGTTTCTGTTCAATGGGACTCAACCAATATAGGTGAATTGGTTAGAGTCTCAGAATTTGATTAAAATTTGAGTTGGGTTCACTGTCGAAACCGGTCGACCGTTTCTAGACCGGTCGACCGTTTCTAGACCGGTCGACCGTTCTTATGTGTTCTTATGTGACCGGTCGACCGGTCCTCTGGATCGGTTGACCGTGTTTCTGGTCGGGCTGTCGGTAGGTCGGTCGACCGTGCACATACGGCCGGTCGACCGCTACCCCATGATCGGTCGATCGTCCTGATGGCCGGTCGATCGGTAGTAAAAACGTGCAGCTCTGTACCTTAGATCGGTCGATCGATTGGAGATTCGGTCGGCCGATTTCATGAACGAATCTGTCCGTGGACAGATAGATCGGTCGACCGCCATGGTGAGACCGGTCGACTGATTATGACAACCTCGTGTGATTTCTACGAGAGGACAGGTCGACCGTTGAAGATATCGGTCGACCGATCGGGACGATAAAACAGAGCCGCCGGAATTCTTTTGCCAATCCGGCGGTCCTCCGGCCATTAAATCACCACGACATGAATAGGAAAAGCATAGATAACAATCTCAGGATCATATTGGACTAATCATACATATCAAATAATCATTATTTCTTCGTCTAGGAATTTCGAACGCCCAGGTTGTACCTCTGTTTTCGTGTTTTCCGGTCACCGATCGTTGTTCGAGTCGTTGGGACGATCACCGTCCGTCCTGGGTTGACGGAGGGTCGTGCTTGGTCCTCACGGAGATCGAGGGAGGTCGCTGGTCGTCGTTGGTCGCTCGACTGGTCGCTGTTCGTCGTGGAAGTCGTGTCCTGATCGTCTCCGGCGGTTGCTGTGCGTCGGCGTAGAAGAAGAAGAAGAAAAGAGGCGGCGTCAGCAGGGTTCCAAGGGGGGCGCGAGGTCGCCCTCGCGTCCTCCCTTTATAGGATCGGCCGGCCGCCGGCCGATTCCGAACGGGATCAGGGGAGGAAATCCCTCCCCTCCCCTGTCGGCCGTTTCTTTTTCCGATTCGTTTCCTTTTTTTAATTCGGTTCGAATTCTGAATTGATTCCTTTCATTAATAGCATTGATCGTTATGATTTGAATTCGAATTTTGCCATTAATTTTTTTGTTTTCTGAATTTGAATTTTATTTTCCTTATGCAAATTTCGCATCCGTTACAGCAGTCTTCTTATTCTGTTAACATGAGAAGGGAAATCGTCATTCTTGTAGTATTTTGTAACACCCCAAAAACCATCCAAGATACAGAATTTTCAAGCGCTCTTCATTCGACAGAAAAATAAAAGAAAATTAGATCTTATATCTTACATTCGACATGTTGAGAATCTAGATATCAGATTGATCATGCATCTATTATTGCTCATGGGGCTATGTGAGTTGATGCGCAGGCGCTCGTTGGAAGTCAAGTTTGATAGCAGGCTACATGACGGTCCACAGGCGCTGCGCTGACTACGTTTGTGTGATCTGCACTTCCTTTTCTGTACCATGTGATAAGTTTATTCAAGTTCCTCTTCTGTTTCCCTGGGTCCTTGAATTTTCTTCCGGAAAATGTCAAAGTAGAACACCCCCAAAAGTTGAAGATTTCACAGATTACTTTAAAGGTTTATCTAATCCCAACAAAATGTAAAGGTTCCTTTTGTTCAATAGAAAAGGTGCCGATGCTTCGGTTAAAAATAAGTTCTCTCATCGAAAAAAAAAAGTTTTCTGTCTCTCACCGCGATAAAAATGTATTCTTCTCTAATTGTTTTTATAGTGAGCTTTAAACAATCGATTAATTTGCAGTTCATTGTTTAGACAGATAATCACCACTCTTTAGCTCAAATGTTGGAGAATATACGAAAAAATTGAACAGAATAGAAGATTAGATTCAACACCGCAATATTTACGAGAATCGAACACGTTCCTGCATGTCCAGCAGGGGCCAACTGATTCAACTTGTATCATCTGAAGAGGCATTCATCATCAATCAGTTCTCGTCTCCATCAGACGAATATTAGACAGATCAATAGTAGTTTACACTGCCGGAGGTGGCCTAGCCCTCGCTTCCTCCCCCTGCCGTCTCCCCAACATCGGCACTCGACCTTCTCTGTCTCTGCTCAGCCTCTCCTGAGCGCCACCTCGTAGCTTCTCCAGCCGCAAACCATCAGGTCGCTGCATCCTGAACACCTTCACCAGATTAAACAGTCCTCCCACCAAGAACAGCAAGCTCCCCACCATGGACAGCCACGCCCAGCTTTTGGCCTGCACATACAAGTTCCAGTGACGGGTCGTAGATAAACCGCACGAATTCTTTGCTCATTTGAGTTCTTAACTAGATCAATGCAGTTAACTCGGCGATCTCACCATGTTCTTGAAATCGTGGTGTATCGATCCGAATACGGCGTTGCGGTTGAAGATGCCGCCGACCAAGAACAGCAGGCTCCCCATGAGGAAAGGGACGTAGACGCTGGACTGAAGAATCTGCGTCTCGCCGTCGGCTCGCTCGTAGACCTGGCAGGCATTGTGTACGGATCCGAGGATCCACAGGAGCGGCCCTGCAATCAACAGGTTGAGGCCGTGCTTCTCCAGCTTGTAGTCGTATCCTCTCTCTTCCTGCGGCGGCTTAATTTATTAGCCATGAATCAGAAAGATCAGCTGATGAATAAGCTATTATACCTGGATTAAGAGGAAGAGAATGCCGATGAAGGCGAGAACGGAGCCTAACATCTGAACCAGGGGAACGGCCCATTCCACCAGCCCCAGTTGGACATCGTACCGTATCAGCCAGACACGGTAGTCGATGCCGGCGAGGTGGGCGATGAGGTCGTGGGCGTTGACCGCGGCCACGATGGCCAGCCCCACGAGGACGACCGCCAGGCCGGCCGAGACGTCGCCGCGGCCGGGGAGCTGCGCCGAGAAGCCGGCGGCGAGTAGGACCGTGGCGAAAATGTAGAGGCCGGAGTTTATGTACTCCCACCGGTCGCGCAGATGATGGGGACCGTAGAGGCGGCTGTCCCGGGCCGATGCCAACTTCACCATGTCTGCGAGCGCGAGAAAAGCGCGGCTGTTGCTACTGCCGGGGGGAGAGAGAGAGTGAGCGAGAGTTTTAACCGAAGCGTGCGGTGGGAGAGGACGGGAGACGTGGCGAGTGCAGTGGGATTGCTGTTGGCGGAGAGCAGTACGTGGCTGCATGCATGGAGGAGTTCACGGTAGCAGTTGTGTCGTGCTCGATGCCGTAAATTGACCGTCCTCCGTCGCGCGGCTTCGAATGCTCGGCTTTTCTAATCGACGCAGTAAAGCGGAAGGGTATAATTTGACTGGCAAAGGGGTAAAAGGGTTTCGAGTACGGGGTTGTGAATTGAAAAGAAAAATTATTAAAAATCTCATTTATTATTATTAGACACACAGTATTTGACTCATTTATTATTTTTAGTGATATAATATTTGGACTTGATGAATCAATCTAAGAATAAAAAAAGTGTTCACAAGTTTTTAAGGATTTTTCAAATTCCCATAGGAATATTTTCACAATTCAAATAAAATTCAAATACAAATAAATTTAATATAAATATAACATAGTTTCAAAATATAATATAAGTATACAAAATCATAAAAATTATTATATATAAAAATTTATGGATGATAAATTAAAACAGCAAATAAATCATTTATAAAATAAGTAATATTCTTTAGACTTATTAAAAGATAATCGAGCTTTTTCGTATTTTAGTTTTTATTTCTTTATTGGACCTTTTTGGCTATTGGTCAAAATTTTCTTACAATCTAATGAGCTTAATGGACTCGGTCGTCCATTTTAAGATCAGCTGGCGGGATCTTATATAACATGAGGAAGAAATTACATCACAATCCTGAATCATCGGGAATTAGTTATAATTTTGAGCCCAAAATTTGTCTTAATGTAGAGGCGGGATTCAGACAAAAAAAAAATTCCAAAAACTTTCTCTAATCTTTCGCATTTGTAGGTCTCATTTATAAAATCTCTTTAGCCAGATCCGTTCCAAAAAATTTGTAGTCTAATCTTTCTTCGGTATACCTTTTTCTCTTCTCTCATTATTTGTTCTTGTGAAAATTTTCATTTTCAATCAGAAGGAACGATTCTTTCTCATGTGAAATGAAAAATCCTGATCCTTCCTCTTTTCTATTTGTGTTTAGCAATTTAATGAATGCATATTAAGACTCAAGCGTGGAACCTTATATTAGCAGCCACTGAGATTATGTTATGGTCACCCGCAATTGTTACACTACAAGAAAATGTCAGTTTTCCGACAGGTTATTTTCGACGGGCAGCAATCCGTCTAAACTATCGAAGACATTTTCGACGGGTCTACGTATCTATCGTAATTATCGATGGAATGCTTTTTGACGGTTGCGACTGTCTTAAGTTACGGCGGTTTAATTACAAACCATTGAAACTTTTCGTCGAAAGTTCAGATGCTCGTAACCGTAGAAATAAGTCAATGAACGCGTTTAGATTTCCGTGGCATGTTTTGATGGCTCCGACCGTCCGAAGTTCCGACCTTTCCATACCCGTCGAAACTTTCGACAGTTCGAACCATCGGAATATTACTTATATACAATTTAAATATGTAACGGTAAAATTACCTATTAATATATTTTTGTTTTTATTTATCGACGATTTGGATCGTCTAAAGTCGCGATTAAGCGGTTAGAACTGTCTGAATTTGAATTGATATGCTATATGATATATGGGTGTTTCGACTGTTCCGACCGTCGAAGAGTAAGCTATACCTCTAACGGTAATATATATATATATATATATATATATATATATATATGTTTCGACGGTTAGAGTCGTCGAAACTTTCGATGGTTCATTGAACCGTCGAAACTTTAAGCGATTCCGGCTGTCGAAATTTGAATTGATATTTTATATTATTTTTTACATTTTGACGATCCGGACCGTTGAAAATGGAATCCTCTGTAAGTATCAGACCCTTCCGTCTTGTTTTCGATTTGCTTCCCCTTCATCCCGAGCCGTCCCTTGTGCACGCCGACCTCCGTCGGTGACCTCCGATCCCCGTTCGCCGTCTGCAGCCGCTCCGTGCTCTACAGTCGCCTGTGCGCGCGTTCTGCCGTCATCTGCGCACGCATTCCGTCGTCGCCTGCGTGCCACGCCACCGCTGCAACCGCGTCGGCACTGCAGATATGATCAACCTTCCCCATGCCGATTCTCCCCCCGCTCCGAACCGCAGGCCATATCCGGCCGTTTGTGGCCGGAGCGGCCAATTCCGGTCGGTGAGACCAGATCCAGCTGCTTGTCGTCGCAGCGGCCACTTTCAGACGATCGCGGAGGCGACGATTAGATCTGACCGCGACGGCCCAATTTGCCGTTCATGGCTGCAGTGGCCATATCCAGCCGGCGGAGACCAGATCCGGCTGATCGTGGCAGTAGCAGCCACTTTCAGGCGCTCGTGGTCGCGGAGGCCAGATGCGGCAATCATGGATGCGGCAGCTAGCTTTGGCGGCGAGATCCGGCGGCCACTTTCGGCAGCCCGATCCGGCGGCCTGATTCACATGGCCGTGGCGGTCAGATTCACCTGACCATGTGAGTCGGGCCTCGGCGGGGCACGACTGTCACATGTATAGTTTAATATTTTTTAGTGATGTTGATGTACTTACATTTGAGACTTTGTTCCCTTATTCAGGATGAAATATTTCTCAGAACTCATTAGAAAAAAAAAGAATGATTTCATCGTTTGCTCATGAGACATATGTAAGTAAATGGTTCATAACATAAGATAGTAAAATCGTCATTTTAAAATAGTTGATGTATTTTCTTTAAATTTTTAGAAGGGTTACAAAATAAGAGAAGTCGAAGCATATTACGCAAGGTACACAGGAGGGGACCACACTGTTGACCCCTCGATAACTTTGGACGGACCACGTCAGCGTCAAGAAGGGTCGCATTTACGATCTCAGATCATCTGTTAGTAGTGCAGATATTGGATATGGCCGTAAATTGTTATTTGGTTTCTCGAGTCAAGGTATGCAACAAATGTTTGACAATATGTGGGAACAATGTTTATTCGATGTCCGACAGGAGATCAAACAGGAGGTTACGCAGGAACTCAGACAAGAGTTTGAAGAACGTGAGCGACGCATGGTATTAGCTCAAAAGAAAGAGATGAAAAAAATGATGCGTGGCGAGCTCAACGACGACGACGATGACGTAGTATTGTAGCGATGTTGTGTTGCATTTGACATTTGGACATTTGACGTTATGTCGTATTGACATTTGACTTTTTTGAATTCCAGTTACTTTAGTTTGGACATTTGGGCATAAATTATTTAATTTAATTTTCTTTTGAATTATTTACTCAAATGATTTATTTAAATTATTTAAATGGCATTTATTCAAATGATTCATTTTTTAATAAATGCTTTTGAAATTTACGTAAATTACTGATTTACATTTTTTCAATTTTTTCTTTGGAAAAATTTATTTCGACGGTTCATACCATCGATAATCATATTCGACTATTTTAACCGACGATAACCATCGACGGTTTGAGCCGTCGAAATGTACAGACAATCGATAAATATCGATGATTTTAACCGTCCAAACCTAATGACGGTTTGTGCCATCGAAATTTAATGGTGTTATCGACTGCTACAACCGTCGATTGTATCGACAGCTTAAACCGTCGATATGTATTGATGGCTGAAATCGTCTGAAGTTTGGATTGTTCGACAGCTCGGCCCGCCAAATTAATCGTCGAAGATTTTGACTATTGTGTGGTAACCGTCAAAAATAATTTACGACGCGTTATTTTCACACGGATGCTATCTATCGAAAAACACATCGAAAAGGTTCATTTTCGACGATTTTTGACTAAATACAGACGATCGTAATTGTTTGTAATAGTCAATTTTCTTGTAATGTTAGAGTCGAAATTTGATGTTGTACCAGAAGTGTTTAGGTAGGATCAATCAGTTGTCAATTTGTTTCAGTTTAAATGAGATTGAATTGGATAAGTTAGTTTGTTGTTGTTGTTTTTTTGTTTTAACTTGAATTAGATTGAATTGGATAGTTTACTTTTGTTTCTTGTTTTCTCCTTTATTTATAGACCAAACAAAGTAAAGAGCCCTTCTATATATAGATCGTTTTACGTTGTTATTTGTTATTTCTTCAAATTTCTTGCCGATAATGTCAGAATTCAGAAAACTACTCTATAATTATTTCCAAATGTGTGATTACCAATAACAAGTAGTGATCAAGCTATCTTGAACTTTGTCTCAATTTTATGATTGTCCAACCAATGAGATATGTTTGGATGCTTTTGTTTTTAAATTATAGAGCTTGATGTTATTTTCTTCTAACACAAATTTCCCAATTTATCTTTTAGCAGAATGAGTTATGCAACTACTTTTGTTGGATTGCTACGCACATTTCACAACATTGTAAAAATGTAATAAAATAATTTGTCGAAAAAAGTCGATGATTTGAAAAGTCAACTTGAAATGTCAGCGATCGCCACAATAAGAAGGTCGCAACAGATGCAGAACACCATAGCATGCTCTGGATCATGAGAAGGAATGCTCGCTCAATCGTCGGAGAATGTCACTCGGGGTTGTCCGTTTGCTTTGATACGTGGGAAAACACTATCATTGTGTGATGAAGGAGAATTTTTTGGAGGATTTTTTTAATTCAGATCCCGCCTTTACATTAGGGCAAATTTTGGGCTCAAAATTCTGGCAAAAACCTAATCGTTCATATGAGATTTATGGCTGCGATGTAATTTCTTCCTTCCAACTTAAATTATGTAAGATCCAACCACTGATCTTAAAATGGACGTTCTACACCTACATGCTTATTTTTCCTTTAATGGATATAGTACCTATTTATATAGGTAGATTGGAGATTAAAGATAAATGTAAAACGAAATGAATTGTAACTTAAAAAATAACGAATTAAAGTAAACGAAATGAATTAATGCTTTGAACATGAAAATCAAATTATATGAAAGACAAATTATAGTAGAAATTAGAAAAAAATAAATTCTTTTGAAAAATACATCATTAATCTCCAAAAAACTTTCTATAAAATTACAAATCCAAGGGAAGAGAAATAAATATTTGCTTTACAAATTGGAATATATATATATATATATCTTTATCATTTTCCAAAAAAAAGAGAGAGATTATAATACATAAATATACAAATATACAGTTATCTATGATCCGTTAAATATTAATCGCCATCTTTTAATTCTATGCTATCTTAGGCTCCGTAGCAAATATTAAAATCAGCTATTTAGCTGTTTAAGCGCTATTTTTTAATTTAATAAGTAACATAAATAAATAGAATTTAACATTTTAGATAAAATTACTGAAAATCTACTTTTGTTTAGAGGTTAACTTTTTTATTTTACCTATCTTCAAATGCATTATTTCTTTCTCAACGTATCATATTATTTTTTTCATTTTTGTTTTATATTATTCAACTATATATCTTTTTATATTCATGCTTAATTAATTATAATTATATATTTATTAATAATTAATAAAAAATAATTTTATAATTGATATTATCAATTTATGTATGCACTATATAAAGTTTGTTATCAATATAAATTTTTATATATTTTAACAAATAAAAATTAGTTGTGAAATTTTATTTTACTTGATTGAGATATAAATAATTTATTTGTTATACTATAATAATAAAATTTGTGTAGTGTTTAAGTTGAATAATTTATTATATATATAATTATGTCATTATATATCATCAGTTAATTCTGCCTCAAATACTTAATTATTAATATCCTAAATAAATCTCTAATCATTAAGCATATTCATTATTCTCTACTGTTGATAAAGACAAATAGTCTTAAGAAAGAAAATAATAAATAAAATAAAAAAATGCTTGTTGTATAAAATTTAAGCTTGTTACGGTCCAAAAAATGAAAGAAGACTTCGTTTTAGAAATCAAGAGCATGTGTTTTTTTGTTTCAATTTAGTTCATAACATTTTTTATGAAAAATATTAATTTTCATGAGATAAATTTATATTGATATAATTTGGTGATTCAATAATAAATATCAGTTTGATAAGTGGATATCTATTTAATTAGTAGATAGAAATTTACGTATCGAGATTCAACTAAGGGGTCAATAAATGAGTATTTATAAATTCACGGATTGAATAAGTTCATCTATATAAAATAACATAAACACACAATAATAAATTATTATATATTATATAAAATAACTTTTATTTATAATGTAATACATTGTTACCTTAAAAATTAAATAGTCATAAGTATAAAAAATAAACTTAAAATCATACTATCCATTTTGCACCGATTAATAAAAAAATATATATGAAAAAAATTTAAATTCTAGAACTAATAGAAGTAATTATTGTAAAACCTCTAATTATTTATAAATAACAATTTAATAGTTCATCCTTACTCTCTGATCGCTTAATTATTATCTTTTATACATCCTCTAGTTAAACGGGTTATCAAACGCTTTATTCAACGATCAAATTGCTAAATACTACTCTGAGCTTTATTCTTTTTATTGCCAAACATAGCTTAAGATGAAGAAAAAAACTGAATGGGGGAAAAGTCAATGTAGTATGGCTTTTATTTGTCACTAACAGCTATTACTAAAAAAATAAAAAACATTACAAGCAATGAACGATAAAGATTATTGGTATAATAACTAAAACGGTAAAATCTATTTAATGAACAATATTTTTTTTGCTTGGCATTCAATTATATATTGATTTTTTTGTTATAGGAATACAATTTATTTAATTTTCGTATAGGAGTGTGGTACCTCAAATTTATTATAAGACTAATATTTTCTACCAATAGATAAAATTTCAAAAAAGTAATAAATAAGTTTTTTTTTTCAATTCAGCTTTAAAGTATGCCCTCACTAACAGATTTAGAATAGAGTAATAAGAAGCTCTTCATCTTCTTCATTTAAGTAAGGTCTCATATTCGAGTCAATGTATAATATTTTTATTGAGAATCTCATTAGTCAGTGTCGATACGCGACATGAAACGATCTTACTGAATTAGTTGAACTTAATAATGAATCAATCTTTAATTTATAAAATAGTCATATGAATTAAGTCGTCCGCGTAAACTTTTTAGACACAAAACTTGACAACATAAGAAAGCTCTACCCTGCCTCTATAGGGCAAAAGGCAAATGCAAAGTTTATGGTTGACTAATAAAAAAAACTCATTACAAAGCCGCAAAAGGTAAGAGGTTAAATTTATATAATTCCTAAAAAAAATGTAATTCATGGCAAAGTTTTTTTTAATTGTTATAAAAAATTAGATTCAATATGATTTAAAATTCACTAATCGGCCAGTGTGAGACTCCAGTCAAAATATTCTGCAAGGTTTATCTTTGTTAAATTTTTATTAAATAGAACTTTGAGTTTTATTATTATTTTTCCCCATTAGTCATATTCATATTATATTAAAGAGAGAGTACTTTGCATGAGAACTTGACATTTGGCATAACAATGTACTGACAAGTGTCATAGAAATATCTAATTATAAATTAAAATTTTTTGATCAGTTATGTTTATAATATATGATGACTATATAATAGTTTTTAAATTTAATTTAAGTTAATGAACCATATTTTTAATGATTAACAATGAGTGTTAGCTACGATATTCTTTTAGTTAATAGTTGCACATTAATTAATTGCTAAAGATAATTTTTTTTGGAGTAGTAGATCACATCCATAATGTTTTGAACATAATAGTATTTAATTATTAATGAATTAAATATTTAGCCCTGAAGATGTAAAAATTAAATATTAATTATATTAAATAATTAAGAAAATAGTGGCAGTATGAAATAAATAAGAAAATAACAATTGTAGTGTGAAATATTGGTCGCGCATTCTCACTACATATTTAATATATATAGTTACCTTTTAAATTTCATATGATCGTAATAATATAATAACAATAATAGTAACACCAATATAATAATAGTTTTTTTATATCCGAAACTTTGTAAGATATTTTTACTAATAAATTGTCATATTACATAAATATAAAATAAATTATTTTTATAATTATATAATTTTGTTAGAGTGGTTGGTACAGTTAGCCATAACTGAATGAAATAATTAATCATAGTCTTTTTGAATTGGTCATAGTTAATTTGAATTAGTTAATTGGAAACCGATGTGCTCTAGCAATTTATAATTAATTAAAATATTAACTAATTTATCATATCCTTTTGAATTGATAATTACTTAATAATTTTAATTGTTACGTAGTAACCGCTTTATATCACACATTATAAATAGCAAGGAAAAGTATATTCATGTCCTAAGCAATGACACGTTGCCATGTAACTTTACACATCTTATGGCTAACTCCTCCATGTTCTCTTATTTTCCTTATTTTGTTCGTCATTTGTTCATCATTTTCCTTATGGTATTTGTATTTATTTGTTGTAAAACTTTTATGTGATAGATGCATCCTTTAGTGGCTTAAGATTCAACTAATATATTTTATCATTAGATAGTCTTTATATGAACAAGGTGGATTTGTGATTTTTGGTTGCTATATTTTTAGGTGTATAAACACATTATAATTTTGAAAATGAAAGTGAATGATAATCTGAGATGTCAATTAATCTACAATAGAGATAATTTTGAGATACATGCGGTGGAGATTGTGCCAAATTTCATGTCTCCATTAAAATGATGTTAAAGATGTAAGTGTACTTTTATTCTTAGACTCTCCTATTTTATTTGGTTCTAATTTTTAAAGTTATATTTGTCCTATATTTTTTTATAGTCATGTTATGTTTGTGATCCACTATTGTATGACCATATTTCTTTTGAAAAGTTAAAAAAACACGCTATGGAGTCCCTAGCCTCCTCTTATTTGTTTTAAAAGAATCATTTTAATTTGCCTTTGAGCATGATAAAAATTATTGTCATTTTCATTCGATAAATATTTTCTTTTAATTTCTATGAGAATTTAGTATAAACATTTTGAGAATTGCTTCTCCAAAAATAATAACTGCTTATTTGAATGTTTTTATCTTTAAGCTACCGAATTTTATAAACTTTCATAAGAAAATTTTGGTGATTTTAATATTGTAGTAACTTTAAATATTGTTGAATGATTACCTATACAATTAAGAAGACAATCTTGCAATGAGTCATTAAGCCACCAAATTGTTGCTCTAATAAATGCAATTGTATACCCATATATACTACAACTATGAATTAATGAAGTTTTTTTTAAAGCAACAATTGGACTCATCATTATCATTTTGGTCCAATACCTCTCTCTCCTCTCTTATTTTCTCTTTCTTCTCAACAAAAACAATAGATAGTAGTCGTGATTTGCTTTCTTAATTGCTAGAAAAATCAGAAACACTTAGTCATCGTACTTTTCGTAGACATACAACATGCTACGCATAATAATATATAGTTTTTAGTCTTTAGTTTTATATACAATATTGAAATTATTCTTTGCTCTAATCATTTATTCAAAGAATATCACTATTTTTAAATGATTATCTTTTTGTCGTTATCAAAATAATAAACTAACATTAGTACACAATATAATAGAATGAATAGAATATTGTGAATAATGTAAAAATATTAATATTAAAAATCGAGTTATGTTTTGAGAATGGAGATTAGAAAATTTACAAGGACTAAATAATTGGTATATTTTATATAATATATTTATAGATGAATTAACAAAAATATATAATGTAGTCAATATTTTTTTAATAATTTAATAAAGTTTAACTCATATAAATGAATGACATTTATGGAACAATATATAAAATAATATTTGAGTAAATGGTAAATAAGAAAACTAAAACATGGAAGAAGCTAAACCAGCTTGGTCAAGTGTGAGAGGTGACTTAATACATACATGACCATCTAATACATTATTTGAGATTATTCTTATAAATATATAATTTTGCAATGAATCAGTAACGTGATGTTTAAAAATATATTATAAAAATTTATTGTCATATTATATTTTAGAAATATGATTTTATGTTATAGATAAGACATTATATTATATTATATTATATTATTATTATAAAGGTAAACATACTATATTACAAATATTTAATTGTTTTTATACATAATTAATTAAAATTAAATTATAAAGTTAGAATTAAATAAGATCTTTTAATACTATAGTTATTTCATCATTGCATATCATTTTTTCTCAACTTTACATCGTGCAGGGCATATTCTATTTTCATATTAATAGATTAATGCTAAAATGTAGAAAATTATTTGAATTATATATAAGTTTGAACTTATGAATTATTTTGATTCTTACAAAATAAATGTTCTTTATACCTTTATTTTCTGTATATTTATAGAAATACATAAACATAGTCTATATTTTGTCATAAAAAATAAATAAATAGATTTGATTAGGTCACTTTTCTAGATCTAACGTTCATCACACATAACACATGTTTGAAATTTAATTTTAATCTATTGGTTTATGTTAAAATGTCCTCAATCACATTACATATTTATTTGTTCCAAACTTAAATGTGTTATTGTGATATTATTTATTTATTAAACTAATAAATGTGTATGTTAAAATTAAGCTAATAAACTTTAATAATGTATTTTATTTAATTTGAATATTATGAACTCAGTTATATCTTTGTGTTACGATTGTTCCTCTTTTATTGACATCACCTATCTATTTATAATAATGATAAAAAGCTCTTTAAGACAAATATTCTAAGAGGAGGTTTGATTCAAAAAATGACATGAGGGGATAAAGCTATCATTTTATAAGTTTTTAGATATAAATTGACTTCTCTTATTTTTGTATTTGGTTATTTATTGCATACTGTGAATTTTATTCTTTGTTAATTTTTAATGAAATAGCCACAAATGATCACTTGAAATAATTTAAGTTAAAGTCAAAAAATTATATATATATATATAAGAAAATTTTAATTATTTTTCTAAACATATAAATATTATTATTTATTTAAATGAATATATAAAATATAATTCTAGACGATACACATTTTTTATACCATCCGCACATGTTGCGGCTCCATAGTAGTTTTATTATTAAGCTTCCTGCTGCGGTTAAACAAACCAAACCAAACCCTTCCCAAGTCTGAACCATTTTACATGAGATGCCGGCGAGGCGGCGCGACCGCCGGAATCACGGCGGGACGTCCCGCTCCGACCAAGCGGTTCACGACCCTCGGACGGAGCGCGTAGCGGGTGCCCCATCTAAACTCCGTCGAGTTCCCTCCGCCTCTTATTCACTCCACCTCTTCGTCGCCGTCTTGCTGATCGCCGTTGTCTCCATCGTCTACGTCTATCAGATCAAGAGAAGTCCTCCGGTAGACTCGCCACCCACGGCGCTCTCCGTTTACGAGAGGGGCCTCGTGAGGCCTGACGTCGCGGCCAAAGAAATCCTTGACGTAGGCGCTGAGATTCGTCCTTCTTCTCGTTTACTCGTACCAAAGTTTTCTTCTCTTTAGTTATGAGCTTATGATATGTCTGATCTCTTTCAGGAGAATTCGAGGGTCTCGTCGAATCGATCCAACCGTCACTTTGCTAATCGCGTGTTGGCTTACATAACACCTTGGTACGTGGGTTCTTACCCGTTGTTTTTGTCTCTCGGACCATGACCTAGGCACCCCGAAGTTTAATCACTGTTTTCATGATCTAAAAGAGTATCCAAGATCCAAATCGTCGTGCATTGCACGTTCGCTCTACAATTTACTGCAATTCTACTGTGAGACAAATACACTAAGACCGGCTACTTACATGTGATTTAGGATGATTTTTTCTTGGATTGACTGGAGATATTATATTTATTTACTACTTGACTCAATTGAATAGTAATTACCATTGATGTTTTCAGTTCTTTTGATGCATAATCCGAAAATCTTTAGCTCACACGATTAACAATTATGTGACCTTAAGATAAGGGATTGGCTTGCTTTGTATCAGTGTTCCACAGATTGTCATCTACCTAAACTATGGTGAATTTCAGTTAAACCTCTGCATCGTGCTAATACATATCCTGTGTCAGCTGATATCTTAAGCCTCACTCACTGTCATTCTCAAAGAGTTTAACTGTGATGATTTACAGATAAATCCGTATAATTCAAGGCAAATTTTGATGCCTTCAGTTGTATTGATTCCACAAGTTTTTACCCAAGATAATATTGATTTTCAATCTTTTATACTAACAAAAAATCAGGTTAGATGTGGGATTGTTTGGCTAACCATTCGTTACTTGAACATCCCGATATCCAATTTCCTGTTGAAAAGTTCATGTACTGTAGCCTTAAACAAAACTGGGTGGATGATTTACCAGAGATGAAGAACATTACAACCTTCCTTTATTTTCGTTTCACTCTTTTCTTTTAATTAGTCCATTTGCAAGTTTTTCTTCTTATCTTGGTCTGTCTTAAGACAGCTATTTTCATTCTCTGATGCTAAGTGGACATGCAATAAACTACATATACTACAGGAATTCAAAGGGCTATGAGATGGCCAAGCTCTTCAGCTCTAAGCTCACACATCTGTCACCTGTGTGGTATGAGTTGAAAAGGTATAGAAAGTTGTAAAACCACTAGTATCATTCTTTTCCTTTGTTAGAAACTTCCTCATTTCCTTCTCACAAAAAAAATCCTCATTTAAGTAAGGCATTTTCTTCAGCGAGGGGAAAAAGTTGGTTCTAGAAGGAAGACACAATGCCGATGCTGATTGGATTTTGGAACTTCGGACAATTGGAAGTTCGATGGTTCGTGAATATGCGGAGTTCTTTTTGCTTGACAATTCTAAGAATATGCTTCCTCTGCAATAATTTGATTGTTCTTCTCATGAAGATTTGTTGCTTTTAGATGCATTATATGTTTTTTGTACAATTCCAACTATTTTGCACTATTGGGTTGATGTATTTTCTTTCTCTTTTCTGCCTAAAGTAGATAGTTGCACTTTCTTGATCTTCTTTCAGAATGTTTAATGCTTTTTATATCTTGTCATTTTTGTCTTTTTCTTGAGGGAACCTCTATTTTCTCTCGCTTTTGAAGGATACTGTCTGAGCATGACTTGTCCTTACCTCCTGCTTCAGATAATAGAAAAGGATTGAACTTGCATACACTTATTTCAAGATATGTTCAGAGGTTTCCTGGCATAGATATGTAGTATGAAAAGACTTAAAGTGGACTTATATAGTATCTATTTTCTAGTTCGTAGACTAGGCCATTAATAATTGATTTCATTTGTGCTATCCTTTTGAAAATTTCAATTTACGCATTGGCATTTTCCTGTTTAATCTAATGAGAAACATATCAAGCATGTTCTTTGACTTCATTTTATCATGTTCTTTGAGCTCATTTTATAAAACGACTTGGTAACTTTATTATTCTGGGATGATAATTTGAAATGCAGGAGAAGAAATCGTTTAAAATTCATGTTATGCTTCTGTTAAGGATTTCCTTTCTTTGTACTAAAAGTTATTTGCGCATAGTTTATGTGTATGAACATTCTGCATGATCGTTTGCCAGCTAAGTAATCAGATGTTGGATATGGTGCTGCCTGGCAACATTTAAATTGTACAATGCTTACACATTATTTGTATATAGGTCTTACCAAGGTTTGTTTTAGAAGCATTGCCTACAGAACTTCTTTCGAAAAAGAAACAACGGCATAAAGCAATTGATATCCTGGTAACAGAATGCAAGTAAGCTGGTCATACAGAATCTAACTTTCTCACTATTGTATTCTCAAAATAGTTGTTATGAAACTATTCTGTCATTTTGACATATACCCGTCAGAATATAGGGACATGGGATATGATGGTATTGTACTAGAATCCTGGTCAAGATGGGCTGCTTACGGTGTGTTGCATGATTCTGACTCACGGGACATGGTAATTTTAGTTTAAGGCCCACTGGATAACATTTTTATCATATTCAGCAAGTCTCTTTTACCTTTTTCACTCCATTCGAATGGTACGAGTTGCTCAATCTTTTGAAATGATGGACTTCACCTGGTTCTTTTCTATTATCTGTGTCTCAGCTGTCTACAATTTTAATAGTTGTGACATCTGAATTTCTTGTTATTTACTCCTTAGCTGGCAATGAGGCTGGATATTTCATGAGCAATTATCTTGAAATCCAAAACAAAACATACATGTCATAAGCCATGTGGTCTTTCAGTTGTGCAGAAGGTATCTTGTAGCTAACCCCATCTGCTGGGTCTAGTACGTCACATTTGTTCCACTTCTGCAATATTTATCTAAGTCAGTAGTGAGTCTTTCAAGTTCTCCATGCATCTTTATGAAAATCATGTGATATCACTATTGAAGGCAAAAAATGCTGCTGGCCTGCAGTACCTGTTTTTCTCTGTCTGCTTGAGTTGAATGAGGAAAGACAAACTATTATTGATTTTTCTTTAGCATACGACCTTAAGATTATCAAGACTTGTTTTAGGAAGAGAGATGAACATTTAATCACATACAAAAGTGGAACTCATAGGTCTCAAATCGATTTTTTCTTGACAAGAAATACTGATAAAAGACGTTGTACTAATTGCAAAGTAATTCCTAGGCATGGGGTGACTACACAACATAGATTGTTAGTTCTTGATATGCAAATGAAATGTATAAAACCAAAATCTCGAACAGTTTTTTATCGAAAGATCAAGTGGTGGCAGTTAAAGAGGGAGAAGCGAGAGACTTTTAGAAGTAAGTTATTAGAGGAAAGTGTGTGGGAGTTAGAAGGAGATGCTAGTATCATGTGGGAGAATGTGGCAAAAAAGGTTGAAATGGTTGCTAAAGCCATTTTAGGAGAATCAAAAGGTTTTGGACCACGATATAAGGAGACTTGGTGGTGGAATGAGAAGGTCCAAGAAAAGGTGCGTAATAAGAAGAATTGTTTCAAGGCGATACACTTGGACAATAGTTCTGACAATTGGGAAAAGTATCGTTTGGCGAAAAGGGAGGCTAAGAAGGCAGTTAGTGATGCTCGTGCTAAAGCATATGAGGGGTTTTATAAGGAGTTAGGGACAAAGGCTGGTGAACAAAGGATTTACAAGATTGCAAGGAATAAAGAGAAGGAGTCGAGAGATTTGGATCAAGTAAGATGCATAAAAAATGAAGTTGGCAAGGTTTTAGTTACTGAAGGAGATATTAAGATCAGATGGGAAGAGTATTTCTATAAGCTATTTAATGATGGATGTGAAGGTTCCCGTTGTGATTTGGAGGACTTGACAGTTAGCGAATGTGAGCTTAATAGGCCATTTTGTCGTAGAATTAGAGTCTCGGAGGTTAGCGAAGCTCTTAAGAAAATGGAGAATGGTAAAGCCGTTGGACCGGATGGTATACCGATTGAAGTTTGAAAATGTTCAGGAGAAAAATGTGTGTTGTGGTTATGTAAACTATTTAATGAGATTTTACGATCGAAAAAGATGCCTGATGATTGGAGATTAAGTACGTTAGTTCCTATTTACAAAAATAAAGGGGATATTCAGAATTGTGCAAATTATAGAGGGATTAAACTTATGAGTCACACAATGAAATTATGGGAAAAAATGATTGAGCATAGATTGAGAATGGAGACTAGTATTTCTCAGAGACAATTTGGGTTCATGCCAGGAAGATCCACTACAAAGGCGATTTATTTACTAAGGGGGATGATGGAGAAGTATCGAAGTAGGAGAAGAGACTTACATATGGCTTTCATTGACTTAGAGAAGGCGTATGATCGGGTACCAAGGGATGTACTTTGGAAAGCCTTGCAAAAGAAGATGGTGAGTGTTGCCTACATTAAGGTAATACAAGATATGTACGATGAGGCATTGACTAGGGTTAGGACACCCGGAGGTGAGACAAATGAATTTCCTATAGGAATTGGTCTACATCAATGATCAGTTTTAAGCCCGTATCTATTTAACTTAGTTATCGATGCTATAACCGAGAGTATCACAGAGGAGGTACCTAAATGCATGCTATTTGCGGATGATATAGTACTTTTAGCGGATTCAAGAGAAGAGATTAATACAAAATTGGAAATATGGAGAAATACGTTGGAGTCAAAGGGTTTTCGTTTAAGTAGGAATAAAACAGAATATATGCATAGCAATTTCACAAATAAACAACTTAGAGACGATTTGAAAGTTAGGCTAGGGGAGGATATAATTCCTCAAGTGACAAAGTTTAAATATTTAGGATCAATTGTAAGACAAGATGGTGAGATTGATGACGATGTTAATCATATAATTCAAGCTGGTTGGTGTAAGTGGAGGAAAGTCACTGGAGTTCTTTGTGATAGAAAAGTACCCAATAAAGTTAAAGGAAAATTCTATCGTACTGCTATAAGGCCAGCAGTGTTATATGGTAGTGAATGTTGGGCTATGAAGGGACAACATGAACGTAAAGTGGGGGTAGCCGAAATGAGGATGGTGAGATGGATGTGTGGTCATACAAGATTAGATAAGATTAGGAATGACCATATACGTGAACGAGTCAGAGTGGCTCCTATTAGTGAGAAAATGGTAGAGAATCGTTTGAGATGGTTTGGTCATGTTCAAAGAAGACCATTAGATGCGTTAGTAAGAAGAGTAGATCAAATAATCTGGAGTCCGATTAAAAGAGGGAGAGGGAGGCTAAGGCGGACACTTGGCGAACTAATAGAGCAAGATCTATTGGTGAATAATATACCGAAAGGTTTGGTTACTAATAGAGCGGAATGACGTCGTATGATCCATGTAGCCGACCCCACTTAGTGGGATAAGACTTTGTTGTTGTTGTTGTTGTTGCTTTCTCCTCTCTCTATTTCTGTGATTGCATATGATAATATGCCATCATCTTTTGGATGTCATATTTCTTACTGTTGATTTACATGTAACCCTTTTACTAATACTGGAGTGGTCCGTTTCCTGTTGTCAATGTGCAGGATTGATTGTTGATTAAATTGTCTGTCAGCATTAGATATTCCATTTGTCCTCTTACTTTTGCTTGGTAAAATGCTTATCTATATGTGCACAGGCATTGCAGTTCATCAAGGATCTGGGACAGGCAATGCATTTAGTGAAATCTGCAGCAAATCCTAGCCGCCATCTGGAATTAATCTATGTCATTCCAGCACCACGCTCACAAAAGCTTGTACCATATGATTTTGGTCCTAAAGATCTCGAACAAATTAATGATGCTGTTGATGGATTTTCACTGATGACTTATGATTTCTCAGGACCTCAAAATCCTGGTCCCAATGCTCCTCTCAACTGGATACGCTCTTCCTTGTCTTTGCTTGTTGGATCTAGTGATGCTTCCAAGATTTTCCTTGGTGTTAACTTTTATGGAAATGATTATCTCCTATCTGAAGGTATGCATTTCAAAGGGTTTACAATGAGTTGTAAACTATGGTGATGTTCTTAGCTTCTATCCAGATTTGAACGCTAAAGATATTTTTTCAACACTTGATACCTTAAAAGTGTCATAAGAATCGCATGCAGGTTCAGGTGGTGGAGCTATAACCGGAAGGGATTATATCACACTGCTGGAGAAGCACAGGCCAGTTCTACATTGGGAGAACACAAGTGCTGAGCACTTCCTCATCTATTCTGACAAAAACACAAAACATGCTGTCTTTTATCCTTCATTGATGTCATTATCTATGAGACTTGACGAAGCTCGGGCGTGGGGAGCTGGTCTATCGATCTGGGAAATTGGCCAAGGTCTCGACTACTTCTTCGACCTTCTCTAGCTCCCTAGTGTTTAGAAGCCGAAATTGTGTCAAGTTCTTGAGTTTCAGTTGAATAGACTAGGGTCGTAGCTTCGAACATGGCTGTTTTTCCTACCTTTTTACTGGAGAATATGTAGAATAAGTCTCAAGGCAAGTCCCACTATTAACTTTTATAATCATTACCCAACCGTAGCTTTGTTAATTCATCTCTGGGTAAAAATCTGACTTTAGTAAATTATGAACGGAGGTAATTTCTTCTTATTCTGAAGT
Organism: Pontederia crassipes; assembly: GCA_030549335.1. NCBI lineage: Eukaryota > Viridiplantae > Streptophyta > Magnoliopsida > Commelinales > Pontederiaceae > Pontederia > Pontederia crassipes. The sequence goes on from CM060184.1 coordinate 2,781,781, forward strand.
TGGCCATGATATGTGTATCTATGGAATTGTTAGCCCCACTACATGTGCGTTTGCTGATAATAAGGGGAAAAGGAACTTTTTCCCCAAGAAAAGTAACCAAGCGATGAACGTGATACTTGATTGTACAACAAAATACAGTGAAACAACCACCACTTTGCAAATTTTGGCAGGCAGAATTGATAATTGCGGCTTCCGAAATCAGTCGGACCTTTGTTGTAGTATGCATAGGACCATGTATAGAGAAATGTAGGAGTAAAATGAATCACTTTACCTCAATTATTTACATATGTACATGTCACAATTAACACGTGCTACAAGGAGCCCACCTCATTGTAAAATAATGTATATCCTGAAGATCCCCAATCGTATATGTTGTCCCAGTTTCTATGGTTCGTGGGACGATCTATGAACGATTAGAGGAAAACTGTATGTTCACGAATTGTTGTTATGGTTCCATGCATAGCTGAGCTGCCGCCATGGGAGTGTAATGCAACCACCTCTCAGACGTACCTACGGAGATAGTCAACTCGAGTTGGATGCTTGAGCTTAAGAAGTGCCTTCAGCTCGTGCTTTCGGACCGACTCCCTGGAGATGTTGAGGTTTCCGGCAACCTCGCCCAATGTTCGGTCACCCTTGCCGTCGAGGCCATATCTTTGTCTGATCACCAAGCTCTCCTTGGGCTTGAGTGAATCCAACTGCAGAAAGGTGCACATTAGCAAAGTTCAAGGCCATAAACATGTCAATTTTTTATGCAAAGTGTGCAGCTTCTTTCAACAATATCTAGTTTCAAAAAGAGGTTTGCAAGCTGATGTACCACGTCGTCGAGCGCGAGCCGCAGAAGTGCCGGTTGTCTGTGTTTATCACCTCCTGCGCCGTCGACATCAGTGATCCCTTTGATGAACTCCTCTTGTGTAATGGCATGCCTGGCGTTCAAGGAAAGCACTGGTTTTGAGGCCTTCATGATGTCATGAAACCTTTGTTGTGAGATTCCTAGGCTGCGAATTATTTCCTCCTCAGTTGGCAACCTTCCTAGCTCAAACGAGAGTTCTAATTTCGCCTTGTGGATCTCTTGCCTAACCTGCACAGCATTTGACCAGGAAGTATTAGCCTCATGACGACTTCAACTTTGGTGGGAACCAAAGGTTTCATGTAACCACTAGCGCAGCAAACAAGAATGAACCTACTGTTACAGCTGGATAATGAGGTAAGGATCTAGATGGAGTATGTATGTAATGGCAATTCAACTCATACCGATTCTATGCCGAATGGTACTTTTGTGAAGCTCGAGAGTATCATCGAGCGAGTAATTGAGTGCCGGATCCAGAAGAGGCTGTACGTCGACAGCTGGCAGCCGCGCGTCTGCTCGAACCGATCAATGGCTGTAATCAGGCCCTTTGCTCCTGCCTGGCACATATCCTGGAACTTCTGACCGATTGCAATATCTGGATAGTACTTATTTATGACAAACAATACCAGCCGAAGGTTGTGCTGCAATGGTTTCATTTATACATCATAAGTCAGTCATATCATCTATAGAAGAAAGATCAACTTATTTATAAGGGAGGTCAAATGCAATTTGAAAACGATGAAACTATCAATGGATTCACACTCTGTGGTTTACCTTTATCAATTTGCTCCTAGCTGCTTGGCCAATCTCCATGCGAGTTCTCAACTGTGACAAGTTCATATCGAGTGCATTTGCCAACTCACCATCAGTTGGTTCTCTGTTCAGATCCTTCTGCAAATTCTCTTTCGCATTAATTATCACCTACATTTTCAGAAACAAACAGAAAGAGCAAGCTTATCAGATAAATCCGCATCTTGTGCTCTGAAGTAGATTAAATTAAATTCACAATACAGACGTTGAGACACCGAATTCAGATAAGTATCACATTACTTGCTATGATCTATCTAATCAGTTCAAATTACCGCAAGCCTCGTTTCATATTTGTGCATTTTTCAGATATTAACCTCAGAGTCGCAGATCAATTGATCCTCCAACTAAATCGAAGATTGCTGTACCTTCACCGGTTGCATGAGCTTGAAGAGCCGAGTCTGCTCGGCAGAGCTAAGAACTGGTGGTATCCTCATTTTCTTCCAGTCCAAGCTGTTGAGGTCGGTCGAAACGGAGTACTCCTTCAGCAATGTCGCCGAGACCTCCTCCTCTTCGCCATTTCCGGCCACCGAGGTCGCGGTCTTCCTCTCTTCCTTCTTCCTCTGCTTCATGGACACCCTCTTCTCAAGATTCAATCTTTCTGCCCTCTTCGTGCGGTTCCTCACCACATTATCCTCTCGCAAGCTTCCTCTCCTCGCCCAGCGGGCGCTCTCCTCGACGTCCGACGGGCTGAGCTTGTATATATTCTCGAGGACCGCAGCGACCTCGTTGTAGTCCAACTCAGGGGGACAGGTTTCAGGGGCTGCTGCAGGCGCCGCACCGGCGGCCACCGCGTTCGCCCTCTTGGACTGCTTTGTGGACCTTCTCAGACTCTTCTTCTTCGGCCCCTTCCCCGTCTCCGGCGTAATCGTGGGCGCATCGGGAGACGCAGCCAGGGACGCGCACTCCCGACCGCCCTTGAAGGCCACGACAACGAAGGGCCTCCTAAGCGGTGGCGACGACCGGCGAATAGCGATGCCGAAAGGAGAACGGGACGCCGAGCTGGGGACGGTGACCACTCCCATGCCAAACTCCGGCAGCGCGCGGTCAATGATGTTACCGGATCTGACGGTGAGGAGGAACTAGAAGTGTCTCCCGGCGAGGTTTTACGACGAACGGAAACGGGAAAAAGAAAATGTCAAAATGGCGGCAATATATGGACTCATGGCGACCACGAGCATGTCCGGGAAACGGACGGTCAAGATCCGTCGGACGAAGAATCGGACAGTATAAAGCCTCCGAGGTCGCGTGCGGCGACGTGGAGGGAGGGAGAGCAGAAAAAGCGGTCGGGTGGCGAGACATATCTCGGGGATCCAGCGGGTGGTATGTAATGACACGTGGAATGACGCCATACGACGGTTGATATTTCGGGGTATCTAGTGGTGTGGGCCCGACGGCGCCCACGTGGAGGTTGGAGAGACCATTCGAATCTTCCAAGTTAAAAAATTGACTTTTAGAATTATTCTTGTCCAAGAATAATTTCCTCATGATATTCGTATCAAACTACTTTTTTTCCTTAAGTTATATGAAAACGTTAAGAAGGGATTCCAACGGTGAGTTTCACTTAACAAGTATCCGCATTTTTTTTCACCATTTCTTTAATTTCATCCTTTTTTATACTGAAGAAATGAAAGAAGCAGTACTTGGATCCAAAAAATCGTGTAACACTATTTGTATGTAACGTTCAAATTTGGATCGTTGAATCTAGCAAACTGTCCAAATTAAATCATGAGATTAAAGTTTTGTGGTGATTTGTGACGTCAAAATCATCCGATTGGGAACGTGGACGACGACTCTCTCTCTTGCGGCCGTCAGTGGTCGGGGACGGGAATGACGACTCTCTCTACGATTGAGGACACTCTCTCTCTCTCTTGCAGTCGTATGGGACGAGGGGTAGTGATTGGAGGACGGGACGAGAGAGGGGAGGATGGGGATAGCACCGCCGACCTCTCCGATGCCATAATATTTTGCAACAGACAACCAACGGTAGTGCGTTCCAATGCTGCCAAGTCCTATAGAGAACGACGGCATAGATGATGATGGAGCATGCATGGGGCTGGAGGGTGTCAACAATAACCAATAGTTGATCTTTTTTCGTCCTTGTTGCTGTAGATGCAATCGACTATGGGTGTTCGTCGGGTAGGGTCTGTAGGATCCCAAAGGCACCAAGAGGGAGGAGGGAGGGGTGAATTGGTATTTAATCGAAAATATCAATTTCACGAAATTTGTCGGGGAAGTACAAAATCGATTCTTAAAACCTTTGCAATTCAAATTATAAACACAATATTAAGGGGAGATAGAGTGAGAGAAATCAAACACAAATAGACGCGGGTGGTTGTTGACGTGGTTCGGCCACACCTTGGCCTACGTCCCCGCTCCGACTTCTCGACCTTGAGACCGTCGGAGATTCCACTAATCCCTTCCTTTGTTTCAAATGGGGCAAGGAAGAAAGTCGCCCTTTATACAATCACATTTTTTTCCGCTTCGAGAGGCAATGCAACCTCTCATCATAGGAAGCTAATCTATTTCTCTCGCTCAGGAAGCAATATTTAGAACCTCTTTTACACAGGAACTCTTTCTATTTTTCTTAACAAAATATTTCTCTCTTTATAATGCTAGGCTTACAAAAGTGGAAGAGAGAAAGAATAACACAACTAAAATGATAACTTCAAGGAAAAGATCTTCTTTTGATTTCTTCAAGTATTGCTTCAATGCTTGGCACTCCTTTTATAGGCTCTGGTATATGAAAAATTCGTCCAGAATTAATTCCACATTTTCTCCTCGAAATATAGTCTTTACTGTTCATTTCAGTAATGGACTGATCGACCGCATTCGGGACAGCTATTCGAAATATAGCCTTTATGGGCCGATCGATCGGTCTATATGACCGTTGGCTCATTTTTTTCATTTGCCGCAGCTGATCGGTCGACCGCATTAATGAACGATCGACCAGTCTATATGACCGTTGCGCTCATTTTTGTAGTTTCAGCACTTGGTCGGTCGATCGATATCTTGACCGGTACATCTCGCAATTTTGATTTCCTCCTATTCAGTTGATCGGACGGCCGATGCATCGATTGGTCTGTCGATCGGTACAATCTCATAGTTTTCATTTGAGCAGTTTATGCCTTGATCGATCGATCGGTATCTCCGATCGGTCGACCGGACTGTCTCGACCGGCCTTCATAGCTTCGACCGACAGGTTGACCGCCCTGTACTATTTTGAGTATAACTTTTTGCACAGTTATCCAAATTAGATAATCTTGGAGTCTATGGAAAGCTAATAAAATTTTTTACAGTTCAACATCCAAAACTAATAAGATCAGTGCCAATTATTTAATCAAAGTGTAGTGCATAAAATTATCTCTTTTTCTTTAAACTTTTTAGCATTTTATTTTTAATCATTCGAGGTTTGTATCATCAAAATATAATTTAATATGTCATTAAAACTTAGATCCAACAATCACACCCTTTTTTATGAAGACAAATTGAGAAATATGAAAAATATATAAATGACGAAAAAATTGTAAAATACTTGTAAAATAATTTTACTCCCCCTAACACATAGTTTTAGGACTGAGCACGGACCGGGTCGACCCGGCCCGCACCGGACTGGAAACCTGGGAAATAAACTCGGCCCGGATTGAATCCGTGATGGGACCAGTTCTACTCTGCAGGAAACTCGACGGGTTCCGAGTTAGGACCAGGTTCATAGTGTAGAAATCCGATCCGAACCCGGCCCGGGTTATTTATAATAAATATAAATATGAAATCGGATTTGGACTCTGGACCCGCGATATCCGACTCCGACCCGTTGAAACGAATGAAACATCCCTAATCCCTAACGGCCTAACCCTCGGCGTCTGTCCAAATCCAAAATCCCTAACCCTCGACCCTCGTTGCCCTCGACCGGCCGCCGTTCTGTCGTCGCCGCTGCCGTGTTGCCGTTGCCGCTGCCGTCACTGTTCTACAGTCTCATCGTGAAAGGTACTCTCTCCCTCACCTTTTTTTTCAAATCTCATCTCGTTACCCTCGACCGGCGACCGCTGTGTTTTAGGGCTGATTTCGCCGTCGCCCGTGACTGCCGTTCTACCGTCGCCGTGTGTCGTTGCCGCTGTCGTCACCATTCTACCGTCTCGTCATCGAAGGTACTCTCTCCCTCACCTTTTCTTTTTCTCAAATCTCATCTCGGTTCCCTCTGTTTGCAATGTCATGACTCGCGAGCAATGTTATCAATATGACAATATGATATAATCTATATGTGTTAATAATGAAATAATCAATGTTATCAGTTATTTTTAATCAATTTTATTGTTGCCATCGTGAATCATTCAATGAATTTGCTCTGCCTGACTGCCTCTCTCCATGTATTTTTATCTATGCAACATTAGTGCCAGTTGACTGATTATAAAGAAGTAGTGCTATTTCTTTATATAGTGGACTAACTTCTTTATAATGCAATTATGCAACATTAGTGCCAGTGGACTTTCATGTCATTGCTAATCTAAAAAGTAAAAGAAATGAAACTAATGAGTAAAGGAAATGAACCTAAATATCCCATGCCTTAGTGAGTTAGTCTTATCATAGACCTAATGAGTTAGTGCTAGTGGACTGATTATAAAGAAGTAGTACTATTTCTTTATAATTGCTCACTAACTCATTAATTTTATTATAAAACAAATAAAAAATGACTCGGCTGCTTGGATTAAAAGATCATTAACACATTTGTGTATTTTTTTTTGTCAAAGACACAAAGTCAGCGTAACAATTTTACAAATGGAGGATAATGCAATGACTGATATGGGGTCTAATCCTATTATGGCTGACATCGTCATCAAGTCTGCACAATCTAATCCAAATCCTACAGAAGGAATTAATGATACTTCCAATCAAATAGATATAGTTAAGAGGAAGCTTAGTAAAATCAAATATGAAGCTTGGAATCATTTTAAAAAGCTTACTTCAGATCATGAAGCTGGAGCAAGGTGCAAATATTGTAAAAATGACTTTGTTGCGGACCCTAACAAGCATGGCACCACTGGTTTATTTAAGCATTTAAAAAGATGCAAAAAATTTCTCCATAGAAGTGAAATGAAGGGACAAAAGATGTTGGCACAAAGCTTACAAGGAGCAGCCAAATCACTGGTCCCTCATTCATATAACTATGAAGATTGTAGAAAAGCCTTGGCTGAGTTTGTCATATGTGATGAACAAGCTTTCAGAGTCGTAGAAGGTGCTGGTTTCCATAAGTATTCAAAATGCTTGGAACCTAGATTCATGATTCCTTCAAGATTTACTATTGCTAGAGATTGCTATTAGTTATATCTTGATGAAATGAATAAACTCAAGACACTTTTTAAGAAATCTTCTTCACGTATTTGCCTAACCATTGACACTTGGACATCTTGTCATAAATTATATTATATGTGTCTCACAGCACATTTCATCGATGACGATTGGATTTTACACAAAAGAGTTCTTAAATTTTGTCCAATTGAAGGTCATACGGGCGGGGACATTGCTAAAGCTGTTGAGAAGTGTTTGTTAGCATGGGAGATTAAAAAGGTATTCACCATCACTGTTGATAATGCTTCGGCAAATGATAAAGTTATTGGTCATTTGAAAAAGAGACTCAGTAGTTAGAAAGGTTTGATATGTAATGGTGATTTTCTTCATATCAGATGTTGTGCACATATACTAAATCTTGTAGTCAAAGATGATTTGTATGATATGAAATCAGCAATTGTATCAATTCATGAGGCTGTTCGCTATGTGAGATCATCTCCGGCACGATTTGGAAAATTCAAGAGATTTGTACAAGAGGAAAAAATCAGCAGCCAATATAGTGTCATTATGGATGTGCCAACTCGATGGAATTCAACCTATTTAATGTTGGAACGGGCTAAAAAATTTCAAAAAGTGTTTGAGAGGCTAGATGAAGAAGATAGGGGATACCAAATACATTTCAAAGAGAATAATTGCGTGCCACCAACAGTTGAAAATTGGGAAAATGCTCAAAATTTTGTGATGTTTTTAAAAATCTTTTATGATGCAACATGCAATTTATCTGGCTCATCATTTGTTACATCTTGTACTTGCTTTCATGAGATTGTGTCTGTTCAATCTCAAATTGTAAAATGGAGTAACGGCCATGATATGTACTTGCAAAAAATGGCTTGTGACATGAGATCTAAATATGATAAGTATTGGGGAAAACCTGAACATATTAATTCATTGATACTTATTGCTGTTGTATTAGATCCTGGATATAAACTTGGCTATGTTGAATAGAACTATACAGATCTTTATGATTCAACCATAGCTACTATGGTTGCTATGAAAATTTAAGATAGTATGTTTCGTTTGTATGACTATTATGCACATGAGGTCAATAATGACTCAACTTCTCAAATGAAGAATACAAATTCTACAAATAGGGCTGAAAATGTAAATGTTGATGAGAAGACAGCAATGATTCATCAATTGAGTAGATTGCAAAAGGAGAAAAAGAATACCGATAACAAATCTGAAATTGAAATATATTTGATGGAACCTTGTGAGAGCGATGAGAATTTTGATATCCTAAATTGGTGGAAGGTCAATTCCACAAAATATATAGTGCTCTCTTTAATGACACGTGATATTTTGGCAATTCCAGTTTCTACAGTTTCTTCATAGTCTGTCTTTAGCACTGGAGGACGCATCCTTAATTTCTTTAGAAGTTCTTTGTCGCCAAACATGGCAGAAGCTCTCGTGTGCACACAAAGTTGGCTTTCATCACCATATTTTAAAGTTGAAGAAGATTTTGATCAATTCGAGCTCACAAACAATATAATTATATGTTAAAGTTACATTATTCTATTTACATATTACCTAACTCTTTAATTTATTTATATTTTAGTCATGTTATTAATTAAGAAATCTTGTTGGACACTTGTGCAGAAGCTACTGGGAGCACTCAAGTTGGGCCCTCAAGTTCATCATTGGATCAAATGATAATCGACAATTAATTGTCTCAACTCTCAAGTCAATTGTGTTGTGAGTATGTAGATCTTTCTATCTCCTGCCTTCATTTGATGAAACTGCCAATAAATAATATTATGAAATCTATTCTTCTTTGCGATATTGTTGTGATAGAATCTAAAGTTTGAACATGATATTCTAATATCAAGTTTTAATTTTGATTGTAACTCTTGATGTGATGATTTCATCTTTTCTGAATTTGCCATGTTATATTGTTATGGATTGGTCAAACAAATATTTAAGTTCAGTGCTGCTTTGAGTTCATATTGTTATATTATGATGAATTGGTCAATTGTCATGTTATATTGTTATATTATTATGAATTGACCAATTGTGCCGGGTTCTCAGTGCTGCTTTGAGTTATGTGAATTCAATTATTTTTTTCTGCTTTGTGTATAACAAAACATTGTACTGATAATGTTTTTTCTAACTTGTAGTCATTCTAATCTTTTTTCTAACGTGTAGTCTTCCTTCCTTGCTGATGTATCTCCATTTTTTTTCTATATCAGATCAGACATTCAGACTTTCCAGGACTAGGACTAGGAGCTGCAAGTGTGAAACTGTCAATGCCAAATTTCCAAATGCTAATGCCAGTGCCACGGTGCCACTTTTTTTTCCTATTTAGTTCTCTTTAGAAGTTAGAACTTAGATTCTTAGAAGCTTTGCTATGCCTATGTGGAAATGTAAACTATTTTATCTAGAAAGACATGCATGGATGCAAGATGTTGGATGCCTGGAATCTGGATTGTATGTTGTGTTTATTTCTTGAAGACTTGATGCAATATGTTGTGTTTATCTAGAAAAACTTATGTTGTATGTTATGCTAATATGCTTTGCTTTTATGTTATGCAGATCCCATTGTTATGCAGATTCTGGACTTGATTGGATTTTATGTTGTATGCTTTGATTTGCTTTGCTTTTATTGTTATGAAGATCCCATTGTAATCCCATCAAGTTGTATATTATGTTTTAATCCCATCGTTCACTAGATTTAATCCCATGCAAGCTTGATCTGATTATGTTTTAATCCCATTGTTCACTAGTTGTATATTGCTTTGCTTTTATTTCTTGATGCATGGAAGGTCTGATTATTGGCAGTTTCATCAAATGATTATTTGCTATGTTTTTATTTATTTATTTTATGTTGTGTTCATTCCCCGATTCATTCCCAGTTCTGATCCCGGTTTGCCAAGTCAAACCCGGTCCCGGTACCGGCCGGGACCGGGATCGGTACCGGGTCGAAAGTCTTCCATTTTCGATAAAATCCGGATCGGGACCGGGTCCGTTCGAATCCGGATCCGGTTTCGGATTTGCTCAGCCCTACATAGTTTTCCTTACAATGGTAGATATTCACATATAAGGGTGTTCAGCGGGTCGGGTCGACCCGCGAACCCAATGATCCGACCTGTCGGGTCAAATCCGTGGTCGGGTCGAACCCGACCCGGCCTCAACCCGACCCCGGCTCGGGTCGGGTACGGGTCAGAATTTTTCGACCCGAGTTGACCCGACCCGACTCGAAGGACCCGAGTTTTTTTATTTTTTTTAATTTTTAGCCTATATTTTATACTAAAAAGTTAAAAAAATATTAAAATTAAATATTTTAAAGGTGGAAAAATAATATATAAATGTTTAACAAATTATTTTATGCTTTTAAAAATAAATATTATATCATATTTTTTATATTAAGTAATAGAAAAGGTAAGAAAAAAATTAAAAAAAAAGAAAAAATGGTGGTCGGGTAACCCGACCACCCGACCCGACCCGATCAAAATCGGACGGGTCGGGTCGGGTCCGGGGTCAGATCGGGTCGGGTCAAACTCGACCCGTGAACACTCCTATTCACATAAATATTAATTATAAGGTACTCTTCATATAAAATGATATTCAGATCATATTTTTCGTATACTTCTCCCCTTTTGTTACATCAAAAAGAATAATTTATATATGAAGTATATAAGAAATCATATGTAACTCCCCCTTAATCAATTATTTAAAAAATTTATTCTTTCCCCTTTTATCATATAATAGACATGTAGAGTATTGCAATATAACTCCCCCTAAATTTATGACTATTTTATAATGGTAAAATGATGACAATTTGATGAAATCAAAAAATATATTTATGAATCAATATATGGCATAAAATTTGATACAACAATGATATCCATGATATGTCAAAATAAAGTTTTAAAGTTTTAACATGGTCCCCCCTATCATTATAATCAATTTTCTTTTGTTCCTTTCTTTTCTTTCAAGGAAATAGTCATTTTGAAATTTTTGAGTGAAATTAAAATTAGACTTTAACACTTAAAAAAAATGCAAGAGTATTTCCAATTATACTTTTAGCCTAACTTTTGTGCCTTCATATTTTTAATTCCACTTGTCCTTTGTATATGAGGCACACCTCAAAAAATAATTATGTAACCTTTGGTATCCAAATTTCTTTGTGTCCTATTTTGTTAGATGTTGTTCCTTTTGGAATCCAAATCATGACATGTTGATATTGTTTTCTAACTTTGCATTGATAAGCATAATGACCATAAAATCCGCATGTAAAATAGATAATATGTGATTTTTTATCATATGAATGATTAGTTTTCCAATAAAAAATTTCATATCCAAAGTACTTTCTAAGATTATTTTTCTTTGCATAAATGCTAGTTTTATCATCATTTTGTGAATTTTTCAAAAAAAATATTTCCTTGTTTTACTTTTTCTAATGAAAATGCAAGTTTTGCAATTCCACATGTATGTGTGATTTCCAAAGAATTAATTTCATTTTTCATGTCTTCATTTTCCACAAAATAAGTATTCTTTTCTTTTTTCAATCTTTCCATCTCATTTAGTAATGTCTCATTTTTAATTAAACATACATTCTTTTCATTGTTTAAATTTTCAAAATCATTTTTCATGATATGAAGATCATTCATCGAGATCTCATTTTGAACTAGACAAGCATCTCTTTCCCTTTTCAAAATATGAAGGTCATTTTTTATAATTTGAAAATCATCCATCAATATTTCATTCTTCTTTTTAAGAATGAAATATTTTTAGATTAAAAAAGAAAATTCCTTATGCACATCAAAATCAATATTATCATGCTCATCATCACTATCACTATTATCGATGGAGCAATAAAAGGAGTTGGAGGATACCTCATCATCCTCACTTTTTGCCATTAAACATAACATATCATCTTTGGATGTCGTAGATGTAGAATCATTGTTTTCTTTATTGTCCACATCCGATGTGCTCATTTTGTCAAAATTGCTCCCTTCATATCTATCTAATAAAACTTGCCAAATTTCATGAGATGCAGAACAAATAGAAATGATAGTTAAATTTTCTACATCTAAAGCACAATAAAATTCATCTCGGACTTTAGAATCAAGTTTGGCGAGTGAAACTTGCAAATCATTGTATTCGAAAAATGAAAGATCAATAAAAATACCATTTATAACTTTCTTAAGCCTTTCAAAACCATTTTCAACAATTTCCCATAAATCATAATCCAGATAACATAGATAGGCTTTCATGCAAATTTTCCATTGTCAAAAAACTCGGTCACAAAATTTCGGCGGAAGAAAAATTGATCTACCTTCTTGAAAAATAGGTGTCATACTCTAAAAGATGGTTAGATCTTTAAAACAAGATGTTCAAATTTTGAAATGATCAAATCTAAAAACAATTTGATTTTAAAACAAGAGCAACCCCCTCTGATACCAATTGTAGGATCCCAAAGAGCACCAAGAGGGGGAGGGGGTGAATTTGTGTTTAACCGAAAATATCGATTTCACAAAATTTGTCGTGAAAGCACAACTGATTTTTAAAACCTTTGCAATTCAAATTGTAAACACAATATTAAGGGGAGATAGAGTGAGAGAAATCAAACATAAATAGACGCGAGTAGTTGTTGACGAGATTCGGCCACACCTTGGCCTACGCCCGCGCTTCGACTTTTCGACCTCGAGATCGTCGGAGATTCTACTAATCCCTTCCTTTGTTCCAAATGGGGCAAGGAAGAAAGTCCTTTACACAATCACATTTTTCTCCGCTTCGAGAGGCAAGGCAGCCTCTCATCCTAGGAAGCTAATCTATTTCTCTCGCTCAGGAGATAAGATTTAGAACATCTTTTACACAGGAGCTCTCTCTATTTTTCTGAACAAAATATTTCTCTCTCTTTACAATGCTAAGCTCACAAGAGTGGAAGAGAGAAAGAAGAGCACAACTAAAATGATAACTTCAAGAAAAAAAAATCTTCTTTAGTTTTTTTCAAATATTACTTCAATGCTTGGATTGGTTCTTTTGCTTTTGACATTGGTACTCCTTTTATATGCTCTAGTATGTGGAAAATTCGTCCAGAATTAATTTCACATTTTTCTCCTCGAAATATAGCTTTTACTGTTCATTTCAGTAATGGACCGGTCGACCACATTTATGGACCGGTATATATGACCGTTAGCTCATTTTCTTCATTTGTCGCAGCTGATCGGTTGATCGCATTAATGAATCGGTCAACCGGTCTATATGACCGTTGTGCTCATTTCTGCAATTTCAACACTTGGTCGATCGACCGGACTGTCAACCGATGTCTCGACCGGTACAATCTCGTAGTTTTGATTTCCTCCCATTCAATTGATCGGTCGGCCGATGCATGACCGGTTTGTCGGTCAGTACAGTCTCGCAGTTTTCATTTGAGCAGTTTATGTCTTGATCGGTCGACCAGTATCTCCGATCGGTCGACCAAACTGTCTCGACCGGCCTTCATAGCTTCGATTGGCAGGTTGACCGTCCTGCACTATTTTGAGTATAACTTTTTGCTCCAAATTAGATGATCTTGGAGTCTATGGAAAGCTAACAGAATTATTTACACGTTCAATATTCATTCAAAACTAATAAGATCAGTGCCAATTATTTAATCAAAGTGTAGTGCATAAAGTTATCTCTTTTTTTAAACTTTTTAACATTTTATCTTTAATCATTCGAAGTTTGTATCATCAAAATATAATTTAATATGTCATTAAAATTTAGATACAACAGGATCAACCTGATGAATTTGAAAATCTGACCCGACCTGACCTGAGCATGGCCGACCAAGGGTTGGGTCGGGTTCGGATTTGAAAATTCCAACCCGAGTTGACCTGACCCGACCCAATGATTCATTTTTTTAATTTTAAATTATTTTTTAGTTAATTTAACACTTTTATATCATTTAAATTTTTAAAAATATAAGATAAACTATTTTAAATACAGAAAAGTATATAGATATTTAAAATAATATTTTTTATATTTAAAAATGCTTTATTTTTTATTAAAAATATAATCATAAATACTTAATAGGAATAAAATGAAGTTCGTATGTAAAATGTTTATCGTAGTGTTTGTTCTATTATTAATGATGATTATGTTTATATAACATAAACATTTGTTGAGTTTGTGCTATATGTAATATGTGAACTTGTTGAAATCACCTTCTTATGTATAATTAAATTTCCTAGGTGTGAATCTCCAAATGTAATATGTGAACATGTTGATCCCACTTCAAGAAACATTTTGAGTTATCAAACAGTAAATATATCCTCTTCTCAATCTTTTTTCTCTATTTTGTTAACTACATGTTTTATTTTTGTGTTGCTAATCTTTATCGAGCAGGATGCTGCAATTCTGGTGACCAGTATTTCCATGGATCAACAATGTGTATCTTAAGCTTTTGAAGGGTAAAAGACGATTTTTTAAGGGAAAGAATGAAAGTGATCCTTAAGTTTGCCTGGCAATTTTGACGCCAAACCATATTCCATAATTGAGGTACATGGTGGTAGTGTGCCGTAGAAGCTTCGACTACTCCACCACAGCATTTACCACGTCGGTATAGCAGTGCCCACGTTTTTTTGGAGACAGTAACAATTCCAGCATTTTATCCTTTCGAACCCTCTTATAATAAAAGCAGATACAATCAACAATACAAACATGAACAAATCGTTAAAAATAATTTGTTCATATCTTTGCACAGGAAATGACAGGATTTGTGATGAAAACATCATGAGCATATAAGTAGAACATCATCCTTTGGTGCAACACAAATATGAGAGAAAATTAGAGCACATCAAATATGTGTCGACAAAAATCTAGCAAAAAAATTTCAAGTATAATGCTTCTATTTGCAATAACCAAAAACTGAGAATGGTACAATCCAAGAGAAATAACATGGTCAAGTGAAATGCTTCTACATATAATCAATCCTCCAACAAATAGACAATCTGCGGGAGACACCAACTCGTGCTTCATCAAAAGAACGTGGACCTTTCCTCAATGATATGTGCAAAAGGATAAAAAGGATAAAAGACATGATTAACAGGATAATAAGTATATTTAACAGCAAGTGTAAGATTGTAATAAAGATGACATACAAATGAAAGTTCTCAAACAATCTACATAGACTGTGGCTTGTAGATTCAACTTTCTTGTTGTGTGGCTTGTGATTGATTATCCTGTTACAAATCGGAAACAATATTGACGTATGTAAGACCATGGGAAAAAGATTATAATAAAGATATGTGATATTATACATGTTATACTTTCATCATTGGATTTTATCTTATTGTGTCCTTTCTTTCCACACTGTCCAGAACTCCTTTTTTGATGAATCACTTTGTGACATATCAATTTCAACGCTGGATTTAATTCTTCTCACGTTTTTTTGTCTACCCTTTGCTTTTACATGAGCTGGGTCACATATAATAAATTATGATTCATGTAAATTGATAATTGTTGGTTGACTGAGAAACACATCATTCGTGCTTGATTGATCCACATCCATATCGAAGGCACTAAATTTCTTTATAACCTCATCTATAATCGGAACACAAAATTCTAAATGTCTAGCTGAACTCAGTCCCATTTGTTCTATTTTTCATACATTACTTGCCATGCTAATTTTTGAAAATAAGTTATAAAACCTCTAGAAGGACACGAGTTTTCGTACGTGACTTTTTATATCTTGCATTCATTGTTCATCTATGAAGTACATATTTCTTTAGCAGAGTTACAACTCCTTTTTTATTCAGAATACATAAAATGTGACAACAAAAGATTCCTTCCTGTTTAAATTTTTGCAAGAACACTTTATAGAGATTCTATCATGCTGACTATACTTGACAATATTTTTGCCTTCATCCACACTCTGTATTGAATATAATGAGTAAATGGACTTCTCAACAACTTTGAAAGACTATGAATATTGATCTTGGAGTTTGCAAAAAATATTGTGCGTGTAAATGTTGTCCGCATCAACTTCTAATTGATTTTTCACTACATAACCAAGTATAGAGTTCATTGTCTAAAACTTTTTTCTTTCTTTCGGTCCACGATGAGTCTTGATAGCCAAATCATATTGATGTACAAAATCTAATAATGATGTGTTTGCATTGACAAATACATCAAAAAATACATGGATATTTTCTACTCCTTGGGTAATGCGCATACCCACAATAAAAAGATCTTTAAAATATAACGGAACCATTGCCTTCGTTTGTTATACATATTTTCCAACTAGTACCCATTCAGGATATCGAATTTTTCCTTCAAAGTATGCCACCCTTCTTCAAATTCATCTGCACTAGAAGAATCATAAAGCCATTTACTATAATATTCTTTAAATGTACCGAGTGCATATAAATCTTGCAAATGAATTTTTGCATTTTTTTAATGTGCCAAACACAAAAAATATGCTCGGTGTGTGGAAAAAGTTTACGGATTGCATTGCCTTATCGTAATGTCTCTGTTCATATGCAATTAAAGCACAACCAAACAAACAGGATCTCCTGCGATGATTAATCCCAGTAAATTGAGAAAATGACATTGATAAATTATTTGTCCGATATGTTATATTAAAAATAATAACATTGCCAAAATTTAGATAACTATATCTTGATCTATCATCGACCCAAAAGAACTTCATAATTGTGCCTTCTGAATCAAACTCCCATCTATGGAAGAAACAAGGATCCACACTCATCTTATTCTGAAAACATCAAATGACTTTTAGGCATTCGGTATCGAGATTGCTTTTTCTTTTTGTTCTCAAATGGTTTATACAATTTTGAGGTATTAATAGTGACTTGCCAGACACTAGTTATCTTGGAGGGATCTATGTCATATCCATGCAAGTTGACAATAGCTTCTTTAGATGTCTCTGAAATAATTTTTGTGGATGCAAATATTTAATTTTCGATGGCGTTGTTAAAGGATGACTATACTCTTCTTTGAATCTTTTCACTTCCCACTTTCCATCCTTTCTTATCCCAACATATAAATGGACAAGGCAACCGTCTCTAATTTCTCTTCTTTGTTTGCCCTTTCAAAAATCTTGCTTCACATTCTTCTTTAGAACAAATCAAATATCTGCTTACAATATTTCATGTACTTTTCGACTTATGTGCAACATGTTTTCTATTAGAAAAGCCAATCAATCTAGAATACATATTATAATATTTATATGATTCTTCATTATTATCAAATATCATACGGTCATATGGCTTTGGTAGGTCAACAAATTTTACTAAAATTGAATTTTGAAAGTTTTCGACATTCAACTCCTCAAATCTGATCTTTCATATTAATGTCTGCAATTTCTTCAATGTAATTAGCATTACTTGCAAATGCATTAGACTCAGCTTCAGTTGCTTCCATATCCATAAAAGAAAATTTGAAAAATCCTCAAACCCAACACGACAACATTAAAATGCAAAGAAAGACAATAGTTTTCAAAGAATTTGCAACAAATTACTCAAAAATATAAGGTTAACAAATGAATAATTTAATGTATATAGCTTATAGTTGAGAGCCATAAACTCAACCAGCAAATGACATAAAAGATCAGAAAAGATAAACATAATATATTACATAAGATAAATAGAACAAATGCAATCGATTAGGCAAATAAAAGAAGTTCATTTTCTAAACTCTAGAAAAAAAGTGAAAAATGTCCAGGGAAGAAATGATAAACTGATTCACGGTCAGCGAGATATCAATAGCAAGACGACCACCGCCACCTCTACGTTGCTTGATTGCTTTATTAAATTATGGACTTTACTTTTTTTCTACTTTTTCAATTGAGAACCGTTTTAATAGGCCCCAAATTAGTTATCGCTCAATGCAGCAGCAGTTTCAACATACGAACATCTTTAGACAAATTATGGCAAATGGAAAGCAAGGGGAAAGAAACCTTACGCCGACGATCGAAGAAGAGAATTCACCAGTGGGGGTTGCGGCCAATCGTATGACTTCGCCGGATTGAAATCGCTAGCCTTCAATGGGGAAGAAAAGGGCACAAGGACATATTAGGGCAAGAGCATATGGAAAAGAATCCCTCTGCGATCGAGGAAAAAAACTCACCGGAATCCCGTCGTCTTCGATTGTATCTTCGCCGAATTAGGAACGCCTCGCTCGCAGAATGGGGACAAAGGGTCACCAGTTGCATGGAACGAACATGCACATCGATGAGAAAAAAGAAACAATGCGTGAACCGACAGCATCCCACAAAGTGCGGCCGATTCACGCGCGTACGAATGTCATTCGTCCGATTAGGTCGGACGCACAAAAAACATGCGTATGATGATCACACACATATAAGGTGTATGATACACATTAAATCCATATATATATGTATGTATATAGATGTAGGGAACATCATTCTTCTACATATATGCATTTTGATTAAAAAAGTATTCTCCTTGAATAAATTTCTCTTGGCCTAAAAATACATTAAACAGTATTCTCCTGAAACTAAAAGCATTAATGAGACATGGATTATCCGAAGTTGGGCCTAGGTCAAAAACGGTATTACCATCGCGACTCCATTGCCCTTGTTTTATTCGAATATACTTGCAACCAAATTTAGAGTCACCTTAACAAATATTTCGAGTTTAAAATGTTCTATATATATCTTTAAATTATTTCCTCTGTCAACATTATCTGTGATAACAAATTGTGTGACATTGAGCGAGGTGATAATGACCTAAATTTCTATGTCACAATTGTTGAATATTGTGATGATAATCGAAGCTTTTTTTTTTCAAAAAAAGAAAACACTCCATTTTTCTTTTATAGAACTCTTTTCAATCGACTTTGAAGTTCATCTTGTATCCTAAATAAAAGATCAATCGACTTATGATCCACGCATACACTTCGTTTTGTTGAACCGGTCAAACTCTATATAACATAATATAACTTTTATCGTACTAGTGTAGTGGCATACTTAAATTAAAAGATGACTACTTAGTCAAACTACATCGATGTAAATCGAATAAATAATTGAGATATGACAAGAAATAATGTTTTTGAATTACATATAATCACCTTGCATTCCTCTTTTACAAGAATCAGTGATGAATTTGCATTCGCGTGCACGGAAATTAATTCGTGAAAGGAAAAAAAATATGGCGATGCCATCTGATTTTATCTTTTATTTATAGTAAAGTAATAATATACGCCTATCGCTCACTACACAAAAATCATGCTACACATTCTCATAAAATGATAAAATAGGTGACACTTGACAAAAAAAAACATTCAATTATGTATAGAGCTATTAGATCAAGAGTGAAATTAATCACACTTCTCTTAGCTCTCTCTCTCTCTCTCTATGTATGTATATATCACATGAAATGCATGCGTAGGTATCCACTGGAGATCCTTACTATATATTCAGTGCTACTTGTTAAAGAGTTACTCAATTCATCAATGGCCATTAATTGTAGACGATGCGTAGGAAGACAAAGGAATTTTTTTTGTCCAATAGGAATGAGACCTAACTTGGTTGATGGGACATTAATTGTGAAATGTTACCACATTTATTCTTCTTGAGATGATGGTATTTATTGATGAAGAAGCTTTGAATCGTTCTTGCAAGGGATCCTTTCACTTCACGGTCCTCTTTTCTTCCATGAACGTTGTAAAATCTCTTTCTATCATTTGCTGTCCTTTAAAATAATGTTCATTTTCACTTGACTTGGTCAAGGACTCATCCGCGTACTGGTCAAGGAAACAAAAACTAAAACGAGTAGGAAAATATGAAGAACAAAAAAAAAAAAAAAGAAGAAACAAACATAAAAAAAAGTGGCTACGAGTTACGCGTTTGAACTATGTGGAATCAAATCCCAAATGTTGGTGTCTACTACATGGAATGACATTGTTTAGAGCTTCGAATTTTGACCTTTTAAATAATCCGAGTACAAATAATGACAAAAAAAATTCTTGTTTTTTTTTCTTATGATCTATTAAATAAGAACATATATATTAAATAAGTACTTATGTTTGTTTCGTCTTAGGAGATTGGAAGAGTATATATGCTAATTGCAAAAGTATTAAGAACATATATATTGAAGGCCGTGTAATATTATAATATGATTTGTATTACAACTAAGCTCAAATAGTATTAAAAAAATTGTCGTGAATTGGTATTAATATTATAATAATTCCACTCCACAAACAAAGGGAACTTTCTTTGTGCATAGAAGGTGTACGGATTCAGAATCCTCGACTACTAGCTTTTAATTAATCGCCATCAATAACTTCCAACTACTTTTACTCGCTATGGCCGCATATATATTTAGGAAAATCAAATTAATAAAGTAAATAACACAATCAAAAGATACGATTTATATATAATTTCAATAAATTAACATTTCAAATGGAATCTCGAACGATTCATCAAAATAGAAAAAAAAACACGACATGGAACCAAAAATAAATAATAAATAAAAAAAATCTTTGCACTTTTTAGAGTAAATTTTCCGTGCATGTATTTGCATGTACTTTTTCGTTGTACGTAGTAAATACATTATATATGTATGACGTTATGAACCTCGGCCGGCGTAAGCCAAGGTTCATGCTGCTCATGATCACCTCAGCTGCTATCATTGAGCAATGTTAATTATTGAGCAATGTTATATCCTTCTAAATGTCTCACAGTGGCATAGGTGGTAAATTCATCAATTAATAGGGGTATTTTAAAAATGTGAGATTTAGAAAAATTATTAGACTAAAATTTTAGGTGAATGTATAATTTTTCTTAATTATATATGCAGTACTTATTTATTTATTCATCATCTTGATTTATGTTTTATTTTCTCGTTAATCATTTAGTACGTATGTATTTATGGGTAAGTTTTATCGAATACCCTTTAACTTAGAACATTTTCTCAACACTATCCTCAAATTTTACTTTATAAAAATATCATCTTTCATCTTTTTAACTTATTTCACCCACTACCTTTTATTAATTGACCATCATGATTTACACTTCATTTTCTCATCAACAATTTAATATGTATGTATTTATGAATAAATTTCATCAAATACTCTTCAACTTTGAATATTTTCTAAGTGCTAGCTTCAAACTTTATTTTGTAAAGACTGTTATCCATCTTTTAACTTATTTCGTTAACTATCCTTTTGGTTAATGATTTTCGATCACGTCCATGCAGTCAACACAAGGTTCGAGCCCCTTTTCTTTGCGCTCAGCTGCACAGTCGCAGGTCCTCCTAATGCATCACAGGTCCTCCTAATGCTGGTGAAAACGAGGGAAGGGGGCTTCCTCTTGCCGGCATAGGGAAAAAGGAGTGTGACCCTCATTTTGTGTGCTGCCCTATTTTTTATTTTTTTAATGATGTCACATTGGAGACTTATTGCGTGAACGAGAGAAAAAATTATCGTGTGTATAGCATGATCGAAAAATTATCGATTAAAGGTCAAAAAGATATTTGGTAAAATAAGTTAAAAAAATGAAAGAATGATATTATTGCACAGTAAAATTTGAAAGTAGAGTTGGACATGTATTTATTTAGGGTTTAAGGAACCTACGGAGCAATAAAAATACGTATAGATGCAGAGCAATATGGGCCGTTCATTTTTGTATCCATGGATGGCGCGCAAGGTTGCTCTCTTTTCCTTCTGTAAGTTCTCTCTCTTGCTGAAATTATAGACGGCCATTACTCTTCGATTGGCACTACTCTTTCTCTCTACATTGAATTTGCAAAAGCAAGTCGTCTCCTTCTTCTCGCCGTGGACCATCCCATAGCTCTCTCCAATCCTGCCTCATCTCCTTCTGCTCTTAAATTTCCCATGTTGCCCTCTTGGAGATCTCATTAACCCTCGGTCATGCAGAAGTTTGATGGTACTGGTGGCGCTGGCCGATTCGGACAGATAGAGACTGTGAAGGGAGGAGACATCGGTCAAAAGACTTCGCTTCCTTTGTCATGCACAACCGAGGAGGAGCTGGCAGCGATGGTGAAAGGATGCAAGAACTCTAAGTGCTCTCTCCTGCCACTGTGACGGGGTGAGAAGGATGGAGAAGAGGAAAAGTAATTGTAGGGGTGGAAATCTGACCCGAGGTCGGGTCGGTGGTCGGGTCGACCCGACCCGACCCGACCATGACCCGACCAAGGGTCGGGTTCGGGTTGGGGAATTCCAACCCGAGTTGACTCGACCCGACCCGATAGATTCGGTTTTTTTATTTTTTTAATTATTTTTTAGTTAAATGTATAGTTTTATATCATTTAAAATTTATAAAATTATGAAATAAATTATTTTAAATGTAGAAAAGTATATAGATATTTAAAATAATATTTTTGATATTTAAAAGTACTTTATTTTTGTATTAAAAATAAAATAATAAATACTTTTTATATTAAAAAATAAACGAAAAAATTTAAAAAAAAAAGAAAAAGGGTGGTCGGGTAACCCGACCATCCGAACCGATCCGGCCCGGCTCGGGTCGGGTCGGTTCGGATCGCAGCGCAAAAAATATGAAGACCCGACCCGACCAACCTTGGTCGGGTCGGGTTCGTTCACGGGTCGGGTCAAACTCGGCCCGTGAACACCCCTAAGTAATTGTATAAGTGAGAATTGATGGATTGTGACCATAGATGATTAGATGGACGATCACGATGGTGCTCCGCATGTATGCTTATTTTTTACGCTACGTAGGTTCCTTTTTACCCATTTATTTATTACTTAATTGACCGTCTCACTGACACTCACGCGCGTGTGGAAAGAACTTTGAAAAGTCTTCGTCTGTTCCAAGCAGCTTCCAATTCTCGGACGCATCTCCCCAAACAGTTCAAAATGACCACCACTCTCTTTTTCCATTTCAATTCAACACTTGAGCACATTCCAATAGAAAGAGTGGGGTATAAAGCACATTCAAGTCAATTAACTTGGGAGTGATGATTTGAATTACGTCGAAATTTGATAATTTAATGTGTTAATCATTTTTCTTACGACTTTAAATTATTACGAAGAGAAATATCAATAATTTTATATTCTCTTATTTTTAGCACTTTTCTTCGTGTGTGGGATGATGATAATCTTGATTTAATTGAGCGTGAACTCTTAATATCACGTTAAAATTTAATATGTTAATAATTATTCTTAAAAACTCAAACGATTAAAAAGAGTAACATCAACGATTTTACGTTCTTAATAAATTCAAATGGGTAGCATTATCTAACTAATCCAAAGTATATATGGTGAGAGTCGCCATCTTCGTTTCAATTAAATGAGTTAAGGGTGGTTTCGGCCTTGGGAAGAATGTGTCAAACATATATATAATTATATTCCCTCGTCTCAATCTCTCAATACCAACGACCAAGTCACATAAAAGAGGACAACCATCTTCCCGCGTTACATTTTTCTTGAGGACCAAAGTACTTTTTTTTCTTCTTTTTTACTTGGAGATAATAAGATTTTATCTCTTATGAAAAGTCGAAATAGATCAATTTATTTTCCCGGTAGTTGATGGATGAGACCATAATTTTTGTCTTGCACGAGAATTTTAGTAAAAAAATTTATTAAAAAGAAAAAAAAAACATGTCATGCGAGATAATTTTATTAAACTAGTCCGAGTTCTTTAAATATGTGAACAGTACATATAACGTAAAAAGCTGGCTAAAAAAGGTAGGATAAAACAGAAGGCAGAGCAGCATTCCCTCGCTTATAAAAAGGCCAACCAGCCCCAATTTTTTTGTGTACTCCACCGCCCCAGACGTCCCACTCTCCCAAGATTCCCTCGCTTCTCCGGCTCCCCCCTCCATCGCCTTCTTTCTTCTTCGTGCTCTTCTTCTGCTCCTGCTACATTAGTAGCTACCCTGCCAACTATACTGGATGCTTGCTGGTTGCTGCCAGCAGCTGTTAGATTTCAGTTGAAGCTACCAGTTCAGCAGCTGCTGCACCCTTGCGCCAGTGCTGCAGGCAGACAGGGTAGTAGGGATGGAGATCGGGCGAGGAAGCGAGCACCAAGGCCACCTGCTGACCGAGCTGAACCAAATGCGGGAGCAAGTCATGGAGTTCGCCGCTCATCTCGGACGGCCATCTCTATCTGAATTCTGCAAGCACTTGGCACCGAAGCTGCTTTCGTCTCTTGAGAAGTCGATGTCCATGGCCAAGACGACTAGTCCAGGCGCCCAGCAGCAGCCGAGGAACACCCTGGTGGGCGCCGATTCCCCACGCGTTGTCGGCAGTCCGAGCCCCAGAGGTTACAATTCCGATACGGATTTCAGGAAGGACATGTCCAAGAAGAGGTAGATGTCAGAATTATTTTTTCCCCCTTTTTGCCGCTGTTTTGAGGAGTGATAGAGTTCATTGGATTTCCTGGTTCATTTACAGAAAGACGACCCCGAAATGGACCAGCCAAGTGAGGATGGCCGCCGGTGCAGATGGAGGGATGGATGACGGCTGTAGCTGGAGGAAGTACGGCCAAAAGATCATCCTCGGAGCCAAACATCCGAGGTCAGTAGTTACTGGGATACGGAACCGTACACTCAATGCCGATCGAATTCTCATGCTTCTTGCTCTGATCACGCAGGGGCTACTTCAGATGCACTCATCGCTATACCCAAAGCTGCAAGGCCACGAAGCAAGTGCAGCGGTCCGACGACGATCCTCTGGTGTTCGACGTCACCTACCATGGAACCCACACGTGCCTCCACAAGCCTCAGCCTGCAACAGCACACAACGAGCAAGCGCAAGCTCCGAAGCCGCAGCAAGCGGACCAGCAGCAGCTGCTGCTGCTGCTGCAGAGCTTCCGAACGGGTCTCAAAGTGAAGACCGAGGACCTCCTGCCGGAAGCCTTCGGGGCCGAGGGCGACAGCCCCGTCGTTTCCTTCTCCTTCGAGGCAAATAAGACAGGCAACGGCGCGGCGGACGCAATGCTGGACACAGCCTTCTGCTCGCCGTCCACGGCGGACAACTGCTTCACCGGCGCACCTTGCGCATCCTTCTTCTCGCCCACGATCACCTCCGATTTTTTGGACTTCCCGGCGTCCCCGTTCCAAGCCAACGGCTTCAATGGGCTGGGCAAGCACGGTTCTTCAGAGTTGGACTTGATCTTGCCGGCGGCCGGTTCCGGGTGCACCTCCCCTGAGGCGGACCTGAGCTTTCTGCAGCTCGAGCCGCTGGACTTGGGGCTCTTTGATGATGATTCATGCTTCTTCCCGTGATGGTCTTATGAGATGCTGCGATCAAAGGCGGACATTGTAGAGTACTTAGATTATTAATTACTACGTAGTGCGTATTTTTTGGACATCCCGTTTCCGAATCCAGGCCACAAGAGGAAGAGCAGAAGAATGCAATCGTCACTAACTAGGAACAAGCAAACAGCTGCCGCTGCCTCCTCTGTGTAATGGCCTAGTGATTGATGTTAATTAATTTTTCTGGCTGATAACTTTAATTATTAATTAAATCGTTATTGAAGTGGTATTGCTGCCGAACAAAGTAGTTTTGGGAAGAAGGCATGAGAAAATGGCTTCTCTTGTGGAACATGCAGATAAGAAGGGCATGATATCTATCATATGAATCACATCTCAGCATGGAAAATGGCTTCACAAGAAGGCATGATATCTTTCATATGAATCACATCACAGCATGGAAAATGGTTTATCTTGTTGAACATGCAGATAACAAAATAAAACAAAGGTGTGGGGTGGGGGGGGGGGAGATTGGCACCTTTGTTGGAAGTTAATGAAAAGGATAGGGAATCAGTGAATGGGAAGGAGGGATAATTTTCTACCGCCACGCGTCTTGGAATTAAACGTGGAACTACGTCATAATAACGTCAGCCTCATTATTATGAATTAATTGCCCAATGTTGTAACGTGCAAAACGATAAAAACAAATAGTGCGAAGTCGGAGAAATCAATGTGAAAGAAAAAAGACAAAAAGATGGTCTGATGAGAAGCCTGACTGCTGGGCCATATTGGGCCCCGGGTGAATCGGCCTGTTAACCTTCCACCGTCGGAAGCGGGAGGTTTGCGCTGCTCTGTGAAGCCAGCCTCACGCGGTGCCCTCCGCTCTAGGAACCAAGAGATCCGAACCTTCGTCTGAAACCCATGGATCAACTACCGGCTTGGAATCGGGCAGGCCGAATAATACACACCGAGGTCCGACCCAGCAGGCAAAGCCCACCATTCCACCACCTTAATGCCCCCGCTCGGGTTACAAGCTGACGCTACCCAGCTCGGCGTTGAGGCGCTTTTGATCGGACTTATATGGAAGTCAAGTTCTCAGAAATTACTCGTGTGGGACTATTATGCTGCATCACAAAAAAAATCGCCAGTTATTTATCTTGGAAGCTCTTCTTCTCCACTTGTTTAAGTGAAGCGCAAAGCATCACACACACGCACACACACGGAGGGTTCGGAGTGCTACATCTTTCGCCTTACAAAACACAATTTGTGTTCTATACTTCCATTTGCAGGGAACTCTGAGAGTGAGCAACGGTTGATCACTAGGAGCATTAGAAGAGGCGAACTCACTGGTTTGCACCGACGAAGAAGAGGGCTGGCAATTCTACGCGACGCTCTGCAAGTCGACTTCGGAGTCGCCGAGGGATCCGCCGGCCGCTGCTGAAGCCGTGTGGGAGATTTGGAGCAGGAGGAGATAAGAGAAGAGGAGAGAGGAGGGCAAGAAGAAGCAAAAGTGGGGGTTGTGGGTGTGACGGAGAAAGAGGAGGTTGAGCGGATGATCGATGCAGCTTTTGCCAAGCATTTGTGGTGAGAGAAAGGGAGTGGTGAGAGAAAGGGAGTGTTTCCAAATGCCAAGCATTGTGGAGAGAGAAAGGAAGTGAGAAGTCTGGGCGACGGGACGGGACGGGACGTAGGAGGGTCACTTCTGAGCAGTGAAGAGTGAACTCATAAAAAGAGGACACTTTTTTTTCCAACGGTTCAATTTTGCTCGGAAATTACAGCAACAAATGAAACCGATTTCAATTTAAATTTAATGGTCGTCTCCTATAATTATTTTGGTGCATTTTCTTTAATTTTGTGATTTGGACAATAGAAAAAAATAAATAAATTACACCCAATGGTCACTAACTTTGACGTTTACTTAGTGATGTCTTCCAATTTCACTTTATAATACGAATGTTCTTCATTTTTTAATTTGTTTCATCCGATACTCTCCTTACCTATAATCTATACAAACACATAAAAAAATTAGATCATTTTCGTCGAGCGATCCACATGTCGCGTATTTATTCATTTAACTTCTGTTTTAGATCTAGTAATTTTTTTAACCACTAAGGATTATCATTCTTATCAATACTGGAATGCCTAAGGAAGAAAATAAATTTATGAATAGAATTAAATATGTAAAATTTACATAAAAAGTATTCAGTAGAACAATCAATATATGTCTAATATCGAATGAGGATCTCCTTTTCTTTTTACGAATAATCAAATAACGTTTTCAAGATTTAAAATATATTATATAAATAAAAAATATTATGTTACGATATAAAAAATTGGAAATATGGAGAAATACGTTGGAGTCAAAGGGTTTTCGTTTAAGTAGGAATAAAACAAAATATATGCATAGCAATTTCACAAATAAACAACTTAAAGACGATTTGAAAGTTAGGCTAGGGGAGGATATAATTCCTCAAGTGACAAACTTTAAATATTTAGGATCGATTGTAAGACAAGATGGTGAGATTGATGACGATGTTAATCATAGAATTCAAGCTGGTTGGTGTAAGTGGAGGAAAGTCACTAGAGTTCTTTGTGATAGAAAAGTACCCAATAAAGTTAAAGGAAAATTCTATCGTACTGCTATAAGGCCAGCAGTGTTATATGGTAGTGAATGTTGGGCTATGAAGGGACAACATGAACGTAAAGTGAGGGTAGCCGAAATGAGGATGTTGAGATGGATGTGTGGTCATACAAGATTAGATAAGATTAGGAATGACCATATACGTGAGCGAGTCGGAGTGGCTCCTATTAGTGAGAAAATGGTAGAGAATCGCTTGAGATGGTTTGGTCATGTTCAGAGAAGACCATTAGATGCGCCAGTAAGAAGAGTAGATCAAATAATCTGGAGTCCGATTAAAAGAGGGAGAGGGAGACCAAGGCGGACACTTGGCGAACTAATAGAGCAAGATCTATTGGTGAATAATAAATCGAAAGGTTTGATTACTAATAGAGCGGAATGGCGTGGTATGATACATGTAGCCGACCCCACCTAGTGGGATAAGGCTTTGTTGTTGTTGTTGTTGTATGTTACGATATAAAAAAGTAGAAAGAACAAATAAGAAAATTATTTTTTAAAGACTCGGAATTAACTTGGCCTTTATAATCTCATACAAAGCCTTTCATAAACTTTGGGCTCAGCACAAAAAAAATAAAAAAAATAAAAAATGGATTTCCAAAAGCTCGCCGCCGCCGTTGAACACAGGATCAAGAAATTTCAAAAATATTAGTGGAATCGTCCAAAGAGCAACAAAGTCTTACAAACACCATATTTATTATTTTTTTTTGTTGGCCACTCCAGTAAGCAAAACTAAAATTTAAAAGTGACGCATTCATCACAACTTAAAATTTTGATCAACCATGAAATTTCACTAGAATTTAATTTCGCCTCAAGTAACATATTTGAATGTGACAGGTCAAGCTCCCAACGATTTATTATTAATTTAACTTTTTTTTATGTAATTGTAATACGATTTATTTAAGAGCCTCGTCGTCTCATGCAGCGTTCACATGGTATTCTAAAAAAATTACAAAGGATAATGTTGTCGTTTCGAAAATATATAACTTTATAAATAATATTTTAAACAAAGATAAAAATGGCATAATATACAAAATTGACATAATATGTCAATATTCTTTTAAAAAAATTAACTCGTCAAATTAAACGAACTTATTCTCATCTTTCCATTCTTGAATCAATGACACCGAAATAATAAAATATCGTGATATCGTTTGAATTTAAGCAAACACCACGTAAATTAAATATAAATAAACCATCTTTTAAAACCATCTTAAAACATTTGAAGTCGTTATTTTCAACTCAACAAATTAGAATATATATATATATATATATATATATAATACAAGAATATTCTTACTCTCATGTTTTCATTTGTTCCAATAGTATTTAATTTTGTTATTATTCATGTATTATTATATTATTTTTGTTATTGTTATGTCACTACAAGAAAAACGCGAATTACCGATGGTTCGGACCGTCAGTAATCAGCCCGAAAACCGTCGGTAACGCAATTACCGACGGTTTTTTCAGTCGGAATCGATCCGTCCGAAAAACGCTCGTCGCAAACGGATTTGCGACGGTTGAAAAAAATTCGTCGAAAATATCGACGGTTCTGGCCGTCGGAACAGTCCTTGACGGTTCGACCCGTCGAAATTTTCCGACGGTTGCAACCGCCGGAAAAGTCCCGACGGTTCGAACCGTCGATATTTCCGACGGTTGCAACCGCCGGAAAAGACCGGCGGTCCGAGCCGTCGATATTTCCGACGGTTGCAACAGCCGGAAAAGTCCCCGGCGGTTCGAACTGTCGATATTTCCGATGGTTTCAACCGCCGGAAAAGGCCGACGGTCCGAGCCGTCGACATTTCCGACGGTTCCAACCGCCGGAAAAGGCCGACGGTCCGAGCCGTCGTAACTTTTCGACGGTCCCAACTATCGAAACTTTAGATGGCTGTCGCAACCGTCGATCTGTTAACGGTCGCGACCGTCGCAAATAATTTTTTAAATATAAAAAAAATTAACGTTCGGATCCGACCGCCTGGCGTTCGGATCCGGCCTCCAGCGGCGGATCCGGCGCCTGGCGGCCGGATCCGGCCGGCCACGGCCGGATCCGGCCGATAGCAGAGAGAGAGATGTCGGCGAGGAGCGGGAGAGAGGGAGATACGCCGGCGCGGGAGATGGTCGCCGGCGTCCGGCGTGGGAGGGTCGCCGGCGTCCGGCGCGCGGGAGAGGCGTCCGTGCTCGCGGCCGGGAGAGGGAGAGAGGAGAGGAGGGAGAGAGAGAGGAGTGGAGGGAGGAGGGAGAGAAAAGAGGGAGGAGGGAAAATATATAAAGGAAAAAAAGTGGAAAGAAAGCGGGAAAAAGGAAAAAAAAGCGGGATAACGGAATTTTAATTACCGACGGTTTCGACCGTCGAAAATTTAAATACAAATAATTTTATTTTATTTAGTTATATATAATATTTATTTTTTATTTTACCGACGGTAATCTTTACCGACGGTCAAAACCGTCGGTAATTACGACGGTTTGGATATCCGTCGGAAATTGCGGCGGATTTACCGACGATTACGACCTTCGGAAATTACGGCGGATTTTACGACGGATGGATATCCGTCAAAAATATGGACGTTCCTAACCGTCGAAAAATTAAATAATAATATAACAAATTATATAATTATTTTTTTATTTTCGACGGTTACAACCGTCGGAAAATCCGTCGAAAAAATTTAATACTAATATTAAAAATATATAATTTATTTTTTTTATTTCCGACGGTCCTAACCGTTGGAAAAGTCGTCGGAAATTGCGACGGATGGATATCCGTCGAAAATATCGACGTTCCTAATCGTCAAAAAATTAAATAATAATATAATAAATTATATAATTAATTTTTTTAATTTCCGATAGTCGTGACCGTCGAAAAATCCGTCGAAAAAATTTAATAATAATATTAAAATTATATAATTTAATTTTTTTTATTTCCGACGATCGTAACCGTCGGAAAAGTCGTCGGAAATTACGATGGATGGATATCCGTCGAAAATATCGACGTTCCTAATCGTCGAAAAATTAAATAATAATATAAATTATTTCCGACGGTCATAATCGTCGAAAAATCCGTCGGAAACGGAACCGTCGAAAAATCCGTCGCAAATAGCGACGGATTTAGAACCGTCGAAAATTATCCGTCGAAAAATCGCGATTTTCTTGTAGTGTGTAACAAATATCAAGTATTTACAAAAAATATATTATATTTGTGTTAGAAAGTAAAGATGGAAGGTATCACTGAGTAAACTTTAAAGTTGAAGACATTTGATATAATTTTCCCGGTGTAAAGCCTTTCATAAACTTTGGACTCAGCACACAAAAAAAAAATAAATAAATAAAAAATAAAAAATGGATTTCCAAATGCTTGCCGCCGCCGTTGAACATAGGATCAAGAAATTCCAAAAATATTAGTGGAATCGTCCAAAGAGCAACAAAGTCTTACAGGCACCATATTTATTATTAGTTTAACTTTCTTTTGTTGACTACCCGCTAAAAAAAGCGGTGCCAATCCATCAACTTCACGACGCTGAAAATAACTCACTAATTACAAATTGAAGTCTCAATCAATCATAAAATTTAATTATAATTTAATTTCGTCTTAAGTGACATATCTGACTTTAGCAAATAGAGCTCCGTTTATTATTAGTTTAACTTTTTTTATGCAATTGTAATAAGATTTATTTAAGAGTCTCGTCATCTCATGCGGCGTTGACATGGTGGGCAAACATCACATTTCAAACACATATTTATTCTAAAAAAATTACAAAGGATAATGTTATCGTTTTGAAAATATATCGCTTTATAAATAATATTTTTAACAAAGATAAAATTGACATAATATGCCAACCTTTTTTAAAAAAATCATCTTAAAACATGTGAAGTCGTTATTTTCAACTCAACAAATTAGAATATATATATATATATATATGTATATATATATATATATATATATATATATATATATATATAATACAAGAATATTCTTACTCTCATGTTTTCATTTGTTCCAATCGTATTTAATTTTGTTATTATTCATGTATTATTATATTATTTTTGTTATTGTTATGTAACAAATATCAAATATTTACAAAAATATATTGTATTTATAAAGTACTATATTTTCAAATAATTTTTTTAAAAAAGGTATGAATGAAGATAATAATATACTTATTTTTTAAAATACGAAATTACGAAGTTTATTCTATTAAAATATATTCTCCAACCAATTGGTTCTTCAAAGTTTAATAAATCAATCCAGAAACTATAGAATAATTGGCCGTACTATAATAATTAGATCATCATAAATAAATATAGTAGTATCGATTCAGCCTATTTCATCATGGTGATATGGTATCGTTTGACAAGAGTTAGAAACATGTTTTGGCAAATCACTTTTTTCTTTCAGGAATGGAGGACAGATATTTAAATAAAAATAAATAAATATAATGTGAAAAATGTCTCATGAAAATTTATCAGAAAATTATTTTCGTTCTGGAGATTTTTAATTCAGACACTTATTCTATTTGTAATTTATGATTGATACACTTAATTGGGTCTTGTTTACTCTGATCGTTTAATTTTTTTATTATAAAATTATATTATATTTTCTTTGATAATAATGTCATATAAAAGAAAAATATCTTACCTCGTCTATAGAAATGATAATTTTTAACTCTTCGTCGTGTTATAAATAATAAAAAACAATTAAGTTGTCCTCTGCTTCACATTAATTTTTGAAAGTAAATAAATTTATTTCTCAACAACACACTATTAAGAACATGACCCAAATGCAACCTGTAAATACGTTTCTTCACCAGTGGGCACCAAATCCTTGACCTTTTTTTTGTCTCCTCTGGTCAACTCAAATCTTCCCGGGTATTTTTTATTCTTTTATCCATTTGGCGGCGACCTCACCGAGCTCCCTGTGGGAACGCCCCTGATCTGCCATTTCCTCGGCGGCCTCCCGCCGGAGTTCGCCGACCCTCCGGCGGACGGCGCGACCTTCTTCCCCTTCCATGAACTCCTTCACCACCCTCGCGATCTCTTCCCTCCCGACGACTCCGCCTTCGTCGTCGCCCACTTCCTTCGGCCGAATCGCCACCTTCGCTCCCTCCGCCAGGAGCGACGCGTTCATGCGCTGCTCGTTGTACACCGGCCAAGCGATCATGGCCACGCCATGCACGATGCTCTCAAGCGTCGAGTTCCAACCGCAGTGCGTCAAGAACCCCCCAGTTGAACTGTGGCTCAGAATCTGCACCTGCGGCGCCCAAGACGGCACCACAAGCCCCAACTCCTGCGTCCGCTCCAGGAATCCTTCTGGCAGGTAGCTCAGGGGGTCGTCGCCGGAAGCCGCTGTAGCAGCGGTCTCGTGGCTATCTAATGGCGTTCGGATTACCCATAGAAACCGGTGACCGCTCATCTCCAGTCCATGAGCCATCTCCTTCATCTGGACGTGAGTCAGCGAGCTCAAGCTGCCAAAAGCGATGTATAAGACGGACCCGGCCGGCTGCCGATCCAACCACTTCAAGCAGTCCGATCCCTCGTGTTCCGAGTTTGAGTCGGATCGGATCAAGGGACCGACCAGGTAGACAGGTGGCCGGCGCGGTTCTGCTTCCTTGAGGACCATGGCGGTTTCAGGCTCGAGGTCATGGAAGGTGTTCACCAGAACCCCTTCCGCTTCGTCATATCGCTTCAACTTTTGAAGCGTCAGCTCGTAAGCTTGGCTCTTCCTGCCACGGAGGGTTGGAGGAATGTCCCGCCGGCGCAGCGGGACGCAACCTGGCAGGCGCAGCAGCTCCGGGAAGTCATCCTCCTCCGGCGTGGACTCGTGAATTGCCGGGAAATGCAGGGAGAGAGACAGCAGGAACAAGTTGGACGTGAAAAAGATGTAGGGGGGAACGCCGACCTCCTTCGCGACTTGGAAGGCGTCGATGCCGAAGGGATCCGTGACGAAGGCCACGAGCCGTGTGGTCTCCTTGAGGTCGCGTAAGACTGCGCCCAAGGCCGGGAGGGACTGGCTGATGGCGAGGTAGAGGGTGACGATGAACTCCGAGTGGTGGGGTAGCTCATCGGCCGGCGGGAGGACGACGGTGTCGACGCCGACGCAGGAGAGGGAGTCGAGGAAATCCGCGAGAGCTTTGGGAGGCACGAAGGGATCGGAGACAGTGACGAAGGTGGCGGCGAGGCCATGGCGGAGAACGAGCAGCTTTGCGAGCTCCGCGAGCGGGATCATGTGGCCCATCCCGATGCTGGGGAAGATGACTACGCGAGGAGGTGGGTGATGGCCGTCTCCGTCCATGGCGATCGAGTTGCTCCTGATCGGGCACCTCCTTTTTTTTAATCTGCTGCGTTTTGCTTTCCTTGGTCTTGCTTGTGGAAGCAAGAACTATAATTTGTCCTTCTTAGTATAAACTTGGAGCTCATGATAAAAAATAAAATAAAATGCAATAAAATAAGACAATGATGATGATGTACTCAAATTGAATTTGTAATGCTATGATTTAGATGACTTGTCATTGTAAGAATTATTTTAAGGGAGATGATCGAGTCGTGATAGGAAAAAAATATAAAAGAAAAATTCAAAGAAAGATATAGTATTTGTTTTGAAAAAAACTAATGATAATTATTTTTTAGGACATAAATAAAATAAAGTATGCATTTAAATTAAAAGTGCCGTACCAAACGCATGACCTATGTGAAAGAAAATTAAAGCAAATATAAAGAAATCCAATTTCTCATGTAAAATTATTTACACAAAACGATCACAAAATAAAAATGGACATCATGCATCATTGCATCACACCTTATTATTTATTAATTTAAACTAATACCAAATCTAATCTTGATACTTATCCTAATAATAACACTATTTCAGATCCAAATACGTATCTTATCTTCATGCTATCACTAATATTTAATCTCAGTCATAATATATATAATATTTATTCTTGGAGCATTTTAAGAAAACAAAACCTATTTTATAATGAAAGTTAGTTATATATAGAATAGTAATTGGGCTTATAATATTGTTGTCTTATACAACACACTTTTATTATAAAATAATCATCAGATATTAAATATTATATATACTGTGTGAGTAGCATTAGACTATTAGTATTAGGATATAGATTAATATTAGGAATAGTTTAAAAGAACTTCGTATAAGCAACCTTTTCATTTTTATCCGATGATATAAAAAGATTATAATTAAGATTATTATTAGGACTAGAAATTGAAAGATGTTGGGATTATTAATATATGGGTTTAATGGGGTGCTCCCTGCTCCCATTTTTTTATAGCCCATGGTTCGTGAATCAAAGGCTCAGATTCGCATGCATATCTTAGTCGTCCGATTCTCAATAGACGGCTGAGATCGTTAATGTGGTCCAGGCGGCGGCGGCGGCGGCGAGTGTTCGCGAGGGTTTTTAGGGTGGCGGCGGTGAGTGGGCTCGAGCCCGAAGCTGTGTGCGGTCGAAGCGTTGGTGAGGAGCGAGGTCAATCGCGTGTGGCGCCAAATGGGTCGCGCAGGCAGCGGCGAACGGATCACGCAGGCGGCGACGAACGAGCTTGTGGGGTTCTCGGGCGATGAACGAGCTCGCGCGAGTTCTCAGGCGACGGCATGAGCGTCGGAAGGGAGCTTCTCGAGCGAGATCAGAGCTTGGCCCGACGGCGAGGGCTCCTCGAGCGTGATCGGTGGCGGCGAGGGCTCCTCGAGCGAGATCGAAGCGGTGGCGGTGAGGGCTCCTCGAGCGAGATCGAAGCACACTCCACCATCGGTCCTCCGTCGGCGGCGTGTGGTTGAGCATCAGCGAGGGAGTGTGGTGGTTGAGCGGACGGTGGATTGGCCGATGCGCGAGGAGAGAGAAAGTGAGGTAGAGAAGATTAGAGGGCATTAGGGCATATGAACGATCTCAGTCGTCATCCGTGAATTGGACGACTTAGATGCATGCGCGAATCTGTAAAGTCTCGAATCAAGATAGCACTTGGTAGCACCCCCATTAAACACTAATTTCTTCATGTGAAGGGCGCTGACAGCTAATAATAACAAGGAACATTAAAGAGGGATACCTAATATAAATTAGATGCATTATCAATAATTTTAAATTATAAATTTAGTAGAAAAAGATACATCAATATATTAGTATTCTTTTGACCCATGATTTTTTCCCAGTCTGATTCAATATATGAATATTAAAATATCAGATGACTTGTCCACTGTCCTTATATTCAATTTCTTAATAACAGAAACCACCACACAAAGTTTATTTTCCTTCCATATCTTTATGAAAAGAGTTCTTTGGTACTCTTTAGTAGTCAATGCTGGTGTTTTTCTTTTTGCCGAGTACAATTTTCACTTTGCTTTACATTTCGATGCATGGACTTTTTTTTCTACGCATGGACTTTGCTTATGAGTCTTCGTTAGTGTGTTCAACGAGTAATTATTCACATCTCCATCCAGATCCATTCGCAGGTGCTTATCGCATCATCGTCTAATCGCATCTCTATCCTTGGCATCTTCGCATTGTCATCTCAGACATTCGCAGAACCTTGCACAGCTTATCACCCACACATATTATATTTTGTCCCTGTGCTGCTTAGGGATGTTCGTCGGGTCTGTTGAACTCGATGACCCAACTTGACCCGACCTCGAGTCGTTGGTCGAGTTTGACCTGACCTCAACCCAAAGGGTGGTCTGGTCGGGTACGGGTTAGGAAATCCCAATCCGGGTGAACTCAATCCGATCATTTATTTATTTATTTTTATATTTTAATTAATTTTAAGACTATATTTAATTTAAAATATTTAAATAAAATGTTTTAAGTATGAAAATAATATTTAAATATTTGAAAAATGTATTTTATACTTTAAAATAAATATTAAATAATATAAAATAGTAAGAATTTTTTTTTTAAAAAAAGAAAAAATGGTGATCGGATATTCGATCCAATACAACCCGACCCAACCTAGGTCAGGTTAGGTCAGATTTTCCTTTTAAAGAACATTCAACCCAATCGGACCAAATTTTGATGGGTGGAATCGAGTTTGTTCATGGGTCGAGTCCAACCTGACTCATGAACACCTCTAGTGCCGCTAATGCGGTCGCATTTTCTTGCGTCTTATGGATGTCAGCATGGAGAATATTTTTGGAGACATCGCTCACCTCCGAGTCTTACCCAGGTTCTATATAATGACTCTTTAATTTTGACGTAGTAAAGTATTTCCTTAAAAAAATGTAATACTCCAGATTTTTATTAAAGGATAATTTGAACTTTTTGTTCATACCCTCATGATCTCCCCTATATAAAACTCCTTATTCCTATTGTTCATCTCTTTTCTTCACATCTTGACGGTTAGAACATGAGGAAGGAGAAAGAGAAGAACAAGGAGAAGAAAAAAGATGAAGAAGAAGAAGAAAGAGGAGAAAGATATGAGATCAAAGTATGTAAAGGGGATCTAAATCTCTCTCTCCTCTCTCAATATTCTTCCTATAATGGATTGAGAGCAAGATGACACATTGTTCTTTTATTGAATTGTGATTGATGGCTCTTGTTTATTGATTTGATGCATGTATAGATTTTTATGATTTGATCTATGCCATGAATAAATTTATGAATAGATCCAATAGGTATGGCTCATGTCATTTTGATGTTCATGATTTGGGGATGAACCCTAATCATTGGAATTGCATGTTTTAATATGTTTTATGATGTTCTTTTGATCCTATAAAGAACATGTATGTGTTGATTTTAAAAGTTGTAGATCATTTCTCCCAATTTCTAAAACATGTATGTGTTGATTATGGATGAACCTAGATCATAATATTTTTTTCTAATTTATTTTAATATTTTTGACAATTTTTTCAACTTTTTTGTTGCATGCGTTGGAGAAAAAAAATCAAAAAAAATTATTCCAACAAACACAAAGCCTGTTGGAAGGCCTACCGAGTGTAAAGGTGTTGCATCCATTTGATTTGGTAGTTAGGCCATTGAGAAGCTTAATAAATACTTTTTTTCTTTTCATTTCTAATTTTCTTCGTAACATTAAAATAATTAGAAAATAAAAAATATATTTTAAAATTTCATAAAATTAGGAAAAATATGTATTTTTCTTAGAGATATTTTCTGAAATATTGCATGCAATTTAATGTTACTAGAAGAAAATCATTTTTTGATTTAGTGCAATAATTAAATAATTAGATTTGCATGTCAATAACAAAT
The DNA here is from genome assembly GCA_030549335.1 of Pontederia crassipes. NCBI lineage: Eukaryota > Viridiplantae > Streptophyta > Magnoliopsida > Commelinales > Pontederiaceae > Pontederia > Pontederia crassipes. The sequence goes on from CM060184.1 coordinate 2,819,761, forward strand.
ATTGTCTAATAAATGTGTTATCATGCATGAAATAAATATTTCCATTTATGTATGTCATAATGATATTTATTGATGTGATTTAATTCAACTATGGAAGGCATTTTTAATAATTTGAATTTGAATTCATAATTGGTATGTGCAAATTACAAATAATTGCTTTCCAAAAATTTTGACTATACGTTAAAATTGTGAACTTAAATTTAAAATTGGTATGTTCAAGCATCATAACTTGCCTAGAATTTTAAATTGATTTGAAATTAAAAAAATTAAATTAATCCCTTTGTGAGAATTAATTAACATGCTAATATTATTTTTTGGTTATGTGATGAATCAATGTTTCATGCAAACCTATAATAAAAAATAACTAGTTGGTCTAATTATACAAACTATATGTAATTAAATAATACATGAAACATAGGTGGTTCTTTTGTAGGACTAAGGCACATTAAGATTCAAATATTGTCATAATAAATAATGTCTTTTTGTTGAGTAGTACGTGACCCCAAAATACATGTCTAGAAAGGTTTCGATGAACTGACCTAGTGCATGGTTGACGCAGTATCCAAAAATAGGGTTGATGTATGATAGTGGTGGTACATTTTTTTATGTGATGCTAGGCGAAGGATGGTGCACGATCATTTAATTGGCACTCCTTGGAAAAGAGCCTCGGTCGCACTAGTTCAGATTGTCCTGATCATATTAGAAATAATTTGGTGCACCACACAAAATGAATTTCGGTGATTTTGAATTATAAGTTGATTCAAAATGTATAGTGTAAAAAATTTTGAATTATGTGTTAATTTAAAATTGAAATATTTAGATTAATTTTATCGCATTGTTAAAATAATGAATGATAATATCTCTTAGAGATAATGAGATATGAGTGGGAGTATAACAAGTTCTCGATGTCACTGCTTCATGAGCATTGTTATTTCATTATTTATATTTTTGCGGACAAATTATAACATGCATTACATTTATTTCTCCTAATTTTTGTGAACAAATTAGATCATGGCTTTCAAAATAATAATGAACCTGTTGTCAATGAACCTGCGCTTGGAAATAATGCCCAACATCAAAGAGACATAGAAGTATATCAGGCCTAGTAAAAAAAGAATCGCATTGCTCGCATTACGTTGCAGAGCATGATGAACGATTCCCCCTTGTGCGAATTCAAAATTTACAAGACAGCATTCGAAATGTGGGCGACGCCCCGCAATAAGTATGGGACACCATGACCACCAAGCTCCGGATGCTCACGGTTAAATTTGACTTTTATCAAAAGCGACTAAATCATATGAGAGAGCATGTTCAGAAGATGTCTAACATGATCTGTGAACTTAAGAATGCGGGACAAATGCTCGATGACGAGCAATATGTGCAGGTTTTGATCCGCTCTCTTCTTAAAAATTGGGAACATATGCGTTGTAACTTGATGCATAACAAAAGTATCAAAACTTTTGATGAAGCTATTCACAACATTGAGATGGAGAATGAGGCCTTTCAAGCCATGACTTAATCATCTGAAACATTAGTTACTGAAAATGATAGACAAAGAGATGGTTCCCCATTCAAGAGAAAAAAGGTCGCATAAGTTGCAATCAAATAAAATGAACGAAGATGCCGGACAAAAGGAAGTCTAAGGCCACCAGTGCAAACGTGAAAAACGTGGCGACAATGCAGACATAAATAAAGTAAAATACTACAATTATAGCAAATATGGTCACTTCGCTCGAGATTGTATTGAGCCTAAGAAGTTTTGTCCTAATCACGATTCGTTTGCCTATATATCTAATTGTGTCTTAATTGCTAAAGTTCATCCTTTGTAGATTGCATATTCGGGAGCCACCGTCCATGTAGAAAGGGATCGCGGGGTCTTCATGAAATTTCGTCGAATAAGTGCAGGGAGTAAATGGATTTAAATTGACAACAACGAAAGAGTTGAAGTTATGGGGTTTTTATCAAAAGTTGATCTTTTAACTTGTTAGGAATGTCTAGCTGGCAAAGAAACATGGACATCATTTGGAAAGGGAAAAAGCGTCGAGTAATTAATCCATTCAGACATATATGATGCGATGATTGTTCATGCGAGTCATGATTTTTCTTACTTCATCACATTTATAGATGATTATTCACGCTACAATATTGTATACTTGATTTCTCATAAATTCGAAGTTTTGAATTATTTTGTACGATTCATGAACATGACAAAAAATCAAGTTCATCACAAAATTAAAGTTGCGAATCAACCATGGACGTGAATATCTCACTGACTTATTCAAAAAGTTATGTGATGTAAAAGATATAGTTAGGCAACTAACAGTACCAATTTCGCAACAAAATGGTGTTGCAGAAAGATGAAATCGTACCTTATTTGATATGATTCGATTTATGATAACACAAGCTAATATTCCAATTTCGTATTAAGAAGGTGGGCTATTGATTTCTCCTAATAATTTAAATCGTGTACCATCAAAATTCATTCCTACCACTTCTTATGAACTCTGGACAGGTCGAAAGCGTAACTTTAATTATTTCTTGAAGTTGTGTAGCCTATATTCTAAATAACTCTCATAGGTATGCGAAGTTGGATTCAAGAGGGGAGAAATTTTATCTTTATAAAATATTGTGACACCTCTAAGTGCTATGTATTTATAGGTGAATGAGAAGATAGTATGGTAACAAAAATTGAAAGCAAAGATGTGACATTCATAAAGAATGAATTCCTAAGTAAGGCAAGATAGACAAAGAACTTCTTCTAAATGAAGAAGAAGATCCCGAGTTGACGGCGCAGGAAGATCAACCCGTTAAGGAGTTTGTCTTCTTCGTCCCATAGCTTGATCCACTACAAGAAAATTATGTTTTTTTTACAAAAATTTTTGACGGTCCCATATCCCTCGCAAGTTTTGATAGTTGAAGCCATCCTTCGAAGGTTGACACACAATTATTTCCCACGGCTCGAATCGTCACAATTTTTGACGGCTCAAAAATCGTCGCAAGTTGTGACAGCTGCATTCGTCGAAAGTTCCCATGAAGACGTCACTGTCACAAGTTTCCACGGCTCGAGCCGTGGAGTCGTGGGAACTTTCCACTGTCTGAATCGTGGGAAACTTTTCCTACGGCTCGAGCCGTGGGAACTTCCCATGGCCGGAGCTGTGAGAAACATTTTTAATGGTCCAAGCCATGGGAAGTTTTCCACGATTTGAGTCGTGCCAAGTATTTTCCATGCCTCAGGCCATGAGAACTTTCGACGGCTTTGATTGGGTCGTGGGAAAATGTTTACAACAAGCAATTTTTTGACGGTTATCTCCCTTCAGAATATTCGTCGCAAATTTAACTCTACAATGGATTTTGGACTATTTCTGATGGCCTTAGCCGTCGGAGATAACGATTTTTCTTATAGTGATCTGAGTGAGAGAAATTCACAATCGTCAACTGACTAACTTGAAAGTTCCCATCGACGGACTACTAGAAAATATGTTCTGCGCCAACGATTTGAAATCGAATGGTTGCATGAACATTGGCCACATGAAGCCCATATAGTAAGTTTAGAAGATGAACTTAAGCCTAAATCTGTTAAAAATGCTCTCTTGTCTCCTGCTATGGAATAATTGATTAAGGCAATGGAGGAAAAGTTAGGATCCATACAGAAAAATCAAGTCTGAGACTTGGTTGATCTCTCGCCAGGCTGTAAGACAATTAGGAACGAACGAGTTCTCAAAATTAAATATAGCATGGATGGATTAATTGAAAGATATAAAGTTTGTCTAATGGCAAAAAGTTTCACCCAAACAACGATGGTTGACTATGAAAATTTTTTCGCACATATTGTAAAGTTTGTTTCAATTCGCCTAATATTAGCTCTACTCGCACATTTGAACTTAGAATTACATCAAATGGATGTAAAAACAATATTTCTCATTAGAGAACTAGATGGGAAAGTTTACATGGAAGAACTTCAAGGCTTCATTGTAAAAGAAGAGGAGCGCAAAGTTTACAGACTATGTCGGTCCATTTATGGACTCAAAATATGATCTGGAACAATTAATTATTTCGTACGATTTTAACATAATTGATGTAGATCATTACGTGTATGTTCATAAGTCCGAGGATAATTTTGCTATTCTAATGTTATATGTGGATGACATTCTAATAGCAAAAAATAATAGAGATTTTATCATTACTATTAAGTAACGGTTGTCCTCCATGTATGAGATGAAGGACATGGATGAAGCAACCTACATACTTCGTGTGAAAATACAATGTGATCGTTCCCAACGACTCCTTGCTTTGTCGTAAGAATCATACATAAAGAAAGTTTTGGAACGATTTCGTATGGATGACTGCAAACCTATTGACATTCCTATTATGAAAAGTGAGCTTTTAAGTTTGGGCATGTGCCCTAAAACTGTAAGAGGAACAAAAGAAAATGTCCAATATTCCATATGCAAGTGTGATCGACAACCTGATGTACGCTATAATGTGTACTTGGCCAGATATATATTTTGCCATGGATTTAGTTAGTCAATATTAGGTTAATCCACAATGCCAACACTAGAAGGCGATGAAGAGAATCATGAAATATCTTAAAGGTACTGTTGACCTTGCACTATGCTATCATGGAGGAAGTTTATGGCTTGTTAGATTCACTGATGTCGATTGAGCTAGTAACGTTGATGAATGAAAATTCATCTTCGGATACACTTTTTTGCTTAGCAATGGTGTTGTTACTTGGAGTAACAAGAAACAATACTTTGTGATACTATCAACTATAGAGGCAGAATTTGTTCAGTGGCAGTACAAGAGGTCTATGACTTAAAAGATTTCTTCGAAACCTGAGAATATTTAAGAATGCAATGAAAAAGATAATCATTCATTGTAACAATCAAGCAGTTATTGTTTATGTAAAGGACGAGAAATACCATTGCAAAAGAAAGCATATCGACATGAAGTACAAATTTGTACGAAATTAAGAAGTCAAAGAAGAGATTTCAATTAGTACATATCAATGCATAAAATAGTTGTTGATCTGGTCATCAAACCATTACCGAGAGAGACATTCTTGAGACATGTAAATGTAGGTTGTGTAGATTATAAATGTAATAATGTACTCAAATTTTTAACGAATAAAAGATTATCTTTTTCTGATAAATTCATTGTTATAAAGTCTTGTTATGCATTTGAAAAATATGTCGATAAGGTTTTGAGTTTGTTCTCTCATACGAACAAACGCTTCTGGCGCTTATGAAGATAGCGAGTGGGAATGAAGTATGTGAATCATAATATGATTCTTAAAATATATTAAAAATATGAATTTTAGTAACTCATTGTCGCTTGATTAAGAGAGAGAGGAGTCAAATATGAGATTCAAACTTGACGCGATAGGATAGGGAGCAATTTGAAAACTCGGGTCAAGCGCTAAAAGGTAGCGACTAGACTTAACTCTGCGTGGTGTATAATTTATACAGAGCCAATCATACGCTCCTTCTGTGGGAGTCTCTACTGCAGTACTTGTGTTTAAATACCAAATATGCAAAGTTGACCTAGAGTCATAATGAATTGATTAATTCAATGGTCATCATGGTGTGAGTCTCTGACAGATGATCCATCTGCACGTGCCCTTAGAGTCTTTACTATGTCTTAAGGCAATGAATTCATGCTTGCTACTTTAGCAGAGTATTCAAAGGTGAAAAGTAAAGTAGTCTGTCGAGTCACGTTTATAAAAGTAAGTATTTCACTATTTGAAAAACAAAAGGACGAGAGAAAGAATTGTTATGAGACTCATTAAACTTTCGCGTACAATTGATCAATTATTTTTCTTATGTTAAAACTATGTGAAAGATAGTTACCGCGAAAGTATGTCTTGGCTATGTTGCAAGACAAATATAGAGCATAATGAATTACATGATTTGAACATTTATTGGCTTATGTGTGAATTGTCATGAATCTCTAATGGGCATGACATACGTCTTTTTAGCTCCTATAAAAAAGCGTGCTTGTACTCGTAGGTCGCAATATTTACCAATTCTGGATGAACAAAAGTGCAATGCCCAATAGAACAAGTGGAAGATTGTTGAGACAAATGCCCTTTTGGCCATATTAGTGGGCCGCATGTGCGTGCGCTCCACATGGGGCGAAGAAGCGAGCGGGAGCGCGCGTCCCACGTCACTATCGTGAATGCGGACCGCACGTTCGTACGTGGATTGCGAGATCTCGCCTGCGGACTGTGTGATCGCGCACGGAACTCACGATCGGGAGTGGATCGCGCAGTTCTGCGATCGCGCGACGCGTGATTCATGCACAGGAGGGCGCGTGATACGTTTTGCTTAACCCCTCGCGCAAGTCTCACTCGCCTATAAAAGGAGACTCATCCCAGAGGTTCAAGGCACGCTTTTGCGTATGCTGTGACAAAGTGTTCCATTCCCTTGAGGTACATGAGGTGCACGTACATTCGTCAAGTCTTCGTGAAAAAGCCCTAACAATCCGCTTCGTTACAAAAGGTATTCCGTAATCTCTATGATTTATATATGTTGTAAATCGTACATATTTGTAATTTATGATTGATACACCTTAATTGGGTCTTGTTTACTCTAATCGTTTAATATTTTTATTAAAAAATTATATTATATTTTTCTTTGATAATTGTGTCATATAAAGGAAAAATATCTTACCTCTACTATAGAGATAATTTTTAACTCTTCGTCGTATTATAAATAAATAAAAAAACAATTAAGTTGTCCTCTGCTTCACATTAATTTGGAAAATAAATTTATTTTTTTTTCCAACACCATTAAGAACATGACACAAATGCAACCTGTAAATACGTGTCTTCACCAGTGGGCACCATATTGTTGACGTTTTTTTTATTTCCTTTGGTCAACTCAAATCTTCCCGGGTATTTTTTATCCTTTTATCCATTTGGCGGCGACCTCACCGAGATCCCTGTGGGAACGCCCCTGATCTGCCATTTCCTCGGCGGCTACCCGCTTGAGTTCCCCGACCCTCCGGCGGACGGCACGACCATCTTCCCCTTCCATGAACTCCTTCACCACCCTCGCGATCTCCTCCCTCCCGATGACTCCGCCTTCGTCGTCGCCCCGTTCCTTCGGCCGAATCGCCACCTTCGCTCCCTCCGCCAGGAGCGACGCGTTCATGCGCTGCTCGTTGTACACCGGCCAAGCGATCATGGCCACGTCATGCACGATGCTCTCAAGCGTCGAGTTCCAACCGCAGTGCGTCAGGAACCCCCCGGTTGAACTGTGGCTCAGAATCTGCACCTGCGGCGCCCAAGACGGCACGACGAGCCCCACCTCCTGCGTCCTCTCCAGGAACCCGTCAGGCAGGTAGCTCAGCGGGTCGTCGCCGGCAGCCTCTGTAGCAGCGGTCTCGTGGCTATCCAATGGCGTCCGGATTACCCATAAAAACCGGTGACCGCTCATCTCCAAGCCATGAGCCATCTCCTCCATCTGGACGTGGGTCAGCGAGCTCAAGCTGCCAAAAGCGATATATAACACGGACCCGGCCGGTTGACGATCCAACCACTTCAAACACTCCGATCCGTCGTGTTCCGAGACCGATCCGATTCGGTCGGACCGGACCATGGGACCGACCAGGTAGACAGGTGGGCGGTGCGTCTCTGCCTCCTTGAGGACCATGGCGGTTTCAGGCTCGAGGTCATGTAAGGTGTTCACCAGAATCCCTTCCGCCTCGTCGTTGCGCCTCGAGTTCTGAAGCGACAGCTCGTACCCTTGGCTCTTCCTCGCACGGGCGATTGGAGGAAGGTCCCGTCGGCGCAGCGGGACGCAACCTGGCAGGCGCAGCAGCTCCGGGAAGTCATCCTCCTCCGGCGTGGACTCGTGAATGGCCGCGAAATGCAGGGACAAAGACAGCAGGAACAAGTTGGACGTGAAAAAGACGTAGGGGGGAACGCCGACCTCCTTCGCGACTTGAAAGGCGTCGAAGCTGAAGAGGTCCGTAATGAAGGCCACGAGCCGTGTGCTCTGCTTGAGGCCGCGCAAGACGGCGCCTAAGGTCGGGAGGAACCGGCTGATGGCGAAGAAGAGGGTAACGAGGAACTCCGAGTGGTGGGGCAGCTCGTCGGCCGGCGGTGTCGACGCCGGCACAGGAGAGGGAGTCGAGGAAATCCTCGAGAGCTTTGGGAGGCACGAAGGGATCGGAGACAGTGACGAAGGTGACGGCGAGGCCATGGCGGAGAACGAGCAGCTTTGCGAGCTCCGCGAGTGGGATCATGTGGCCCATCCCGATGCTGGGAAAGATGACTACTCGAGGTGGTTGGTGGTGGGCCTGGTGCCCTTCTCCGTCCATGGCGATCGAGTTCCTCCTGATTCTGCCCTGTTGTTTTCCTTGGTTTCGCTTATGGAAGTAAGAAATAGCTCATCCTTCTTATATAAGCTGCGAAGTAGGAGCTCATGATTAAAAAAAAATAATAAAATGCAAATAAATTAAAAAATGATGATGACGTACTCAAATTGAATTACAATGCTAATTGCTAAGAGCTAGATGACTTGTGATTATCCGAAAAGAAAAGAGCGCCTCCTTAGCGTGCTAAGGAGGCTGCTGGAAGTGGCAGGAGCTGTAGCATTCCTCGTCAGCGTGTGATATTGTTCGCTCTGGGCCTCGGCCCGTATGGTTTTATCAAAATGCGTCACACCTGATGAAGGATATATTTCCATATATACCCGACATCTCTCTCGTAACTTATGCATGTGGGACTAATCCAATGCATGCTCCATGCATCCTTCCACCTTTAGGGGATTCAACGCCCTCGTTGAGTGATCGCATCCCACCATGCACAGAGGTTCACGCGAAATGACTCTGATATCATATGTAACATTCTCCATCAGCGTGTGGTATTGTCCGCTCTGGGCTTCGGCCCGCACGGTTTTACCAAAATGCGTCACCTGGTATCAGAGTAGCGCAGCGGTTCACCTCTATACTCAGCGTGATACTGTCCGCTCTGCCCCCACACTAGGCTCATGATTTTCTAACGCGTCACCTGGTATCAGAGTAGCGCAGCGGCTCACCTCTATACTCAGTGTGATACTGTCCGCTTTGCCCCCACCCTAGGCTTACGATTTTCTAACGCGTCACACCTGATGAAGGACATGTTTCTATATATACCCAACATCTCTCCCGTGACTTATGCATGTGGGACTAATTCAAAACATGCCCCATGCATCCTTCCCCTCCTTAGAAGACTCAACGCCCTCGTTGAGTGATCGTACCCCACCATGCACAGAGGCTCACGCGGAGTGGCTCTGATACCATATGTAACATTCTCCACCAGCGTCACTCCGCGTGAGCCTCTGTGCATGGTGGGGTGCGATCACTCAATGAGGGCGTTGGGTTCCGGGGAAAGGATGCATGGAGCATGCCTTGGATTATTCCCACATGCATAAGTCACGGGATAGATGCTAGGTATATATGAGAATATGTCCTTCATCAGGTGTGACGCGTTTTGGTAAAATCGTGCAGGCCGAGACCCAGAGCGGACAATATCACACGCTGGCAGGAGTGACGGCGGCTTAGGGCGCTAGGCTGTGGCTCTTTTCCCTTATCGAAATTTTTTAAGGGAGCTGATTGAGTCGTGATAGAAACAGAAAATATAAAAGAATTGTTCAAAAAAAAAAAGAAATAATATATGTTCTGAAAAGAAACTATTGATAATTTTTAGATCTGAAAGTACATAAATAAAATAAAACTATTGATAATTATTAGATCTTAAGTACATAAATAAAATACAGTACTTATTTAAACTAAAATATCGTGCCGAACTCGAAGACAAATCGATTATAGATGACTTTAGTGAGTATAAAAGTCAACTATGCGTGACCTGAATGCGAAAAATTAAAGCAAATATAAAATAAACTTTAAGAAAATCAAATTCGTCATGTAAAATCATTTCCACAAAACAATCACAAAGTAAAAAAATGGATAGTTCTAATATATAAATATCATCACAAAAAAGTTCAAGTATTAGAATCAAATATTTTTAGATACTTGTAAAAAATTAAATAATAGAGAAGATGAGATTGTATGATATTTATTCATTAATAAAATATTTAAAATTAAAAATTTAATTGAATGAACATTTTTACCAAAATGCATGTTAAGCAGGTATTTGAAATTAATATGAAAAGTCATCTCCCCTGTCTACTATCTGAATTATTAGTGAGGTGGTAATTAAAATTATCAATGTAACTAAAATTACTGATAATATGTCACAGCCAAATAAGATAATATGATGAGTTTTGAAAATTTTAAACAAAATAATCGATAATCTATTTATATTATCTTGTACCAAACGCCCCTAAAGAATTATGTGAAAGTTCAAAATAAAACAAAATAAAATAAAGAAAGGAATGAATTGACTAAATTTAGAAAAGAGAAGAGAAATTGTTCAGAATTGTTATGAGAAGAAGAGTTCAAAGATTTTGAATTCACCTAAAATATTGATCATATGAATTTGAGAATAGTTTAATCAGGAATGTCCTACTCAATCTTTAAAGATTATGCATCTTATTTTTGAATAAATAAAATTTTAATTAAAATAATAAATACATACTTCCATGATTATTTTAAGTACATTATAAACTAAGACTCCACGAACAAAATGATTATGGCCTTATTGCCAAATTGAAGATATTATTCATGCTTTTTTAAATTCTTCATATTTATGGCCTTATTGCCAAATTTTAAAGCTGACAAAAAATATGAGATTGAAAGGTAATGCCAAATTTTAAAGCTGACAAAAAAATATGAGATTGAAAGGTAACAAGTCATCTATGCATTTGAATTTTCTAAGAAAGTTTTCTGATTGGATTTTGGGAGTTGATGATGAAACAATTGCGCAAGAAGTGCATGGACGGTATTGACAAAATTGAAATTCCAATGATATAATCATAAATTTTTGTGATGATCCATTATCTACAATTGTGAAGAGTACATATCTTGAATTTTTACAGCATGCAAGTGACATAAACTACCTTCAACATAGCAATTTTTGCTTCTACACTTGACATGGTGGAATCAATCAACAACTATATGATTATTCTCAATCACAATCCAGAGAAAATGTATTTGAGCTCGGATATAATTTGCATGTCTAATCATTCATTTGATACTTTGGATCATGTTTATATAACAGAATTTTTAAATAGTATAAAATGTTCTGAAGTTCCAAATCACTTAATCACTTTGAAGGACAATACACCAGTTATGCTACTTAAAAATATAGATCAATCATCTGGATTGTGTTATCACACAAGATTGATCATCACAAGACTTGAAAATATGATTATCGAAGCTAAAATTTTATCAAGAAATAATGCAGGAGAGAAAGTGTTCATTTCAATAATGACTTTAACTTCATCTGATACAAGGGTGCCTTTCAAATTTCAGCGCAAACAATTTCCAATCACAATATCATTTGCCATGACAATTAATAAAAGTTAAGGTTAATCATGATCTCATGTGGAATTATTTATGAAGAAACCCACCCATGTTTACCCATGGACAATTATATGTTGTGCTTTCACTAGTAATGAGTAGAGAAAAACTTAAAATTTTAGCTTATATTGACGATGGTCAAGTAACAAATGAGATTACAAATGTTGTATATAAAGAAGTTTTTCGTAATGTATATTAAAACTTTCTTTTCAATATTTCATTATGCATTGTACTTTGTTCAAGTACAATTAGATATTATCTTTAACAAAAAAAATATTAAATTTGTGATATGTGATTATTAAATTCTTTTTACTGCGCATCGCGCGAGTGTTACAAGTTTAATTTAAAATAAACAAGTTATGCCTTCAATTACTATTATTCTGATGTGTAACGTCTTCATGGAATTAATCAATTGCATTCAGTAATAGTATTAATATGCGTTTCAATTATGGAAAATACTGTTATATAATTTTAAGCTTACAATTAATTAAATATTTCATATATTCTCATTTCAATCCGGATCCAAAATTAAAATTAAAATGTATTTATGTTTAAATTACTTTGAAATGCAACAACTAAAATATCTCAATATAATTATTATTAAATGAATGATTCACGATGCATAAATTAAAAACATGATCCAAATTAATTTAACAGATAATAGAAAATTATACATATAACATTGAAAACCAGATTAGGATGGCATTTGTGTCCATCTCTATCCCAATCTTGTTTAATTTGGGAAAAATCAGAAATCCATCTCGATCCTGTCCTATTTTAAAGTTGGGTGATCTTTTTCAATTACTTGAGAAGGGTCGGTAGGAATGATAGGGACCACCAACATTACTCAAATATGTAATATTGTCGTTATGTCCCCAATCAATTTGAACATAGTAAGTGTCCAATACCAAGTAATCGATTAGTTAACATGTTGGTTAACCATATTCTGATGGATACTGATGGACTTACCAGATCGTTACAAAGAATGATGCTACCACATTGACTCCGTTCTCGGAGAAGATAATCAATATATCGGTTATGTAGCTTATTCTTTAGAATGGGGATGGTAAGGAGAGATATATTTTACATTCTAATTGGAGATACCATAATTGGCTAGAATCCCTTACTTGAACGAAAATAGAGATAAGCGGACTCGAACAGCTGACATCCGCCACATGGTAAACCACCGCCTCACAGGCCTCTCCGACTGACTCTACCATAGAGTGAAGGATGGTTATCGGTTCAAGGTTTCAAGGTACTATAACACATTTGTCAAAAAATATACGTACTCATATTTTTCCACCATGACGCACATATCATGTCATTGCTCTTCGTCCCGCTTCGATTTGTCTAGCTGTGATCCAAGTAAGTTCAAGTGCTATCCCTTCCCGTCAACAATAATTGTGACCTCACAATCACTAGCACAATTTTGCAAAGAAATGCATCACTTGTTTAAATTCATCGAGTTGTTCCATAGAATTAAAATAAGACTATTTGGATGAGCCGGAGTGGATTAAACAATCATATATTATGCGGAATGTCATTCTTGTCAAAGTTATATATATTTTTTAGCCTACTCAAGTCCAAACTGTTTATAATCGAAAAGAAAAGTTACAAGAAATTTTCCAAAGCATAAAAAGTCTTTTATTTTTGTCTTCTTTGAGTCTTCCAAATTCCCAATTCTACATATGCTATGTAGAATTTCTTGTTTGCATGAAAATTTTCTAAGTTAAACAAAATCTAAACTTACCCATTCCATGTTTCCTTGTCGTGCACGTATTTCAGAACGAAAGGATAGTGGCAAAACAGATCAACAGATGCATAATCAGAACGAGCAATCTTTTAAGTTATCGTTATAGTAGTAACTAACATGTATTGTTCCGGATGTATATCTAATTAGAAAAGCTCCAATAAATTTTTTTTTGCATTAAAAAAATAGACTTCATTTATTCTATGAGCGCAAATTTCTAACTTTCAAATGTAATGGATCCTTATATTTTCTTTTGAGGGCACTGACATACTATTTATGTTATAATTAATCGATCGATTTATTGTATAACAAATTTTTATATACAATAAGCCCATCAAATTATTATTTTGCATAATATTGAGTAAGATATAATGTGAAGTGTACTCCTTTTACTTTTTTTCTCTTAGTTGTGAATCGTTATTTAAGAAAAAAAGTATGAGTTATTAAGTTAACATAATCGTTGGAAATAATAAGTGAACATTCATGTTTCATGTTTAAGTCATATAGAATTGGGCCTTGGCCTCCAATAGTTAATACTACACCTCACCTCTAATGTATATTTTCAATACCTTACTACTCATATTCATTGACCAAAAATTGTTCAAACACCAGTAGGCAGGAAAGGAACTCAAAATTCACCCCAAAAGAAAAAACCACAACAAATTTGCAATAAAATGATTAAGAGTGAAATTATATTAGCATATTTATAGAATTTTATGATCCAATCTAAAACAAAGGGCCAACCATAGACATTCACAGAGCCCCCACACTCATGTAGCCAAATGTTTACAGGTCTCTCTAGTGCTGAAGCAAGCGACTCTTTTTTTACTTATTTGTTTCTCTCCCACTTTGATTATGATGTGATTCAAATGCATCCCAAGTGCGATGCCCCTGCCCCTGAGATCTTCGCCACATGTGGTGTCAATTGTTTATTGACATGGTCCATGGCGACATGGAGTAGGAAACGGACGCGGGCGGCCATGGCCGAGACAGTTGCCAAGCACCATCATCATCATCACAAGGAACAAAGATTTCCACATCCAAACTACTAACTACACCACTTCCTTCTCAACTCGAGATTAACAAGTAGTTGACAGGTAGGAGGAACATGCCGAAGGTGGCCGGCTTCAAAACTATAATTACATAAGGAAGGATTCATCTTTCCTTCTTCATTTATTATCCCCCTAACTTAAACTGTGATCGATCAGTAGGCAGTGCTGAAATAGCTGGTGACGACGTTTCTGCACAGGATCTCCAGGACCTTGTCGTTGCCCGGGCTGACGAACCGCGGCGTCTTGAACTGGCTGACGGCGGTGCCGAGGCTCAGATAGTGGTGCAGGATCGTCTGAAACGTTCCCTTCCGGAGGATGCGCAGCTCCAGCGGTCCAATGGTCCGGGCCTTCCTGGACCTGACGTAGGCGGAGTCGACGAAGGAGAGGTCCAGGCAGTTGCAGCAGCTGTTCAGGACGTCGTCCTTGGCCTCGGCCTCGCTGTTGAGCTCCCAGTAGATGACGTAGCGCCCGGGCTCCGACAAGGTGTCCGCCTGGCTTGTGAAGTCCACGAGCTCCAGATTCTCCGCTTCCAGGAGCTTGCTGGCTTCCTCCACGGCCAAATGCAGGTCCTTCTCCGTGGTCTTGTCGTTGGTGATGCTGAGCAGTAGGCTTCTCCGGCAAATGAACTGGAGCTCCGGCATCGAGTTGTGGAAGCCAGTCATCCGGAGGACATCACCCAGCCGGTACCGATATAAGCCTGCCGTTGTTGCGAAAACAATGAGTGCCAAATACATGCAGAATAAGCAACAATGATGTTTAATTTAACATTATATTTGGCTGAAGCCTCGTTAAGGAAGGATAGAAATTGAGGGGAAAGTAAAAATAAGAGAAGGGAAGAGAAATGTCACACTTCAATTTGAGATCGAAATAAAATATCACAAAAGAAAAAGAAGGAAGAAAAAAAAGATGAACATTCACCTCCAAGGGGAAAAACAATTTCTCTTTAAAGGTCTAATAAGCATTAAGCAAGCCATCATTTCATGCATTGGATTTGGATCCATTCACAATATACTGAAAATGATCTGTTGATAAAAAAAAAAAAAGAGAAATACCTGCAAAGGTTGTGATAACAATTTCGTAGTCTTTGCCGACCTCAACCTCGGTCAGGCCGACAGGCTCTGCTTCTATGTAGTCGACGGTGGCTGCGTTGTCCAGCTCCTGTCCCTTCGGCCTCATCAGAGGGATGAATTCGTAGTAGCCGATGTTTGGGAGCACGGCAAAAGTTACAGACTCAGGAGGCAAAGTGGGGTTGACGTTGGCACCGATCCATCCTTCTGATGACGCATAGTCGCCACTGATCAGTGGCAAATGTCCTGCGTAGTGTCTCAGCTTCTTCAAATATGGCTCCATGGATCCTGTCATGATACCATGAACATACTTGGCGTTGGGCCATATCTCCGGGATCACTCCGTACCAGTTGCTTAAATTGACACACTTGTTGTATATCCAATCTGCAAGGGCAGGATTGGGGCTCAAAAGCTTGGAAACAGCAGCGCGCATGCAGGGGATGGTGATCCTGCTTGAAAGAACTCCTTCCCTTATGTCAGCGACAAGTTCCTCCCAAATTTGTTCAAATGTCCTGAAGGAATGAACCAAGTTGTGTGCAAAGGTGGAGGATATAACCTGCACCTCGTCCGAGTAGATCAGACCACATAAGAGGTGGCAATACAAGGACTGCTGGAAGTCCATCCCAAATATGACTTCATCAGGACTGCAGCACTGTGACTGGATGTCCTTGATGGTGTTCCTGAACTCGTCACTTCGGAACACATTAGTAGACGAAGTAGTAGCAATAAGGCCTCCTTTAGTCGTCACCTGCCTGCTCCCATAAAAGAACTGTAAAGCCTTTCCAGTGCCAATTGGGAATTCTCTGCGAATGGTGCAAAGCTTGTCATGATTCAGTAGAACATAAACAAAATGCAAACGCTGCATGCACTACGCAAGTTTCTTTCTGGGATTCAGATTGACGAAAAGGGCAAATTAAAAAGCTGATTTTTTATAGTGTTACAGACCTGTTTCTGAATGCGAATGAGGTCTTATATATCTGCGTGCTGGACCGAGCTAGTTCATCATTCCATGGCACAAACTTTGGCTTTCCTTGCGTGGTGCCAGTACTGTCTCAAAACAAACAGGATTCAGAATTGTGAGCAAGGCTTTCCACAAAATACACACAATTAAAACGAAGAGATGGTATCCAAGAGAATCACGTCAATGAAAATGCAGACACGGGCTTTCCGGTGAGGATTGGTGAATCATCGCCGTCCGCAATTCTCTGAATGTAAGGCGCCAAATCAGAGTGATTCACGAGGGGAACGCAGGACTTAAAGCTCTCCGGGTCCGTTCTCCCTCCAAGGCCCAGCTTCTGCAAGTACTCTGCTTTACCATTTTCCTGGAGAATTCTGCGCAGCGTCTCCTCCTGGGCCCTGCCGGCGTCCTTCGTCAGTGCCTCGAATTCTTCGATCACGCTCTCCTGGCTGAAGGCTTCCATCTTGCTGCTGCTTGAGATCAGTAAGGGCGGCGACCTGGAAGGTTCTGCACGCATAGTCACAGAAATAGGTCACGTTATAACAGCAGAAGCCACAGCATAGTTGCAGTTTGTTTTGACTAGAAGCAACACAGTCACAGTCCAAGTCACACAACATTTATGACAGGGACTGCTGTTGGGTTTGTGGAATTAATCCATCTCATTCAGATGATAAATTTATTTAAGTTAATTAAATTTAATCTTTTTTTCTCTCTTGAATTTGTGGCCGCCGCATGCAAAGAAAAAGTGGATTTTCTTCTGCTTGTACCAGCTGCCCAGAATTCTTGAAAAGAAAAAAAAGGTTTTTTTTCTTCTTTTCTAGTGTAGAGTTGATCGAAAAAAAAAGAGATTTTTTCTTTGATCAATGAATAAAAAAAGAAGAACGAAAGAAGAAAAGAGAAGATAGTTGAAAAAGAAGATAAAATTAAAAATTTGAAGTTTAAAAATGAAAATTCTATTGCTAACACATGAGTGAATTTTAGGAAATAGTAAATTAGTTGAGAGCAATTAAAATAGTCCTTAATGCTGAGATACAAGGATTACTGTTCCTCAATTTCTTATCAGATTCATAAGAAATATTGATGATAACACTTAGTAATTCTGCTCCTAATAGTGTGGTATCACTCACTATGATCAATGATTGTTTGTTCAATAAAGAAATAAAGAGGAAGAGCATGAGAACATATACTACAAAGATTCTTGTAACATAGAATAGAAGTAAGATCAAAAGGCTATGGATACAATAGGTCACAATCAAGATGAAAATTTACATATTATTACTGTAGCAAAAATGGACATATCAAGAGAAATTGTAGAGACCGGAAGAAGCAACAGAATGAGAAGAATAAAAAATATGCGAATGATTAGAGTACTATTACATTGACATCATATGAGGATCTTATATTTTTTTCAGAAGACAATGAAGAATGCAGTGTCACATACTTTTCAATTGAGTGGATCGTCGATTCAAGGGCTTCACATCATGCAACTCCATTAAAAGAATGCTTCAATGTGTACAGGACCGATGATTTTGGCACAATAAAGACGAACAATAAGACAATATCTAAAATTGCAGGAATGGAGATGTATGTATTCGAGCAGATGTTGATTGTGAGTTGGTTCTAAACAATGTCAGACACATATCAAATTTACATTTCAATTTGATTTCTCCTCGGCTTTTGGATCAAGAAGGCTATCATAGTCACGTGGGTGATAGAAAGTGAAAAATTGATTAAAGAATTCATGGTTGTTGTGAAAGGAAAACTATCATGGGTGTTCTACAAAACTCAAGTGAATTTGATAATTAATGCAATCGAGGAAGAAGCTTCACCAGATTTATGACACAAAATATTAGGATACATGAGTGAGAAAGAAATGCATGTTCTGATGAGGAATTCTCATACCACTTACCAAAGATAAATTTTTTAATACTTGTGATGAATGTTTATTTGGTAAACAGTGTGTGGTGTCATTTGTGTCCAATTCTAAGAAGAAGGAAAATAAGTTAGATTTGGTACATTCTGATGTGTGTGATCCCATTGAAGTAAATTCTTTAGGTGGCAATAGATATTTTGTTACTTTTATTGACGATGCTTCAAGAAGATTATGAATCTATTTATGTCATGCTTCAAGACGATGCTTCAAGAAGATTATTTCAGATTTTTCAGAAGTTTCATGTCATGAATAAAAGTGTCTTTGCACAGACAATGGTGGTGAATATAGGTCTCAGAAATTTTAAAATTATTGTGCAAAGCATAACATCAAACATGAAAAGTCAGTACCTAAGACTTCATAGCACAATGGTGTTGTTGAAAGAATTAACAGAACCATTCTGAATGAAATTAGGTATATGCTGAGGACGGCTAATCTATCAAAGATATTTTGAAGTGAAGCTGTAAATATTGTGTGCTACATGATTAATAGATCTCCATCAGTTCATTTGAATTCAGATACCCCTGAAAAAGTGTGGATTAGTAAGAATGCTTCTTACTCTCACTTGAAAGTTTTTTTGTTGTAGAGCTTCTACACATGTGGCAAAGGAACAAAGGCAGAAATCTAATGAAAAGGCTTAAGAGTGCATATTTCTGAGTTATGAAGATGTATATTTTGAATATAAGTTGTGTGATCCAGAGAAGAAAAAAAAATCATTATAAGCAAAGATGTGATTTTTCATGAATTAAAAATTTTGACAAACTTCAAAAAATCAAATAAGTAAAGCAGTGATTATGTACAAGATGAACTTGGAAACAATGAGCCAGATGCAGATACATGTGATGCAAATGTAGGGAATTTTGTTCATGGAAAACAAGATGCTACTCCATCTCGCAGATCTAAAAAGAGCGTCGTGCTTTCGCTAGATATTCAAATTCTGAGCACTCAATGATTATTGAAGAGGGAGAGCCAAAGATAAATCCAAGAAGAAAGTTGGAACAAAATGTTGGATTGGCCGGTATGAAGATCAAGCAATGATTCTTGACGAAATCTCTCCTTCTCATAGGCTGAAGGGGGAGATTGTTGAGCTTTTGAAATTAATCCCGTCCATTAAGAAGACAAACCTATTTAAATTAATTAAATCTAATTAACTAAATAGATTTTTTCACTTTCTTGGATTTGTGGCCCCCGCGTGTGAAGAAAGTCGTCGAGAGTTCGTGATAGTGTAATAAAGAAGAGTAAGAGAAGAGAAGAAAATTGAAAAAACAAAATTTCTTCTTGAAAAGTAAAAAATCAAGAACACAGTCAAATTGGGAGAATCTCTTAAGTTTTATTGATATTATAATCACAAAAAATTATAATAATAAGGTGACCTTATTTTTACTCTTATTTTAGTATTTTTTAAAGAAAAATTATTTATCCAGTGAATTATTATTCGGATTTAACGTTGGACTCTATTTTTTAATTAGTGATATTGCTTTGTGATTGTCCTAACACATAAATTTGACGTCTCTTTTGTTTACTATCATTTTTTTTGTACATCGTACTTATATTATTTAATTCAGGATCCCATCAACAGCGTATGAGACTTGAGTTTCAACATCAAGCTAAATCAAAATGGAAACAATAAACCAATAAGACTGACACTTGCACAAGGAAAAGTTCGAGACAGTCGGCAAATAAACATCAGAAACAAGCAAAGAGGAGGATATTTCAGTCGTTCAATCCACGGAGAACCATATACACAAAAAGGGGCCGAGGAGAAAACTAAACCGTGATAGAAGTACCAGAAGGAGAAAGCAAAGAAAGCACTAAGCACAGCAATGAAAGTCAAAAAGAATCTTTGAATGAGTTGCATCTTGGAGCAGCCAAAAGTCTTATAGCAGACGAAAAAAGGCTCGAAATTTAACATTAAGAACGACCAAGAACCGAATAATTCGAGTAAAGATCTGCCCTTTTCCGCACTTAGTCGAGACGCCAATGTCGCGGAAACCACGCGCCGGATGGAAGTCTCCGGGATTAGACGGCCGGTTCGATTGCGCTTCCCGCCGAAGGGAGACAGCCTTCCTTGTTCCTCCCACAGTCTTATCTTCCTCGCACCGGAGTGTTCCCCCAACACGAGGAGGCGGAAGACCAAAAGAATATTATACTGCTGACAGAGGTGCATCCTAGCTGCTTCGGAAAGATTGGATTTTTATTCTCCTCCTAATATTATAATTAATATGATATAGTAAATCTTGATTATATAAATATTTATATAATATCAAAATGTAATTATACAAAAGAAAATAATAACAATAATAATTAATTAATTTTAAGATTCAATTTTAAAATTATTATACATTTAATAAATTTAAATCTTATTGAATTTGATTATTATATACAAATTTTATATTGATTATTATTTTTATGTATTTTATATATTTATTTTTTTATGTTAGAAGCATCATATACATATTTTTTTCAAAATATTATGGCAAGATTGTATATTCTATAAATAAATATATAGTATAATTAGTAGTTAACTATGTAATTTGACTTATTATATACTAAATTTAAAAAATTTAAAGCCGTTTATATATATTATTATATAATAGTATATTATACTAAGTATATTATAGTATTGTTGTATATTATTATACATATAATAAAGAAGTTTGCACCATTTATTCATAATTAATTTATCTAATATGATAAATATTATATTAATATAATAAATATATAAGTAATTTATATTATAATATACATTTATGATATAAAAAATTAAATAAGATCATAATCCATAAGCTAAAGTTGAAAGTTTAATAAATTCAAGTCTAAGTGAAGAGAAAAGAAACAAGTGAGTGTACAAAGATAGTAGTAAAGTGAGAGTAAATGTACAACTATTAAAGAAAGAGATAATTCATTGGCCAATATGAATGTTTATGGAGAAACTCTATGTTTGAATATTTTTTTAAATTTATAAGAATAAATTTTATCAAATCATCTCATAACAAAAAAATGATAAAAAAATTCAGCTAGTCCAAAACGCGATTCAATCCATTTTTTTCTAGTTTTGACTGATTTTAACAATTTTGGCCGTTTCGATTCGGTTCAATCCGGCTCAAATGGAGGTCCGATTTGTGACCGATTAGCAGTTGGACCGATCTGATCGACCGGTCCGGTCCGGCCCTGACAACACTGCTTGGGAGATGCTGCTGATGACATATGATGATGACGATAATGAGAAATGGAATCTAACCAGGTTTGTCCTTTGGATCTAAAAGTAAAAAGTAGAAAAAAAATTCTAAAAGTAGATTAGTTGGACAGATTTAAAAATGGTTTTAAGTTATTTCCGATCTCCTAATTTTAATTTATTTAAATCAATTTTTTGGTTCGAATAAATTTTTCAGTTTCTTGATTTTTTCTTAGATCTCTATGAGCCGTTTGGTTGCCGAATATGTCAGTCATATATCGCCTTTTATTTGGCCGATTAATCTTATTCAACAGCACATTCCATTATATTCGGCCGAGTTGTTTGGTTCGTCATCGAATACTGGGTTGCAAAAGGACATTTTTTACCATTCGCCTCGACGTGTTAAACTTTTACCGCAAGAAACTTTTCTCTCACGTCCCGCTCCACAACTATGACGGTGGATCTGCGGCTGTGGTAGGGCGTCGGCAGCGGCAGTGTTTTACTCTCTCTCGAGTGCTTTCTCCCTCATCTCTTCTCTCTCTTGTGAGTGCCTTCTCTCTTGCAGGCAACTTTGTTCACTTTCTCATGTGTTATTATTTGCCGGATCATGGTCTGCGGTCTATAGTATGTTTGTTGTGGCATCTCCTTGTGATATTTGCTCTTCTAATTTTAACCATGGGCGATCGTCACTACGCATGGGTCTAGGGTAGACGCTCCAGAGTGCCATTGTGAAGACACCTGTGCCTTGAGAACATCGCGGACTGATACAAATCTGGGGAGAAAATTATGGGGATGCTCCCATTTTCGATGTGGGTAAAATATTCCTCTTCCTATGTTCAATATGTTATATGCTTTTGTACACTAAAATTATTTTCGCTTTCACAAAAGTCTTCTCATGGTTCTTGTGGCTTCTTCAGGTGGTGCGATCCGCCGATGGAACATCATGGTGCAGTAGTCATAGCAAAGACGATGAAGAAGTGCAACAAGTTAGAAGACAGCGTTAGTCGGCTGAAGAGAGAGAGAGAGAGTTGTGTTCTTTATATTTAGAGTTTCTTGACCTTGTTGTTAACTAAGTTTGTATAAGTATCGAACTCGTTGGCCTAGCTATTGGTAATTTTGTCGTCGTACCTCTTGGTTGCGTTAGTTGCACATTTTGTTATATCGTACCTTGTATGAACTATGTACAACCTTCTGATATGGTCGGCCCTTTATGTAGTCCTCATGTTTTTCGATGTCATGTTGTATATGCCGACGAATTTAGGTGTTGCATTTTGTAAGAACTAGTAACCTTGCCGATTGGCACCTTAAACAAATTTCAACGATAATGCAAATTGTCATTGTCATCCTAACAAATATACAAATTGTGTGCAATATGCGTTGTGGAGGTTTTTTTTGTAAAGTTGTAGGAGGAAAACTAAGGCAGTTGGATGCAATTGGCTTTTTGTACATGTATTTATGTTACATGTACATATGTTCGTGGCCTACAACATATGTTATATTCTATATGAAGTAGATGTAATAAATTATTCTCATACAGCCGAGAAAGCCTTCGTCCTAAGTAGTGATTAAGACTGTAAATTGTGCGCATACAGATTGTAAATAGAAGAGCAATTAAAAAACAAGAAGCATCCTTTATTCCATACAACATGACGAGCAACCATGTGCCATATCGAATGTACCACTCATCAAATTCACAACACATGGTTAACACAAAAGCAAAGTAAATTTACAATTCTCAGAATGCATTGACATCCCAACTGTGTATCATCGTGAATAAACAAATAGATGAGCAATTAAAAAGCAAGTAGCATCCTCTCCAACTTTGACATCCAATTGCGGATCGAGAATTCCTTAACATCAGCACCCAAAGTACTTGCATAGTGACATATATATGTAAGTTTTAGCAAGATTGTGAGGGACACTAGAATCGACTAGTTAAACAGCCTAACCCATGTTATTTCAGGTATTTAGCAAAATTAGCGAAACAAGTGACAACACGCATTATTACCTGCATAGATGAAGTACAATTGACACTTGTACTCGGACATTGAGTTCATCTTGACGTCACAAATTATTAGCTGCACATTTCTATATTCATTGGGCATCTTACTTCACAAGAACGAGATTTTTAAACATTTTTTTTAAAAGTATGGATTACCTCAACGGTTCTGGTGAGCATTCCAAAGTTGAATTATAATGTTAGTACGAAGCTGCATATTGACATTTCCAGAAGGTTCATTGATGTTGACATTATTCGCATCATCCGATTTCAATCGCGGCGCATTAAATTATTCATTTCTTCCTTGGTAATGCTTGATGAAATTGTGTAGGATGTAAGAGGCTAGGACAATGTGTTCTTGTGTTCCTATCGAAAAATGCATCGATGTGCGAAGAACATGAAAACACGACTTCAAAATACCAAACGTCTTCTCAACACCGTTTCCAAGTTGCACATGTCTATGATTTTATAACTTCTTCAGGTGCTCATATGCTTGCCGACAATTACTGAACTTTGACAAGTGATTATTTCACACCTTTGTAAGGAGCAACAAACTTCTCCATTTTGGCATAGCATGAGTCAACGAGGAAGAATTACCTGGAAGTTAAAATTGTTAATTAGTGTCATCTCCATCAATGAACATATGCCAAGCAAATAGGCATTTATGAATTCTTGATATATGAATTCTTGGCGATTTACGAACCATAGTCGGAACATAGGTGCCATCCACCACTCCAAGTTTATTCTACATAAAAAATAGCACCATTGTCATACACTGGCATAATCATATAATCCTTAACATCGAGAATTCAGTATCACTTACTGGAAAAAAAGGGAAAGAATTGGCGACTGTTGTGAATCCACAGATGCACATCCTCATGTCCATTAGGGAGGAATATGAACTTCTTTGAAAGAGAGCATATATCCCTTCAAGAACAAGATTGAAATATCGAGAGATAGTCTCGCCAGAATGTTGGAACTTCTCCATTAAATTTCTATTTGATATGTTGTGTCCTAGAAAAAATGCTAACTCCTCGCATGAATTGACATTGTGGGTACTATGAATTATACCCTTCGACGTGAGTAATTCTTCTAACTTAAGAAACATTCTAGGAGACATTCTAAAAGGTCATGACACGTTTGAGGATGACATTTTAGTATGTCTAAAATGAGTTGATTCTGCATGGGACTTTTCCACTTGGCTCCCTAATGCATACTTCAATCATACCAACAGTCGTGACAATTTTTATGATATGTTCATGGAATCTCTCCACCTCGATCAAGAGTTGTATGAACATATGTTTACTTATCTACGCATACCATGTAAATTGTAGCGCATATAATGTATCTTGCAAGAAAGAGGATACTTACAACAGTGAAGAAGTATAATGACACTAAACAAAAGTTGATATGCGTAGAACAATAAATAACATAGATTTGCAAGGATCTCATAATTAAGTAGAATACATCCACAACAGTAATGCAATGAACCAAATGTCAAATTAATATGAAAAGAAAGTCAATCATCAGTACGACATTAAACATATCGAACGCGGGTTTAACAAAAGTTATACTAGGGTGGACTATCCAAAATACCAACATAAGCATCAAGACACAAGGCTACCCGTGCCTAGCTTGTACTACTAAAAAAAATACTTAGGCGAGCATCTACTAACATAAGCTTTAGGAAGAACACAAAGTTGATTGGTGGTGAATGGAAGGAGAATCCCATGGCAGTACCGACAATTGCCCTTGATGGAAGCTCGTGTCCCAAAACACTTGTAGGGGTGTAGGAGCTGCGAACAGAAAAAGCTATGACATATGTACATAGAAGCGACGGGATGAGATAAACAGAGGAGGGAAAGTCATATTTGTAAAAAATGAAGAGCCGAATATGTTAGGTGGGGTAGACACGGATGCTGCTCTAAACCCTCCTATGGGTACGAAATGGGAGGCGCCAACAGTTAAAGTGGAAATCGTGCACCCAAAGAAGCTTGAGGAATGCCTGGTTGGTGCCCTCTATATTTTGTACTCATCAACCTATTCCAATAGTCATGGCTCTAACATGTCATCTTCGCAAGTCATGAACGGTCAACAATTGCTTTGATCCTTGAATACTTCCATCCTGGCCATCTTGAACTCAAGGGAGCAATCAGTAACCTTTTGATGTAGTTTGGCCCATCATTCGGTCCTTGTGTATGGGTTGGCTTCCTTTTCTCGTTGCAAAAATGGAAACAAGATGCTCAAATATGTAGAAAAAATGGGGTGGATTTTAAGTAGGGATCTCGACATGAAGGAAAAAAAATGTACCTTTTATCAGGACAATAAACCAATAAGACTGACACTTGCACAAGGAAAAGTTCGAGACAGTCGGCAAATAAACATCAGAAACAAGCAAAGAGGAGGATATTTCAGTCGTTCAATCCACGGAGAACCATATACACAAAAAGGGGCCGAGGAGAAAACTAAACCATGATAGAAGCTATGATGCACGGGTACGCCGATAAGGCTGGAGTACCCGTACCGGGTACGTACCCGGTACGGGTACGCTTGGGGTACGCATGGTACGCGTACCCCTGCGTATCCATATTAATAAATATTTTTCTAATAAATATATAAAATATATAACCTTTGTACCAGAAGTACCAGAAGGAGAAAGCAAAGAAAGCACTAAGCACAGCAATGAAAGTAAAAAAGAATCTTTGAATGAGTTGCATCCTGGAGCAGCCAAAAGTCTTATCGCAGACGAAAAAAAGGCTCGAAATTTAACATTAAGAACGACCAAGAACCGAATAATTCGAGTAAAGATCCGCCCTTTTCCGCACTTAGTCGAGACGCCGAAGTCGCGGAAGCCGCGCGCCGGACGGAAGTCTCCGGGATTAGACGGCCGATTCGATTGCGCTTCCCGCCGAAGAGAGACAGCCTTCCTTGTTCCTCCCAGTCTTATCTTCCTCGCACCGGAGCTACCGAACACTCGAAGGGACAGGGGATCACGGGCGAAACCCCCCAACACAAGAGGAGGCGATGACCAAAAGAATATTATACTGCTGGCAGAGGTGCCTACTAGCTGCTTCGGAAAGATTGGATTTTTATTCTCATCCTCTCTCCCTCCCTTCCTTCCACTACTCGGCGCCCTCTGCACTTCGGAGATGCTGCTGATGACAGATGATGGGGACGATAAAGAGAAATGGAATCTGGACAGGCAGGCTTGTCCTTTGGATAAGTAAAAAGTAGAAAGAAATCCTAAAAGTAGATTTGGACAGATTTAAAATGGTCTTAAATTATTTTCGATCTCTTATTTTTTAATTTATTTAAATCAATTTTTTGGATCGAATAAATTTTCGAAATGATAATGTGAAAGGAGATAATAATACACAACTTATATTTTGAAATTTCAAATTTTATGTATTAATTTCAATATATTAACTCCAATATAATTTATTTATATATTTTTTCAATAAATTATTTTGTATTTTATCTAATAAATGTTGACAACATTTTATGAGAAAAAAATACATTGTAGTTTCACAATGAGGTGGAAATAAATGTAAAAAAATTACATGAATATAATAATACACATTGAACTTATATTTTAAAATTTCAATATATTTTTAAAAATAAAATATTTTCAATTGTTATTTCAAAAACATTTATTTTATCATATTAAAAATTTATTGTATTATTCAAATATATATTATACTATATTGAAAGTTCTCGTGGCCCGGATTCCGCAAAAATTAGAGTTTGGAACATTGAATAATTTGTATCCATAACATAGATAATAAATTAATAGACGTTAATATCATTCCAATTGCTATTACGAAAATAATTAGCATTTTCGACATTAAAAAATATTTTGGACTGATTATTATTTCAAAAAATACTACTAATTTTGCAACAAAACCACTCCTCCCCCGATAAATAAGACGTATTCTATCACAACAAGTCTTGTCAAGAAAAAAAGTGCAGCACAAATAAATTCACGAGAAAGTATTTGTAAAATGACATGACACGGTTGAATCCCATGCTTGTCATAGAACTAATTCCTATAATTATAAAACATGTATGAGATATGGAAGAATAAGCTATTCTCTTTTTTAAATTCTGTTGACCGAGAGAAGTTGAAGCTGCATAGATTACTTGTATCGTTCTCACTATTGTGCACTTTTCCATATGGCCGTAGGATTATTATTGAACATATGCTTTTAGATGCCGGCCTGGGTCTACGGGAGGCATTTGGTATCCGAGGTTATTAGCACTCGACTAATTCGGAACCGGGAAGATGGAACAGTAACGGTAATTTTCTAATCAAGATGACGACTCCGAAATTCGAACCTGGGGCTACTAGCACCCAGCGAGCGCTCGGAACTCAACCGTGCTTTCAATTGAGCCAACAATCCTTGATTTATTGAACGTATGCTTTGAAGGAAAGGTTTTGAAGCTACCAGCCATTATCAGGTCTGAAATAACAAAAAAAAATTAGAATGATTGATTATGTAACTCCGGCCGTCCACGTGAGCTTGGTGGAGCGGGTGGGCTAAACGAGAAGAAGAAACTAGGGAATTAAAAACTTTTTTATTATTTGAGTAAAACAATGATTTATAAGTTTTTTTTATTATCAAACAAGTAATTATTTATTTTTTAAAATTAATTTTAGCTATTAAATTACTTATCAATTACATCAAACCAAACGGACTCTTATAATGGTCCAGGATATGTAATGGACAATTGTTTAATTTATGTATAAACAAAAAAATATGCCAAGAAGAGGATTATATCAAGAAAAAGTATGAGGGCAAAGTCCAACGTTACGTAAACATATGTAAAGAAAAAGTTCTAACTAAATTCATTAGACCTAGAAGAGGATTATATCAAGAAAAAGTAAGAGCAAAAAAGTTCCACTTCAATCGAGGTACAGTGCGGCTCCTATCTTGCTCTCACTGCAAGAACACGTCAAGAATAAAAAATTTTATTATGGATATTTGTGAAATTGGGACAGAATCGTTCTTCTTTCGCCTTATTTTGTTAAAAACTCATTCGAAATCATTTTTCAAGACGAAAACGAAATGGGTGACCCTGGTTCCACTCATTTTAGTTCGACCTCAGTGGAACCGAGAGTTATTCCACCTTTTTTTTATGCGACATGTTACTTTTTTTAAAAAAAATTATTTTTTTCTTTATCTTTTCTCTCACACCATATCCTTCATAAAATAAATTATTTAATAAATATAAAATAATTTTAATAAAGAATTAATATAATATTATTTATTACATATTATTTCATTAAAAAATTTAAAATTTAATTAAATATAATTAATTTTAATATTTAAATAATATATTTTTTAACAAAATTTTTCCATAAAAAAATTTTATTTTAATTAATAACAAAATTATACTTTATAATTATAATAATTATTTTTAATTTAAAATTCACTAAAAATTCATCCATCGAATTAATTTTTTTCTATCACATCAATTCTCTGATTTCTCATCATTACGTTTCACTCTATCAAAAAACACTCGAATTAATCTATCAATTCAATTATGCACCGACAACGTAGGAGAAACTACAGTTCCATTTCCAAATGCAACCTAAGATTACGTTTGAAAATGGAACCACGATTCTATTTAAGTTTTCAGTGAATAATTAAATTGATAAATTAGTTTGAAGTGCATTTGGATGAAGTGAAAAATGAGGAATTAGAAAATTGATGTGATGAATAATTTTTTATAGGTTTTGAATTAAAAATAATAATTATAATTAGAAAGTATCATTTTATTATTAAAAACTAAAATTAAAAATTTTTATGAAAAACTTTTGTTAAAAATATAGTATTCAAATATAAAAAATCAAAATTTAAAATTTATTATAATTAGCAAAATATTAAAATTTTTTAATAAAATAATAAGTTATTATAAATATTATATATATATATATATAATAAATAAATTATTTCATAAGGGTAAGGTTGAGAGAGAGAGAACATAAGAAAAGAAAAGAAAAAAGAAAAACCAAATACAAAAAAGTCACGTCAAGCAAAAAGAAAAAAAAAAGAGCGTTAGAATTAGAGTTATGTGAGGCCCAATTCTAACCCACAGTTTCGTTGAAATCATAATTCTTACCGTATTTGACGGAATTAACTGAAACAATTTCAATTTAGCTCTGTTGTCAAACACGATCAAAAGAAATGTGCACCGGAACTTTTTGGATAGTATATGACAAAAGGTATGACAATTTCGCGTTGCACATCATCAGAGGAGTCTTGATACCAGTGTTCTTAAAATCGGACCGGACCAGTCGGTTCGACCACGAACCGACCGTCAGTCCGGTTCGGTTTTCCTTCAAAATTAGAAATGATAAAAATCGGATTGAACCGGTTCCGGTTCAATCAATTGAATCGGTTTAATCCGGTTTTTTAATTATTGTATTAAAAAATATAAATTTGGAAATGTTTAATAATAAAATGAAATGAAAAAAGAAAGTTATGAGAGGTAAAATTCGGTTTATTTTAGTTTTGTATTCCAACATGTAAATTTTGAATTTTGAATGATAGAATCAAATACAAAAGGAAAGAAAATAAATAATTTTGAAAGGAGTAAAAGGTATGTGATAGTGTATAAATAAAGTGAGAAAATTAAGAAGAAGAATGAAAGGAGAAATTTAAGGAGAAAAAAGGAAGTGAGAGAAAAAATAAAATGGAAATAATTGAATGAAAAAAGGAGAAATAATTAATAAAAAGATATACAAAAGGAAAGTTATTTACATAAGTAATAATTAGATTAAAATATATATTAACGACAGCAAAAAAAGAATAAAAAAATTATTAATTTAAAGAATATTGATCAATTTTTTATAACATATACATTAGAATAATAAATCTAAATAAAATTAAATAATTCAACTTACTACCTTTTAATTATAATATATATAAATCAAGAATTGACATATTTCTAATAGTATAAATATTTCATATTATTTTAATATAATGAGTCTATATTTTTCTATTTGCATTCAAGTATACTAATCATATAAAATTACAATACATTTTGGATGAGTTTATTAATTAAATCATTTAGAAAATATTTAAATTAATGTTCAATATTAAAAAAAAATTGTGAGTATTTTTTTATTCTTTTCAAAGTTTTATTCATAATATATCTTTGAAATAATAGATAAATAATATTTTAATAAAAATTTGGTTCAATCCGGTTGAACCCGGTTAAACTGGTCGAACCATGACCCAATTGACACGCCGGTTCGATGTCCGATCCGATTTTTAAAACTGATACAATATTTGAAGAAAACCAAGAGGGGATCTTCTTTCCAAAAATAGTCGCCTTGCGATTGTTGAGCATAGCCAACCAAAAGATGAGTCATGGGATTAGCCTTGCGGTTAATATGTTTACATGAGAAGACTAGAAAAAATGATATTGTTTGTCCAGATGTTGTCCTGAATAATAGCCCAAATCCTCCGGTGCACACTCTGCTTCTTATTGATCATTGCAGCAAAGGATCAATCTGATTCATCGAGAATACTGCAGTGGCCCATAGCAGCACATTGTTTGAGTCCCATGCCTCGAGCTTCAGCCCCCAAAATAGAAGAGAAAGGCTTAGAAAATGAGCCAGCAAATATAAAAGATGCATTAGCAGACCGAAGAATATAACCTGCACCCCCCAAGTTGCCATGACTTAGAAAGGATCCATATGAGTTTAGCTCGAAATGGCAACTTAGGGGCTCCCATCAATATCGAGACTGGGTCAATAGGGGAGTTCTCCCAGAGGTGTGGTTTGAATGTAACTCATGATAGCTGTCTGGCGCGAACTGAAATGAGTGTCATTTCTGACTTTCTAAATATTCCATAGGCACAAGGCAATAAGAGATAACAATTTGGAATAGGAAGAGGCATTAACGCCCCAAAATTTTATCCTCTTGTCACGTGACAATTGGACTTATTTAGACTGGCGTTAGCTACTATTTATCTCCATCCGTTGGACTTTCACAAAATCCGTAAAGACATAACAAAATAAATTAACAATTAATTATCATTAACTAATCATATAAGAGTGCGGAAGCTAACATAACTAACATCACATGAATGCGGAAGCTAACATATCATTTGTTCCCAAGTGGTCCTCCTATCAATTTTATTATATCAAAGTAGCAACTAAAAGAAAAATAAAATAACATAAACTAAACATCTATCTCATGTGCAACTGCATCACCACGAACATCTCTAGCTGCGCATGCCTTCATGTCGATTCAATTATCTGTGGGATTCAAACATAGAAAAATAGAATTTTCATGAGTATAAAATACTCAGTACATAAGACAATACAAATGAATAAGAAAACTTAATAAAAATAGGCAATCTTTCAGTATGGAAAAATCATGCTATCAATTCGGTTCGGTTCTTTTTATTTCTTTCGATACTTTTCTCTTTCGGTTTGGTTCTTTCTTCTTTTCGATCTATTCTCTTCTATTCTTTCTCTTTTCCGTTCTGTTCATTTTTTTTTCACTACATCTTTTATTTTAAACAATTCCTAGACATCTATATGTGTTATCCTAATGCGAGCTCGACTTCTTTTATTATGGGCATTCATGACACTTCATGCATGGTCAAGGTGGATCAAACTGGGACCAAGAGTAGGGCAACGACGGGCCCAATAAAGAAGTGTGGGGCTTTTATTTACCCATGATAACGATTGGGGTATTAATACCCATCTTTACTTTTTCTATACGATACGATTCGGCGATGATCCATGCCAAGAAGCCCCATCTTACATCTTTTATCTGTTTGACCTAATTAACATCCTTACTGTTATTTGTTAAGCATTATTATCACAAGGGTAAAATAGTCATTGCATATCACAATAATAATAAAAAATAAAATAAAATAACTTCTTCACTGTTCTATGAATCCGAGTCGGGTGCCATCAAACCCGGGCCCGATCGTGGCTGGACTCGGTCTGCGCTCACTGAGACTCGGGTCGGACTTTCGATGTTGTGCTCTCCTCCTTTTCTTATCAGAACTCAGGCCGGATCTGAGGTAGGGTCGGGTTCGCTGACCTCATTACCACGCAGAATGACGTTTACCTACCTGGGCCGGGTGTAATTCCAACTCGGGTCTGTTCGTTCAGTCGTCATCGGCTGAAAGATGAAAATACGTCACGAAAAACCCAGGTCGGATGCTGGACGCCCGAGCCGGGTTTCTCCGAATTTAGGTCGGGTTCGAAAAAGGACTCCATCGACTTTACGATTTCACAATAGAACCCGAGATGGGTTCATGCTGTGCGGGCCGAGTTCAGACTATAAGAACTCCGATAGTAATTTTTATGAGACTTTGACCTAACATAACTTTCGGTATAGTACTTCGTTTAACATAAAAGCTATACGAAACTATTCTTGGAACTTAGGGCAACACATATAAATCCCAACTCATCCATCATCTTAACTATTTCATTAAGAAATCGTATCCGAAAGTGAATCCGAGTCTTACATACCTTTCTTATTTCAGACTACTTGAAACTCGAAACTTGGGGCACGTTTTTCGATGAGATCCAATGACAACTAACCATGAGGCTGATGTCCTTGGACAGAGGGTAATTTTGAAATTTGATGGCTGGTCGAAACTCTCGCTCACGCACACCGAGGAAGAAGAAAATGTGGCCCAAAGATGGAGGAAAAACTCAAGTAGAGAGGAGAGAAAGATGTGTTGGAGGAAACCCTTTGAGGTCCTATTTATAGATTAGAGTCTCCAAGTGCTAATCTAATTAGAACTTCTATCAATACTTCTTATCCATATTTTATCCATTATTTTCCACGAATTTTCGGATTTAAATAATCAAGTAATAATACTATTTCTTGATTTTCAGAATTAAAATAATAAATTATTATTATTTTATTTCCTGAATATTTTTATCTTTGAAACTCTTAATTTCAACTTCATTAGGAATCCTAATTCAATCCTTGAACAAATTTTATCCTTAATCCACTTCTAACTATGTTTTCTTTATTTTATCTCTCATAAATATAATTATTCCTGAATTTCGGAATTAAATAAATAATTATTATTTTTGCCTTTTAATTTTAGAATTTTGGGTCAGACCGGTCGGTTCAACCGGTTCAATCACGAATCGATCGGTGATCCGGTTCGGTTAGGTGTTAAAATCTATTTTGACATTGAACCAAGCAAAATTGGTTGAACCGGTTCAATGCAGATTTTGAATTTATTTTAAAAAATGATAAAAATAGGAAAGTTAAATGAGAAAAAAAGGAAAGAAATATAAGGAAAATTAAAGAGGAGAGAATATCATATATATACAATTAAATAGGAATTAAAATAAAAAAGATAAATATTTAAAATTGAATAATATTAAAATGAGAAATTATGAGCATAAAATAAAGAAAATAAAAATGAAAGTGTTAAAAAAAGAAATAAGAATAATTTAAGATCAAATTTATTAATATAATATCTATCATCATTAAATAATAAATATTAAATTATTAATAATATATTTATATTATCATTATAAAACTTTTAATTAATAGAAATTATGTTACATTATTTTTTAATATTTTTAATAAGTTATTAGTACTATATCATATAACTTATACTATGTCTTTATAATTATTACAAATAATAATATTTTAATAAAATCCGGTTCAATTTGATCGAACTCGATTAGATTGATTCAACCATGATCTAATGATGAGTTCGGTCTGATCGCTGATGCGGTTCTAAAAACATTGACCTTCGAAATAGAACACTGTCCAATTTGCCATGGTCAAATTATTGTATAATAAAACTAGCACAGAGTCAGAGTGTAATAAAATAAATTCTCCGATGTTTCATACAAAATTTGTACCGAGCTGATTTTTTGTATCTGAAATGTACATAAAAATGTGATAACCAAGTTTTAGACCCGATCCCCAAAAGATAACTCAAACTAAAAAAGATCATTAGATTACAATAATTCGCTTACAATAAATATATTATCGATTGTCATGTGTTAAACACGCACGACAATGAAATATTAAACAACTTTCTTTAATATTACTTCGTGTGTAAAAAGAGCAAAAATGCACACGTAGGCATTGAGTGATGATGATATAATCATATAAACGGTCCAATAATTATATGGTACCGGTCATAATTGCCAAATTACAACAACCAACGGCCTCAATCGTCCCTGGACTTTCGAACGGTATTTGTAACAACCGGCAACACCAAACATGGAAAACAACAAATTGGAAACAAAGATCATACACCTGCAAAGATCAAAGAAAGGAAAGCAAATTCAAAGGAAATGAAGAGCTTGAAATCGGAAAGGAAATCTCATCCTCCGATTTTCTTCTCCGATTCGAACTCTCCCAATCCTTCCTTAAATTTGGTGGCCTGAGGCTATAAGAAGGTACGAGGGTTCCTCATGCCTCCCCTTCAATCTCTCCGAACGGCCGCCACCATTGACGTCCGCCTCCTCCTCTGTTCTTCTCCCTCGGCTCTGGCGAAGCGCGCACATGAACGACAGAGCAACCGACAGGCATCCGACAAACAGTAGCCTTCTTCGACGTCCATGAAGGTAGACCGCACCTCCCCGTCGGCCAGGAGCGACCAGAGTCCGAGTAGACGACGCAGGAACCGCCGAGGAACGGAAAGCAATCGGAAAGGTATTCTACATGTTAAATCCTCTTAGGCTATAAATCGTTAATCATATGATACGTGTGATAATTCCATAGTGATCTAGATATTATGAACTACATTTTTCGTATTGTGATCGCCACGGTCCGATAGCCGAAAAGGGAGAAGAAGACCAGCGCACATATGCGCATTAGGAACCATAGTATAACAAAGAATAAAGTATAATTATGATAAAGAATAGTTCATTGCCTTTGGGCAACCATAGTATTGATTATGATGGGACCACTTGTTCATAGTAAAGCAAGTTATCTTATTATCTATCCATTATTGATTCCAGCATGATCTGATTATCATTTATAGCATATGTTTTATTGTACTGGGCGTTTTCGCTCACGAGCATTCGATACCCCTGCATTTAAAATTTTGCATGTGAGAATTCTATTTAGAAAGGAGTGATGGATGACACAGTGCTCAAGAATTACTGCACATGACTCATCAAGCCCAATAGTGCATTTTCCTTTCATTTGTATTAGTTTGATAATTCATTTCAGCATCAACAGATAATTGGGTCTTTTCTCTTAAAACTAGATATGCGATCATTTGCTTTGAACATTGGATAGTGTGGTCATTTCTTTTCTCGGTATGAATTGCATTAAATGTTGATGCCTTTTGATATTCCAACGTTTCCCTCTTCCGCAATAAAGTTCGCATTTATATTATTATTATATTCTTTGTCACGTATTGCATTTGTTGAATAGTCAAGATCATAATATAGTCAAAAGCATAGAACGCAGTGTAACGTCCCCGGGATCAATCTGAATGTCTATGTGATAGGGAGACTGATTTTCGGGGCGTTACAATATCCGTCCAAATTTCTTCAATTATTTGAGCAGTCCGAATACCTATACGAATAATTATAGGGCAAGGATTGTCGTATCTAATTATAGACGTAGTACTTAAAATTAAAATAATTATGCATTTAGAACACAATCTTCTCATAATTTAGAAAAAGATCGAATTCGAAGTTTATGTATTTATTTCTAGGGACGGATCTACAGTGTGATTAATGAATTTTGTACTTTTGCCTCTCACCAAATAGTTTCTATTATTTTAAAACTCCATCCCTGATCCTTTGTTTTTTTTATCACTTATTATATAGGTTTTTGCACACTTTTCTTTTTGTTCCCCTTGTCCAAGTCCAATATATTAAAGAAAAAAAATATGTATGTGTGTGCACCATATTTATTCATCAACAGTACTTAGTTTAACCATATCTTTTGTCTCATCGTTGCTTTTGAAAAAACGAATATATTACAAACAAATGTATGATATGAAATTTGGCAAAGGTAAGGTGATTAATAGTAGTACAACAATGCTTATCGTTTTACCATATTTTAATAATATTATAAATAAACAAGTTTTTTGTAATTTTGGTTTTAGGTGTATTGCCGACGCTGCTGTATGTTATCTGATATGCACGTAGAAAAAACTAATAAATATTTAAATAATATAATCAATTTTTTGAAAAAAAAAGACCAATCGAACTCTCGTTAGACTGTTAGAGGATTTAGTTTGGAAAGTAAATTCAACAATGGTTCATTGGTATATTTGTCATGTGAAACCCATAATTTAATTAAGATATATATTTTTCACTTTGAATTCTAGTCTGTTATGTGGCCAGTGTTGATTCATATTGTTCATATGGTTCAAGTTTACGCTCTAGATTCAATTAAAATATTGTTCACTTTAATTTATTGGCATGCATTAATTAAGATGCACCTTGATAAATAAATGAATAATTATATGTATAAATTATCACCTTTGTACAAAGTTGTAAGATTGCGTTTTTGTATTATTGACTTTCAGAACTGCATCATTTTTTGGAAGTTCATTTTGATTGCATGCAGAGGAAAGCCTTTCTGGCACGTCATTAGGCCGACATAATTATCTGTATTTCACCATTAGCTTCTTATATTTATATAAAGCTCAACTATAAAAGACAGTTTCAAGTTGTTCTCCATCAAGTATTGGTAGCTATTTTTTCTGTCAAATTTTCTTGCTTCTTTATTCTAATATTCATAATAAATAGAGAATAGGAAATGGTGTCATAATAAATAGAGCAATTGTTTTCTTACAGTTTGCTTTAACTCCAAACGTGAAAGGACCTCAGTTTTCTTTAAAAGAGAATTTAAAAAGCCACCTCCACACCAACACCATGAGCAAAAGGTGACCTCCACAACAATAGCGTCCGCCTCAACAGCCACTTCATCGAGCAAAAGCATCATCCTCCGTTGACCTCCACAGCCACAGCGGCGTGCGCAAGTTTTTTTGCCGGGGTCCGTCGACGTGCGCAAGTTTTTCTTTCCGCCAGCGTTTGCGCCTCCGAGCTCTTCCAAGTCCCATTTCCTCGCTGGTTTGTAGTGGAGTTCTTTTTTTTTCGAACTCGGTCTCGTGAGAGGGTAGAGAGGGTTGGAGATAGTTTGTGGCCTTCACGGTCATCGGTGTGACTAAGCTTTAATTTTAATTATTAACTTTCTTAATTATAAATAAAATTAGCAAAACTTTCTCCCTTACTTATTTTGTGTTATTTGTCAATACATATGAAAAATAATTATAAAATATATCATTTACATATAACACCCTCACAAAAGTTTTTCCACTAACCACCTCACATATAACATCCCACAGATCAAGTTTTATACAATCTTACAAAAAATTTTCTTACCAACTAAATTACAACATCTAAAATTATCTATTACATTCATGTTTCAAAAATAAAAATGAAAGAAAAAATAAAAGTGAAAAAAATAACAATGTTCCGACGGTTCGACATCTTCTATATGCATCAAACCAAACTTCGAGCCAACTCAACTCGAGAACTTAGAATCATCTGAAAAATTCAACAAGAGTAATGTGAGAAACAATCGTTTGCTCAGTGAGTGAAATAAATGTACAACATAGGAGAACAATACAAGTGCATATAACATTTAAATAATCAGATTTTTTAAATTCAACAAGGATAATGTGAGCAACAATCGTTTGCCCAATGAGTGAAATAAATATATAACATAGGGGAACAATACGAGTGCATATAACATTTAAATAATCAGGTTTTTCATGTGAGAAAATATTTAAAGCATAACTCATATCACATGAGTTTTCAAATCATATGAATTTTTACACAAATATAAATTATTCAAGATATCATCATATTCACAGTTAAACTCCACACATGTGTCATTGCACAGACTCATCATGGGTCAATACGTATTTATTTATGATCATGTATCAGATACGCAAAGTAAATCATGGGTCAATACGTATTCCTCCATGATTGTGTGTCATACAGTTAAGCAGAGCTTCACAATCAAAGAGCAATTATGTAACACCCTTGCACTTGCGTAGGATATTGTCTGCTTTGGATCTCCGCCCACACGATTTTCTCAAAATGCGTCCTACCAAGTCAAGGCCATACTCTCATATATACTCAGCATATTTCCCGTGACTTATGCATGTGGGACTAATTCAGGGCATGCCTCATGCATCAACTCTGTCACACCCACCACTATGTGACTAAGTTTTAATCACAGCTATTACCTTCCTTAATTATATTTAGCAATTCTATAAATAAAATCAGCAAAATCCCCTCCCTTACTTATTTTGTGTTATTTGTCAATACATACAAATGATGCATATATATATATATTCATCAAAGTTTAAATAAACAGTTATAAAATATATCATTCAGACATAACACCCTGATAAAAATTTTTCCACTAACCACCTCACATATAAGACCCCACAAGATCAAGTTTTATATAACCTTACAAAAAATTTTTTTACCAACTTAATTACAACATCTAGGATTACCTATTACATGCATGTTTCAAAAACAAAAGTGGAGGAGAAAATAAAAGTGAAAGAAAAATAACAATACTCCGGCGGTTCGACCTCTTCTATATGCGTCAAACCAAACTTCGAGCCAACTCAACTAGAGAATTTAGAATCATCTGAAAAATTCAATAAGGGTAATGCGAGCAACAATCGTTTACTCAGTGAGTGGAATAAATTTACAACATAGGGGAACAATACGAGTGCATATAACATTTAAATAATCAAGTTTTTTCAAATTCAACAAGGGTAATGTGAGCGTTTGCTCAGTGAGTAGAATAAATGTATAACACAGGGAAATAATACGAGTGCATATAATATTTAAATAATAAGGTTTTCCATGTGAAAAAATATTTAAAACATAACTCATATCACATAAATTTTCAAATCATATGAACTTTTATATAAATACAAATCATTCAAGATATCATCATATTCACAGTTAAATTTCACACATGTCTCATTGCACATACTCATCAAAGGTCAATACATATTTCTCTATGATCATGTGTCATACAATTAAGCAGAGTTTCATAATTAAGAGTATCAGATACGTAGAGCAAATCATGAGTCAATACATATCTCTCCATGGTTGTGTGTCATACAGTTAAGTAGAGCTTCACAATCAAAGAATAATTATGTAACACCTTTTGCACTTGCATAGGATATTATCCGCTTTGTGTCTTCGTCTGCACGATTTTTCCAAAATACATCATACCAAATCAAGGTCATGCTCCCATATATACCTAGTATCTCTTCCATGACTTATGCATGTGGGACTAATCCAAAGCATGCCTCATGCATCAACTCTGTCACACCCTACTCTATGACTAAGTTCTAATCACAACTATTACCTTCCTTAATTATGTTTAATAATTCTACAAATAAAATCAGCAAAATCTCCTCTCTTACTTATTTTGTGTTATTTGTCAATACATACAAATAATGCATATATATATATTCATCAAAGTTTAAATAAACAGTTATAAAATATATCATTCACATATAACACCCTCACAAAAGTTTTTCCACTAACCACCTCACATGTAACCCTCCACAGGATCAAGTTTTATACAACCTTACAAAAAGTTTTCTTACCAACTTAATTACAAGATTTAGGATTATCTATTACATGCATATTTCAAAAACAAAAGTGGAGGGAAAAATAAAAGTGAAAGAAAAATAATAATGCTTCGACGGTTCGACCTCTTCTATATGCGTCAAACTAAACTTCGAGTCAGCTTAACTCGAGAACTTAGAATCATCCGAAAAATTCAACAAGGGTAATGTGAGCAACAATCGTTTGCTCAGTGAGTGGAATAAATGTACAACATAGGGGAACAATACGAGTGCATATAACATTTAAATAACCAAGTTTTTCATGTGAGAAAATATTTAAAGCATAATTTATATCACATAGGTTTCCAAATCATATAAACTTTTACATAAATAAAAATTATTCAAGATATCATCATATTCAAAGTTAAACTCCACTCATATATCATTGCACATACTCATCATGGGTCAATACGTATCCTTACATGATCATATGTCATATAGTTAAGCAGAGCTTCATAATCAAGAGTATCAGATACGCAGAGCAAATCATGGGTCAATACGTATCCCTCCACGATCTGTGTCATACAGTTAAGCAGAGCTTCACAATCAAAGAGTCTCAAATACGCAAAGCAAATCATGGGTCAATATGTATCCCAATAATGATCATGTGTCACCCAATCATGATTCACATATACGCAGAGCATATCATGGGCCAATACGTGCACGCAGAGCAGCTCCAAAGGGCAAAGACACTCGATATACGCCCTAAAGACTTCATATATATCGAATGCGATCCCAAAGACCTTTTTCAAATAGCATGACTAATGAACACATGGAGTTTAACAATATCAAAATACTCATGTCATAATTCCTATATCACTATCAAATAAAACTTATTTTAACTTCACAAGCATTGTTCCCTGAAAATACTTTTGTGTAAAAGGTTACTCCATCTCATATGATATTCTTGAAACATATCATAAATATCTTTCATAAATCAAGATATGTTTTAATAATAATAATAATCTTTGCTTGTGATAATATCATAAATTAAAGAACTAACATATAACATTTTGCTATGCTGTAAATTTACCCACTCACATTGTGTTTTATCCCTTATAATACTAATGTGTAATTTCAGGTGTCTATGTTCATATGCTACCTCACACTCTCAACTATTCAATTTTCAAAAGTTTAACTAGGTGTTGTGATTTCAGACTGAGTACTTGTCAATAAATAATTCATAACCTCTTAACTACAAAGGCAAATCTCATGATTATGGATAAATTAGAAACTACACTTATTAAGATTTTCAATCCCCAAATATCATTAACTAAGTTCAACTGAGTAATTCAAAACATCCTAGGAAATTTGACACTAAATAATTAATTTATATCTTTTACAATGCTTATCTATTTGATGAGATCCTAATTTTTCTATAATTTAGACTTCAGTAATGTTTAGGCATAAAAATTGTAAAATTTAACTCCATGTATGGCCTTATAAGGTTAATTAGGATCGTGATATGTCCATGTCCTAGAATCTGACAGAAACATCACTATGAAATGAAAATTTCATTTCTTCACATCTACACATTCAAATTGGATGATTCCACTTCTCACTGAACAATTAAGAAGTATAACTAAACATATATAAATTTCAAACCCTAATTCATTTTATACTAATCATGCTCTATTTGACAAGACAGACCTATTTCTTACTCAGGACAGAGTGAGCGACCTACGGTGCTAGGTTCATAACTTTCTTTACAAAAACCCTTTTTACATGACTCCTGTGGTCATGAAAAGCTAACTTCTAGAGGATGAATCATGAAAATTTTCAAAATTTATGAATAACTGACCAGGAAGAAATGATCTCATGATATGGGAGCTCAATTTCGGATCTAAAGATTCGCCCTGAACAAGCGATGTTGCCGAATTTCTTCCCGCAGTTCTAGTAGGTATTTATATGTGAATGATATATTTTATAACTATTTATTTAAACTTTGATGAATATATATATGCATCCTTTGTATGTATTAACAAATAATACAAAATAAGTAAGGTAGGAGATTTTACTGATTTTATTTATAGAATTGCTAAACATAATTAAGGAAGGTAATCGTTGGGATTAGAACTTAGTCACATAGTGGGGTATGACAGAGTTTGGTATCAGAGTCATTCCACGTGAGCCTCTCTGCATAGTGAGGTGCGATCACTCAACGAGGACGTTAAGTCCTATAAGGGGGAAGGATGCATGAGGCATGCCTTAAATTAGTCCCACATGCATAAGTCACGAGAGATATGCTGGATATATATGGAAACATGACCTTTGACTTGATAGGATGCATTTTGGAAAAACTGTACGAACGGAAACCCAAAACGAACAATATCATATACAAGTGCAAGAATATTACAGTCAAGGTCTAAGACGCGGCACCGCAGTCGCTCGCAGGAAAATGGAAAGGTAAGAGCGCAGAAGGGCTGGCAACATACTCCAACTTCTTCCGCACATCATCACAGTTGATGCTTTAAACGTCAGACTACCCTTATTTTTAAGTATAAGCGTTTGGATAATAGATAACGTCTGCCCGTAGATTTGGCCGGACGCTTGAAGCTCAAAGCTCTCGCTCTCCGATCTCCGATCGACACCGACGAGATTCGACTAGATCCGACCAGATCTGGTCGTCGGCGGCCCGTTCGACCAGATCCGATCAGATCTGATCGTTGGTGGCCTCGCTCGACCAGATCCGGCCAGATCTGCTCGTCGGCGGCCTCGCTCGACCAGATCTGGCCGCCCTGCTGCGCTTGCACGACCACACCCACACGCCGCCGGCCGCCCTGCTGTGCTCGCATGACCCCGCCCCAACGTCGCCGGCCGCCCTGCCGCGCTCGCACGACCCGCACGCCGCCGCTTGCCCGCCCGCACGTCATGCCGATCTCGCACGCCGCCACCCGCCCGCCCGCCCGCCCTGCCGCTCCCGCCGAGGATCGCGCCGCCGCCGCCGAGATCTCCCCTCTCCTCTCGCGACTTCGCCACCGGAGACCGGGCTACCGCCGACGAGATCTGCCCCTCTCCTCTCGCGACTTCTCCATCGGAGATCGGACCCGCCGTCGTGATCCATCCGTCCAGAATTATCGAAATGTTGTGTGATTAGTGTGATTTTACACTTTTGTAAATTTTTGTAAATGTAATGTAATTTATTTGTAATGTAATGTAATGGATGTTATGTTAATTACGCATGTGTTAATTTGTCATGCTGTAAAGTTTGTTCATTCTGGTTAATTACACTTGGTAAATTCAAAATGTT
The DNA here is from genome assembly GCA_030549335.1 of Pontederia crassipes. Taxonomy (NCBI): domain Eukaryota; kingdom Viridiplantae; phylum Streptophyta; class Magnoliopsida; order Commelinales; family Pontederiaceae; genus Pontederia; species Pontederia crassipes. The sequence continues at coordinate 2,863,061 of CM060184.1, forward strand.
CTTATCGTTTAAAGCTTGAGATGAGTATTCTTATCGTTTAAAGCTTGAGATGAGCAATCAAAATGTCCGAAAGCGAGAATGTAGAGAGGAGATAGGGAAGTATGTCTATTTGATGTTCCTGTGTAACTAATCACACTAATCAATATATGCAGAAAAGTTTGCAACTGCATGATAATACATGTCAAGAACACACTACTGCTCCTGTGCTCCATGTGAGATACGCATCTGATCTGAAACTACTCCTGTATGTTACCTTTGCAAACTTTTACAGGACTCTCAAAAACTTTACAGATCGCGCACATCGCACGACATAAAACAAGTGCTGATCATGGAGCTTGAGAAAACAAAACAAAACCCAAAAGAGAGGAAGCAAAAGAAATATATCAGAATTAGATCGAACACGATGCATCACACGTCCTTGGATATTATCAGCAAGAGGACAGGGAGAAGGACTGGTTCTGCAAGGGGAAGTGCACAGTCTCGCGCTCGATGAGACACCGGATGTGGAGAAAGTCGTCGACGGAGCACGGGAGCCGCAGCGGTCCGGCGGAGTTGTAGCCATAGACCTCCTGGGCTTTGTCGAGCAGTCCGGCGAGTGGCGGCGTGTGAGATCGGCATGACGTGCGGGCGGGCATCAGCGTGCGGCGGGGTCGTGCGAGCGCGGCAGGGCGGCGTGCGGCGGGGTCGTGCGAGCGCGACAGGACGGCCGGCAGCGTGCGGGCGGGGTTGTGCGAGCGTGGCAGGGCGGCCGGCGGCGTGCGGGCGGGGTCTGCGAGCGTGGCAGGGCGGCCGGATCTGGTCGAGCGGGGCCGCCGCCGACCAGATTTGGTCGGATCTGGTCGAATCTCGTCGGTGTCGATCGGAGATCGGAGAGCTTCGAGCTTCGAGCGTCCGGCCAAATCTGCGGGCAGCGACAACCCTTCGGCGGCGACCCCCTGTGTTCGACGTTTGTGGACAGACGTCGATGGATCTCATCGGCGGATCTGGACAGATGTCGACGGATCTCGTCGGCGGCGGGTCGAGTTCGGTGCACGGAGAGGTGAGAGAGAGAGGTGAGAGCGAGAGAGTTGAGAGAGAGAGAGCACGAGCAAAAAGGGGAAAACATTTTTGCCCCGCCTTTTGTACTCGTCCTCCACGGCTAAACCGGGCTCGCACGATCCGGTCGATTTTTGTGCCATGAATCGAGTAAGATTGTCGGTTCATTTAAAAAAAATTCATTTTTGATCGGTGCCCGTCCCATCCGGATCGGACGGGCGATTTGAAATGGGAGGAGTGTCCCCCCATTTCAGATGGGGGGACACCCATTATTCCCATATATATATATATATGAAAGATTAAATATTCGAAAAGTTAAATTTAATTTGCGATGAATGAAATTTAGAAATATTTATTAAGAAAAAATGCCTTCAATAAATGCCTCATAACATGATCATAAAATTTTAATTTATTTTTTTTCAAAGTAATCCTTTTTATATATTTGGAATTAAATATAAATATTTTATATGATGTATAAATAGGAATTTTAGTAAACAAATAATTTTTATAATATAAATTAAAGATGGCAAGAAATATTTGTATAACTAAAATCAAATGAGGCTAAATATATAAAAATTAACAATTTGAAAAGGAGAAATTTTTTTGTTGAATTAAATTAGGAAAATATCTTATATAAAAATAGACGTAGTATATGACAAATGGCATGTTCTTTTAAAAATTAGTTAGTTTTTTTAAAAAAAATAATAGTATATAAATAAAAGAAATTGTGATAAAAGTGATATGTGTATATGTATACACATATAAATAAAAAGTTATTTGTGTATATGTATACACACATATGAAGAAAAGTAGAGGTGGTTGAATATAATTATTCATCTATATATGCATACATAAAAAAAAAAAGACACTTGGGCACTTTACATACGATATACACTCCATACTCCCAATGCATGGATCATACGATTTAACATGGCGTGAGTGATTTTTTACTAGAGTGAAATCACGAATTGCTTTCAAGTGGCAAGTCGACCACTTGTGAGCGAAATTTAAAAAAAAAATTTCATTATCTCCATATCCTTTCAATGTCACTATTGATTGAGTTGCGACATATCGATTCTTGAGCAAGCTCTTTAGCATGCTTCCAATATTAAAATAGACACATAGTCGATCACAAGAAAAATTTCACCATGATGAAGGCAAGATATTGCATATATGGTTGTGGAGTAATTACATTATCATGTTTTCGATTGTCTTTCAATTTATTTTTCAAAATGTTCAATATTTTTTTAAAAAAATTGTTTGACTTATTTACCATCTTAAGTTGTTAAAAAGTTTTCTCAATAAATTTTAAAATTATAATTATATAATAATATTTTTTATACACTTCATGTATTACACGGGTCTTAGTACTAGTAACATATATTGTAGCGTCCTGAGAGTCATCTAAAAATAATTTTATATATTAAATTCTACACAATTATATATAAAATAATTTTATAAAAAATAAAATTCTATTAAATGCAGAAATAATAATAAGATCATCTAAATATCCATAATGTCAAAAAGTTGAAAACGTCCATGACTCCATAATATTAAATATATGTAAAATAATAACTGATCAAATAATTTAATAGGACACATAATCTTACACCATGTGCAATATCTTTATCACTGAGCTTAACTATATGCATCACCATCTCACCTGCATAAATCCAGATGCAAGAGAAAATCCAATAGTATGAAAATACTCAGTACGTAGGATCTAATCATAACAATAAGTAATAATCAACAGTGCTAAATAAAATAATAAAAATATTGAACAATAAGCAATATAATACTGGATGAACTAATAGGATAGGAACTCAATAATCAATAAATCAATATAGCTATAAATCAACATAATGGATCATGAAAGAGGTTAAATGACCAATCGATATCAGTTAATAATTAATAATAATTATTTATGTCTGATCACTATGGCACTATCCAATTAAACAATTTCGATTCAATATCAATATCAATGGTCATCGGCCAATAATAATATTTCATTCGATTCAATGGGCGGAGATAATGTCAGACAACGCCAATATCTGAATGATCATGATTTAATTTGATTTTTATTCAATTCAATTCGATTCAATTCAATTTTCATTTTATTCAATTCAATCTTTGGAGTTATCCAATTCAATAAAAAATGCTCAGTCAATTAAGAAAAACTTTATGTCTCTTTCTTGTAGGTCAGTGGGAAATCAAGTCACGGCAAGTTTTCCTCTAATAATAGCGCTAAACAATAATTTTATAATGACGAAGACCATTGCCATCATAGGACAATCATAGATTCTCTAAAGGATGACGTCTTAAATCTTTAGGTACACTATCTGCCTCATACAATATGAATATCAATGATAATATGACTTAAATGGCTTAGAGACAATTGTAGAATACGGAGACTCACCAATTTTCATCTTTTATCTTGTTTATCATAATGATCTATCTTTAACAATTCAATTTAGGATAAACAAAGACTCAATCAAAGGAAAATCACTGGATCGAGTAGAATCACATGATCAAATGAATTAATACTATCAATTATATATCTGAAGAGTATGACGACGTCATATCTGTTAATAATATGATCATGGATGACTAGGAATAATTAATCATAATAACTATTCAATTATTCATAATACATTATTAAAAAATATATTTTCTGTCCCAAAACTCGGTCCGCATCGAGTAGAACCTGAGCCATGTTCGAAAACAACCAAAACTCGCTCGGCCAGGATAAACCCGGGCCGGATGTATGGTGATCCCGGCGTGGGTCGGCCGGTTCATCTCTCAATCCGATTCGCACCGTGCTTGAGCCTAGACGAAGGTTGAACCCATGCCGAGCCAATAGGAATCCGGGCCGGATTTGTTAACTCGATTCGGTTCCCAGCACAACTCTATCCAAATTCCATGAAATCTGGGCTGAGTACAATAGAACCCTGGTCGAGTTCTGCCGCCGACGAAGAAACGCGTTCCGATGCGACTTTTCGACCATCATAACTATGTCGTACGATATCCAAACTATGCATATTATATATTAATAAATTTTTGGTACAAAGAAGAAGAGAATAAGGTTCCATATCGCGAAAAACCGATGACATAGGGATTTTTTCTACGTATCTAAAGTTGGTAGAAAAACAATCCCTCTGTCTGTGCAAGTTGTTCGGACGCTGACTTTGGCCGGCGATATCTCCCTAACCACGACTCGAAATTTGCGGCTATCACTTAGATGTTTTTCTCTTATCTACTATCTAAAATGCCTTGATTCACATGAAAACAAGGGAAAAAAAGAGACTCGTATGACAGAATTCTGTTTGGCTGAAATGAGATTTTCAACCATCCTTTAATGCTTATTTATAGATGTAGGCTTAAATTTTCACTTTATTAGACTTTGAACTCTTTTAGTAATCATCCTATAATTACTCAAATTTAATTAAATCTAAATTTTCTTAATAATCCCATAATTATCTCCATAGAAATTTCATCACTTCTCAAATTTCATCTTATCTTTTCACTTATTCCATAATTTCCATCCATTTCAAAATTAAATAATTTCATAATATAAAATGATAATTTTCCAGATCTTATAAATAAATAAAATATTATTTAATGAAAATCGAGATCGTTACATATAATTTGCATAGTATCAGTTTCTCTAAAAATGAAACTGGCAAGTCGCGTAGGCTCTTTGTCAGATTTATTATCGTTTATCTTATTATATATATGATGGTTTTCTATCTTATTCTGTTTCCATGTTCAATCTTTTATTTTCTGAATGTTTGGAGATCTGATCATAAATCTTTTGTTATTGTTACCATCAACATTTCCAATCCTCTTTTATTGCTTGAATTACACCATAATATTATTTAGAAAAAGAATCATCCTCTTCTGGGTAACTTTTTTGGACCATGCTTGAGTAGAAAAAAAACCATTTTGAAACTTTCAATTCTAAAATAAAATTTAATGTAAATATATTCATCAGCATAACAAAAAGAGTCAAAATTATGATAAATAAAAATATAATATTATGAGTTATAAAAAATAAATTTTAGGAGTTATATATAATGTAATAGAAGAATATTAAATTATACAATATTATTACAGTAATAATTCAAAAAAATATGACGTATATGAACTAACACGATAAATAAAAAAATATAAACAAAAAACGGCATCCTAAGATCCGATTCTTTTTTGGGTATGTTCATAGTTTAGCGGGTCTATTTTTTTGTTAAAATATCGTCTAAAATTTAATTGAGCTCTTAAATATATATATATATATATATATATATATATATATATTTAATTTAGTAGGCTTCTCAAGTTACTTGATTTTTTCTTAAGCCCTACAAAAGCGTCACTATTTCGGTAAATTAAGGCGCAGTGGTGTCTACAAATTAATTTGATAACATGTGACAGTTAAATAAAGGAGATGCCTACACAATGTATATTTACGGGGTAAATTACACGATTGGTTCATCAATTTTGAGTCATTTTTAAAACAGTCCAACTTTAATTTATAATCAGAACATTCCTTATCTTCGATTTTCTTGTACGATTAGTCCTTCTGACTGGTGATAATGAGTTTTTCGATTATCTTGCATACGTAATCGTCTTTCTCTCTCATCCATATCATTTAAGTCGTTCACGTTAGATCTTTTCTCCATTAAAATATATTATAAAAATTAAAGAAATAAAAAAAAGATGGGTCAGCCTAAGGGGGCCGGGCCCCCTTTGCCCCCTTTGTGAATCTCGCGCGCTAGTGAAATTCGCAGAGGGGGGCTGCCGCCCCCCTTGTTCTCCCTCATTGCGCGTGAGGCAAAAGAGGGGGGCGGCTGCCCCCTCTGCGAATCTTGTCGGCGGCGTCGGAACAATGATCTTATTTTTGAGCTTCGACGCGCCTCATGGGTTCGTCGTGCTGTGGCCATGGTGGGGGACCGTCGACGGCTTCCTCCAAGGCTCTATGACAGAGTCGTGGAACCTCCACTGAAGCACCTGGTTGCGCCCGTGCTTCATTCGGACGATCGGCGCCGCCTCATCGTAGAGATCGAACGACGACCACTCCCCCGCTTCGTCGCCCCCGCCAACGCATCGTCCGTGGTGACTAGCTCAGCGATGTCGGCCTTGCCTACTGCTTGTTCATCGTCAGCTTCGTCGTGGAAGAACCCTTCGAAGACTTGTCGACGAGATTCGCAGAGGGGGGCCACTGCCCCCCGCTTCTCCCTCACGTGCCGGCGAAAGAGAGAGGCGGGGGGGGGGGGGGGGGGGCACGTGGTCTCCCTCTACAAATCTCGCCAGCACGCAAGATTCACAAAAGGCAAGTCCCACCATTTTTTATTTTTTTATAATATATTTTAATGAGAAAGAATTTGATGTGGACAACTTAAATGACATAAATAAGAGAGAAAGACAACCACGTATGCAAGGTGATCAGAAATCCACTATCACCAGTCAAAAGACTAATCGTGTAAGAAAATCGAAGATGAGTGACGTTTCAGTTACAAATTAAAATTGAAGGATTGATTTGGAAATGACTCAAAGCTAGGATCAATAGTGTAATTTACTCATATTTATGAAAAATACATAGAATAATTATGGGGAAAGAATGACATATACGGGCGATTCCCAAAAAAATAATGGTATAATATTTTGCTTTTTTCATTACAGATATATATATATATATCCACATAATTTTGATTGATTCATAAATTGAATCAATTTTAATGCAATATATTTTTTTTCATATTTGAAATATCTTCTCATAAATATAACATTAATAAAAAAAATATAAGATACCGAAAGAAGTGTCCCTAAAGCTTTAAAAAAATCATAACAAAGTTGTGTCAAAGAAATTTGAAATTGAAAAGATATGACATTATGTATATATATATTTAATTTGTACAACTAGATGCTTTCCTCCCTTTAATTAACAGCGTACTTATCATCCTCCATCCCTCCGGTTAATCATCATGCATATTTCCCTTCTAATTAATAACGCCGTGTGAAAGCATTAATGACTCAAAATTATTAATTCTCTCATCAACTCTTTAATGCACGATTTAATTAACCAAATCATAAATAGCATTGATTAATATATATAGTAAATGGGAGGCTCCGTCTGTATCCAACCCTGCCGAAGTCATAATACCTCATCTCAACATTGATATGATCCATGTACACGAACACGTCAGAAATATCTATATATATACACACACACACGTCGCACAACATCTCCAAAATCTCCACCTGCAGGGGCACCAGCTCCTGTTGGGGAATGCCCGGTGGACATTGCGGGAAGGGGATCAGCAATGGAGACCGACCCCAGGAGAGAGGAGAGAGGAAGAGCAGATCACAGGTACGAGGTGTCGTCCGTGTGGGACTGCGGAAGCCCTCTGTATGACTCTTTTGAGCTGGCCACAGTGTATCATATGCTTGACAGGCACCTCATGGTCCTGCCCTTCTCCAAGGGTCCATATGCGATGGATAATGAGGCCGCCATTAATACCGAAACTTCTCTGTTGGGGAGATCAGGAAAGATCAGGAGGATGGTGCAGGGTAGGAAGGAGATGAAGAAGAAGAGGACGAGCGCTAAGAGAAAGCTCCGGGCTGGACTCATCGGCGACGTCTGTCGCGCCATTGATCGCTGGAGAAGGCGGTGACGTTGTGGCCGATGTGTACGTCTCCTTCGCCAGTGATCACTTAGTTCCCTTTTCGTTCATCATCGATATCTTCTTCTTTTTAAATAATAAAATCTCTCTAAGGATTGAGTTTTTTGGATTAATCCATGTACGTGCATGGAATTCTGCCATGTTATCTTATCTAATATTTGTTCTGGATACGCAGCTCTTCGAAAGCCATGTTCATTGCAACTGGATGTAAACATATCGATGGGCGTTGATTAATTTGCATAGTGAAAGAAAAATAAGAGAGATAACTCAGTGTGCGACTGTGCCAGTGTTAACTTTAGTATCATTGAGAGATCATGTCTTTTTTTTTTCTAGGTTGTTTTTTCTATCGACTAAGTTTTTCTGCGACAGACAGATTTAGTTGCGCAAAACTACATCCGAAGGGACTTATGACAGGGTGAAACCAGTTGCAATTTTAGAGATGGAATCAGATGAAATTAGGAGTCATGTAACCTTGAATCGGCCTATTTAGCCACCGTTCACCCTTTTTTATTTTCAATTTTTTAAGTAATGTTTTTATTTTCAAACCACTTTTTTCTTTTAAAATTTTCTAAACCCACGGCACAAAAATTAAAAAGTTATTTTCACGAACTTCTCTTAAACTATAACGATTTTTCACATCTAATCTGAACTTATTTTTTTATTCTTAAACTATCGCGACTTTTTCACTTTAATCCTCCCGTCACTTCTGTTACGTCTTCTGTTAGTTTTACTTTTTTTTCATTTATAAAAAAACTAAATTATTCCTCTCTTCATAAAAATATGAAATAAAAAATAAAAATAAAAAAAAATTATTGGAAGGAATAAAGTAGTAAACAAAAAAATATTATTTATGAAAACAACTAAATTATCTTCCCTCTAATTTTTTTCTTTTTTTCATTTTTATATTTATTATTTTATATATTATGAAGGAAGAGATAATTTAGTCTTTTTATAAATATAAAAAATTAAAAATAATGAAGACGTAATAGAACTAGATGGAAGGACTAAAGTGAAAAAATTATGATAATTTAAGGATAAAAAAATAAATTCGTAGTTTAAAATTAAATGTGAAAAATTATAATAGTTTAAGAAAAATTTACGAAAATAATCCAAAATAAAAAAACATAAACCCACAGCACAAACACGATTGACGCCCGCACATCTTTATTTGGTACATGACATCACGATATCTTCTCGCACGTACTACCTTCAATCTATAAATGCGGGGATCTCTGTGCTCATTTTCGAGCTGTGGATAATGTATTTTTTTAGCGTCACATGAATCTTTTTTAAAACATTAAAAATTGGCTTAAAAAAATAAATGCAAAAATCTATCCACTCTGTGAACTGCCCATTACATTTAGATTAAATTTGTGTTAACATAACATAATAATATTATAATTATACTTATATAATATTATGAACTATACATATATTATATATCTATTTACTATGTTTATTAATGGCTTACAAATTAATAATTTAATATTATGTATTAAATAAATAAATACCAAGTATAATACAATTATTCATTTTACAAATAATATTGGATGCCCAGTCCGACGTCTGAGTAGGTATGCGCGAGCCAATTAGCTGGGACGTTTCCTTCTCTTTTGATGTGAGTGCAGTGAATCTCCCATGGCCTGTTGAGGCGCTCACGAATTTCTTGAACGATGGCTCAAGTGAGGCCCCGGCTCGATTTGGTTGGTGAGGAGTGCGATGACTAGCTCACAGTCAGATTCCAGATAATCTTCTTATAGTTGTTTTTCCATGCAACGTCAAGGTTAAGGTGCGCAGCCGAGAGTTCAGTTTCTATTGCAGAGGTGGCATGAACAGAACCAGCAAATCCTCTTATCCAGTTACCTTTCTCATCTCTGAAGAGGCCGCCAGCCCCAGCAAACGTTGAGTTTTGCAACTTAGCATCTTGGAAGGCGCCATCAAAATTACACTTTATCCATCCTTCTGGGGGCGGTTTCCAAGCAAAATCATCACTTTGGGTGGTATCATTAGGACTCTCATCTAGGACGGTGTACGCTAGATGGAATTCTCCAGCATGCCTCAAAATTACAGTTATAGGGTCGTGTGGTAGGGAGAAGTTCTGATCAAGGAGTGCAGCACATCTCCACTTCCATATCAACCAACAAGCAGTGGCAAAGACCGTTGTCCATCTGAGCTCCTTGGTTCGTTTCTGATGGTGCTGTAAGTTTGTTGAGATCCAAGTTGACAGCGGGGCTGTAAAGAAGGGTCCCAAAAGGTTTGTCGGAAGAAACTTCCTCCATATGGCTTGAGCCCAGGGGCAGTCCCTGATTGCATGCATTGCCGTTTCAGGGCTGTTGGCGCAGTCCGGAGAGTTGGCCATGTGCCTCTTGTGCCTGAGTGAGTTTGTGAGCAATTTATCGTGCATCAGAATCCAGAGAAAAGTTCGCACCCGTTGTGGACCTTCCCACCACCTCCAGATTAAGTTCCAAGCCTGGTCCTTGTTCCTCCAGGAATTAGTCGCGAGGAGTTGGTATCCTAATCTTGAGCTGTACTGTCCGTTACCTTCAAGGGACCAATACATGACATCCTCGCCCACATGTGGGGATGGGGGAGGTATACGATTGATTGACTCGAGAACCTGTAGAGGAAGGACACTCTCAACTAGCTGTAAGTTCCAGGAGCCATCATCATTGACTAAGTTATCCACCGCCATGTTTCGGATCCCATCACCAATAGGTGCAGTGGCTTGCTCGAGAAGTGGAGGGTGACCAAGAAGCCATTGATCGTCCCACACACGAACAGAGGTTCCTTGTCGGACGTGCCATCTGATTCCTCGGCTCATGCTGTTCCTGTGTTCCATGCACGCTCAATAGCTTTCCATAGCCACGAGTCACTATCATGTGAAGTTATAGTTGTCCTTGTAATGAATCTTGCAGTATATTTGTTGGAGAGGACATGGACCCACATAGCATCACTGTTAATGACCAGCTGCCATCCTAGTTTGGCGAGGAGGGCTTTGTTAGTCGTTTCTGTGTTGCGCAAGCCGAGCCCACCCCTGTAGCGGGGTTGTGTTAGGATGTTCCATGGGAGCACATGGAGCTTATGTGATCCAGTTTGATGTCCCCAAACAAAGGCGCTACATAGCTTATTTAGCTCTTGGCATAAAAATCTGCAGAGGGGCATCGTATGCATTGTGTAAGATGGCATTGCCTGGATGACTGACTGCACCAAGGTAGCTCTGCCAGCAAGAGAAAGTCTCGAGGCCCACCCTGCAATTCTATTATGCACTTTGATAGCAATTTGATGGAAATACTGTTTCCTGACACGTCCATGCACAATAGGTACTCCAAGGTACTTGCCAATAGAGGAAACATGTTGGAACTGGCCAAGGGCCAAGATGCTAGCTGTAGTGTCTGAGGGAGTGTTCTTAGAGAAAAAGATGATTGATTTTGTATAGTTTACCAGTTGTCCGGAGGCTTGCGAGAAGAGGTTGAGAATAGCCATGATGCTCATAAATTGCTCAGTAGTCGCTGCCGCAAATAGGATGATGTCGTCTGCGAAGAGAAGATGTGAAATTGGTGGTCCATTTCTTCCTGAAGTGATAGGGGTCCAGACGCCAGAGTTCACTGCCTTGGTGATCAAGTGTGATAGTCTTTCTATACATAGTGTAAATAAATAAGGTGCCTTTGCATTCTGAAGGCTTCAGTTGGGTGGCCATTCCATAGTACTTGAATTGAGGGAGATGTTATGCAGTCCATTATGAGGTTCCTAATTTGTGATGGTAGGCCAACAGCACCCAAAGTATCGGATATGAAGGCCCAATTCAGGCGATCAAAAGCTTTGGAGAGGTCTATTTTGAGTGTCATGAATTGTCTTTTACCTTTGGTTCTCCCCATCGAATGTACAAGTTCTTGCGCGATGATTACATTTTCATGGATGCTACGCCTAGGCACAAAGCTTGTTTGCATTGGTCCAATTAGGTCTGGCATAATGGTGCTCAGTCGGTTCGCGAGAATCTTAGTGATGAGTTTGTAGGAGGTGTTGCACAGACTGATTGGCCGGAAGTCACTCATTGATTCAGGGTGATCTGTCTTTGGAATGAGTACCAGATGTGCGCTGCAAACTTGAGCTACTGGTTCAGAACCCTCAAATACATTCTTTGCAAAGGTGGTGGTCGAGTTGCCAACAATATTCCAATTGTGCTGATAGAAAATAGCTTGTATGCCATCTGGACCTGGCGCCTTGTTGGGTCCCATGGTGAACATTGCCTTCCTGATTTCATCATCTTGGAGGGATCGGCTAAGTCCTTGCAATGTATGCTCTGGGAAGTTTGGGAAGGAATATTCCAATGTGGTAATAGGCAAATTAAGATCTTCAGTGTAGAGCTAGCTAAAAAATCTTGTGGCCAGGCACCTTAGGGAATCTTGATTATCAATCCAGTTACCATTTTCATCTTTCAACATATTGATGTGCAGTCTTCTTCTTTTGACGATCGCAGCCGTATGGTAGAACTTAGTGTTCCGATCTTCACATTTGATCCATTGATGCCTGAATTTTTGAAACCATTCCAAATCTAGTTGAAGGTCGTGTTCTAATTTTCGAAGGAAGGGGTTGATGTTCCTCTGGTCAATATTTTGGATGCCAGCCAGTCTCGCCTGATTTCAACCCCGATGACGAACATGACAAAAAATATTCGTGTTCCAACTAGAAACAGCCCTCTGAAAGTTCGTCAGGTTGCACGTAAGCTGTGCAGCTTGGTTCCAAGTGGAGTTGAGGAAGGATTGGAAATCCTTGTGTGAGTGCCAAGCAGCTTGATAGGGGAAAAGTCTTTGCGCTGATATATTCCCTCTAGCCGGGGTAGTGTCAAGGAGTAAAGGATGATGGTCAGATTTGAAAACCGGTAGCACTTTAACGACTGCATTTTTGAATCGGATTCTCCATGTGACATTGCATAGTGCTCTATCAAGTTTTTCAAGGAGTTGAATACCATTTCGTGTAGCACCTTACCAGGTGAATTTAGGTCCCTCAGCCCCCATGTCAAAAAGTCTGCATGAGTTTAAGGTTTCCCTGAATTTGTGGACATTGTTGTAGTTTATGTTAGCTCCCCCAGTTTTCTCCGATTCCTCTAGGACCTCATTGAAATCTCCGATAAGTAGCCACGCCTGGTCAACCACTTGCTCAGACAACTCATTCAGGAGAGTCCACAAGACTTCGCGCCCCGTGGCTTGAGGGCTACCATAGATTTCAGTGAGGTAGAAATCAGTCCCATTAGCAGTGACCTGACAATGGATGAATTGCTAGTGCCGTCTAAGAATCTGGATCTGCATGTATGTTTTGATATACATTAACCAAATGCCTCCAGAAAAAACTTGGGCTTCAACTCTTTGCACATCAAAAGCTCGAAAGTTTTTACAGACTCGATCGACACTCCGGCCGCTTATTCTGGGCTCAACGATAATAAGAAGGTCAGGGTGGTATTGCTGAATATATTCATGCAAAGCTCTAGTGAAACGTCTATCCCCTGCGCCCCTACAGTTCCAAGAAAATATGCGCATTAGATGACGTTGGAGGGGTGGGGATTGTCACCCAATTAATTTGCTAGGTTAGCAAGTCCAGGGGTTCCTGGATTGGCATCCATCCATTCTATTGCATCATTTCCTTGTGCGTGCCTGAGGGCGGTGGTGCCATTCCACAAGTCTTCAGCCATAGCCTCTCCATTTCCGTCATCCATGTGCATGGATTGCATGTTGGAATGAGTATCATGAGCGACAGACCTCGTAGGATTTTGAATTTCCATGGCCTCTACGTCGGCAGTACTAAATGTGTTGGGGAGCATTCTGCCTGCCAAAGCTGATCCAAGGGCGATGTCAGTAGGGGTGGCCTTGCGGCATGTTCACGTGCCCTTGTCGCGGAGGGGAAGGAGTCACTGTGTCATCTGGTTTGTCCAACATTTAAGAGCTGACTGATGATGTGCTCAGCATGAGTGGGGCTCCGGACAGGATGGTGTCTTCGCTCCTAAACATTTGGTGCCCTGACATTTCTTCTTTCGTTTTTACAATACTATTGATCGTGGCTCCCAGAATGGACTGGTGAGACTTCTTTCAGCGCGATTTGACAAGCAGCCATCTTCCAAAAGGTGACTCAGCTGTCTCCTTAACTGTTGTGTCAACGTTTTGGGTTGCTCTGGAACCAACGGGCCATACATTGTTTTGTAGCGACTGTCCTTGTTGGGTTTCTTCCATGTCCAAGTTTGAGGCTTTCTTCTCCTCTGTCTGTGTACAGATCACTGGAGCATTTTGGCATTGTTCACGATGGTGTCCGAGCTTGCCACATTTGAAGCATATGGTACCCAGACCTTCGAACTCGACCTTATATTTCCTCGCTCTCACCTCAACTTCTGGGATCACAGGATCTTCATAGTTGCGTTCGACACAGAGTCGCGCAAAATTCCCCCCGGTGCTTGCAAACTTGTCTATCTTGAGCAATTTACCAAAGCAGTGCCCAATATGTCTGAGGATTCGGACGTTGTGCATCTCAAGTGACAAGTCGATAATCCTCACCCATGCTGCCATTTTTTGAATTTTGGCCTCCACAGGGTCGAAAATCAGGTTGCCATTCTCGGACAGTGAGAAAATGGCCGAAGATGGTCCATGGTCCCCCGGTGAGAGCCCAGTCCTGATCTTCCAGGCAGGATAGTTGGACCACAAAGTAGTCATTGGCTAGGTCTGTGAGCTCGAGTTCACCGTGATTCCCCAGAGTTGCTGAAGCTTTCTAGCGAGTGGGCGAGTTCCAACTTTCCTACCAATTAACTTGACGATAAAGGTGATGGGAAAATCCGAGAACAAGGAGAGAAGATCGCAGAGAGATTGCAGAAAAATAGAGGAGACACACGAAATTTACCCAGGTTCACCCTTGAGATGAGGGTTACGTCCTGTAAAGAGGTTCCACTATATGTTTAGGCTATTAATAGCCTCTCCACACACCTAAATTACATCAGAAAATTAGGCTATTAATAGTCTCTCCAAATCGGATTTAAAACCCAAACAAACAGAGAAAAAACATAATCCGAACCACACGGGCTGGCTAAACAAAAGCCCAAAACCCGTCTAGCGGGACCGTCGTCGGGGGGCGGGGTCCCCCGAACCCCCCCTTTCGTTCGTACGCTAGCAATACTGTTAATTGGGTAATACTCAGATTCCCCTAAGCTCACGTGGGCGAACCCGATGTGAGAAACAAGGGGCCCTGAAGTATTCACCAACTCTAACAAAAGGCATCCCTCCAGGGGTTGCATATTTCCTCTAGCTCCTCCTCAGTGATAGACACTTTGGGGC
The DNA here is from genome assembly GCA_030549335.1 of Pontederia crassipes. Lineage (NCBI taxonomy): Eukaryota > Viridiplantae > Streptophyta > Magnoliopsida > Commelinales > Pontederiaceae > Pontederia > Pontederia crassipes. The sequence goes on from CM060184.1 coordinate 2,878,083, forward strand.
ATAAGGGGTTATGGAGGTCAATGGCACTCTCATCATCAGCATCTAAGTCGCCTGGAACGACATCCTGTGGTTTCATATTTGGGTTGCTCATAGCGCGAGGCCCCTTTAAGACTTTTATCCATGCAGTTCTTTTCTCTTCAGATGTAGGTGTGTGGCCTTCATCTGCCCCCGAGTTGGATTTGCCGGCGTCACGCAGTCGTTTTGTACACCTTCCTGGCTGATCCGCTTCCTCAGTGGAGAGTTGCTCAGGTCGCTCGGTGTCGCTCGGCGTCATGCTCATATTTGCTTTTTTCCCAACACGATACCGTTTTTCATATCTACTTTTATCATTGCAAACTAATATTATTCATGGAAAAATATTTAAATAGAGTTATATGAATTTTACAGTATGCATGCACGATTTTTTTAAAAATTTTGAATTCTATGAAACTGTCGCCACGTGCACAGCACGGTAAAATTTAAATTTAAGATAAACAACTTAATAACTTATGTCTTCAATTACTATTCTTCTGATATGTCACGGTCGGCTTCATGGAATTTCTCAATTGCATTTCTATATTAATGTGCTTTTCGATTATGGAAAATACTTTTATATAATTGTAATCTTACATTTAATTAACCAGTTCACACGCCCATTCCGATTCCAATATGAAATTAATTGAAAATACAAAAAAAAAAAATTGATACAATCCTGATTTGTTTGGGATTGGGGCCGGGAAGGAACCCTAGAAACCGGTCCAATATTGCTCGCACATACATATTGTCATCATGTCCCCCAACAATTAATTTGTCTTCGTAGTATGCCATGTAGAATTTCTTGCTTGCATGACAAATTTCTTAGTTAAACAAAATCTAAATTTACTCCCCATTTCATGTTTCATGTAATTGCTGAACATGCCCTAGATCTTGTCGCATATCATACACAAAAAATAGACTTCATTTTTTTTATGAGTGCAAATTTGTACCTTTATGTAATGAATCCTTATATCTTCTTTCACCAATGAATCTTTTATTTAAGAAAAAAAATTATGAATCACTTTTTAGCCCGACTCAATCGAGAGTCACAATGTCACTTTTTTAAAGGGTGATCCACTTCATAATATCCTCGGACTTCGGTACTTCAACTCGCCTTAATAATAATTATATTACGACAAGAGAGATATCACACAATCACAAATGAATATACGATATTTATGAGATTAATTTAAAATCGGACTGCGATATTGAACTTTTGTTATGAAATAAGGATGATTACAATGATACAAAATAATTTAACTATCGTGAAATTTATATAGAGAATTCTAATATAAAATAAAAAATAAAAATCTAAAATCGTCTAGATTTCGAACCCTCTGCTCCCAAATTCCCCCTCCTCCTTAGGCTCGCTATCCATCTATTATAGCCTGATTATATAGGGGCTCGTATAAAATTTAAGTTCACATTATCAACAAATTGTGATCAGTAGGCAGTGCTGAAATAGCTGGCGACGACGTTCCTGCACAGAATCTGCAGGACCTTGCCGTTGCACGGGCCGACGAACCGCGGCGTCTTGAACTGGCTGACCGCGGCGCCGAGGCCCAGATAGTGGCACATGATTTTCTGAAACGTTCCCTTCCGGAGGATGCGCAGCTCCAGCGGCCCGATGGACCGGACCTTCCTGGACGAGACGTAGCCGGCGTCCACGAAGGAGAGGTCCAGGGAGTTGCAGCAGCTGCTCAGCACGTCGTTCTTGGCCTCGCCGTTGAGCTCCCAGTATATGACGTAGCGCCCGGGGTCCGACGAGGTGTCCACCTGGCTCGTGAAGTCCACGAGCTCCAGCTTCTCGGCTTCCAGGAGCTTGCTGGCTTCTTCCACGGCCAAGTGGAGGTCCTTCTCCGTGTTCTTGTCGATGTTGATGCTGAGCAGCAGGCTTCTCCTGCAAATGAACCGGAGCTCCGGCGTCGAGTTGTGGAACCCTGCCACCCGGACAATGTCACCCAGCCGGTACCGATATAAGCCTGCAGTTGTGAAAACAATATGAGCGCCAAATACATGCAGATTAAGCCACAATAATGTTTAATTAAGATTTAAGAGTCTAACGAGCAAGCCATCTTTGCGTGCATTGGACTTGAATCCAATTCAAAATAATGAAGGAACTGTTTGGACTGAAAGAAACGAACATGCTCTGGCATAAAGAAGAAAAAAAGAAGAAAAATACCTGCAAAATTTGTGATAACAATTTCGTAGTCTTTGCCAACCTCAACCTCAGTCAGGCCAACAGGTTCTCCTTCTATGTAGTGGATGGTGGCTGCGTTGTCCAGCTCCTGCCCTTTGGGCTTCATCAGAGGGATGAATTCGAAGTAGCCGATGTTTGGGAGCACGGCAAAAGTTACCGACTCAGGAGGCAAAGTGGGGTTGACGTTGACACCGATCCATGCTTCCGACGCTCCATACTCGGCACTCATCAGTGGCAAACACCCTGCGTAGTGTCTCAACTTCTTCAAATATGGCTCCATGGATCCTGTCATGATACCATAGACATACTTGGCGTTGGGCCATATCTCCGGGATCACTCCGTACCAGTTGCTTAAATTGACGCACTTGTTGTATACCGAATCTGCAAGGGAGGGATTGGGGCTCAAAAGCTTGGAAACAGCAGCGCGCATGCAGGGGATGGTGATCCTGCTTGAAAGAACTCCTTCCCTTATGTCAGCAACAAGTTCCTCCCAAACTTGTTCAAATGTCCGGAAGGCATGAACCAGGCTGTGTGCAAAGGTGGAGGATATAACCTGCACCTCGTCCGAGTAGATCAGACCACATAAGAGGTGGCAATACAAGGATTGCTGGAAGTCCATCCCAAATATGACTTCATCAGGACTGCAGCACTGAGACTGGATGTCCTTCATGGTGTTCTTGAACTCATCACTTCGGTACACATTAGTGGTCGCAGTAGTAGCAATAAGGCCTCCTTTAGTCCTCGCCTGCCTGCTCCCATAGATGAACTGTAAAGCTTTACCAGTGCCAATTGGGAATTCTCTGCGAATGGTGCAAAGCTTGTCTTGATTCAGTACAACATAAACAAAATGCACACGATCCATGCACCACACCACACAAATTTCTGGGATTCAGATTGACGAAAAGGACAAACTAAAGAACTGATTTTTGATGGTATTACAGACCTGTTTCTGAATGCGAATGAGGTCTTATATATCTGCATCGTGGACTGAACTAGTTCATCATTCCATGGCACAAACTTTGGTTTTCCTTGAGTGGTGCCAGAACTGTCTCAAAATAAACAGGATTCAGAATCGTCACAAGGCTTTCCACAAAATATACACAGTTAAAACGAAGAGAGAGAATCCAAGAGTATCACCTCATAGAAATTGCAGACACGGGCTTTCCGGTGAGGATTGGTGAATCGTCGCCGTCGACGATTCTCTGAATGTAAGGCGCCAAATCAGAGTGATTCACGAGGGGAACGCAGGACTTAAAGCTCTCCGGGTCCGTTCTCCCTCCAAGGCCCAGCTTCTGCAAGTACTCTGATTTACCATTTTCCTGGAGAATTCTGCGCAGGGCCTCCTCCTGGGCCCTGCCGGCGTCCTTCGTCAGTGCCTCGAATTCTTCGATCACGCTCTCCAGGCTGAAGGCTTCCATCTTGCTGCTGCTTGAGGTCAGTAAAACCTCGAGCTTATATAATGCTCGAGGGTAGCGACCTGGAAGTTTCTATTGTTCCCCCACATGCACGGTCACAGAAAAAAATTTATGTTATAACAGCAGAAACCAGAGCACATATTACAGCCACATATTGCATTTGGAGCAGCCAAAAGTCTTATAGCAGCAAAAAAAGATCCGTCCTTTCTGCACTTACTCGAGACGCCGAATACGCAGAGGCCACAAGCCGGACTGAAGACGCCGGGATTAGACGGGCGATTCGATTGCGCTTCCCGCCGAAGAGAGAGAGAGAGACGACCTTCCTTGTTCCTCCCACAGTCTTATCTTCCTCGCACCGGAGCTGCTTCGGAAAGATTGGATTTTTATTCTCCTTCTCCTCCCTCTCTTCCTTCCACTACTCAGCGCTCTCTGCAATTTGGGAGATGCTGCTGATGACAGATGATGACGATAAAGGAGGAAAGTTTCCTCTTTTATAGAGGAAGTTGGACGAGGAAGAGGATGCGAACACATCAATTTCGTTTACGCTTCTACTTAGTAATTTGTTTTGGAGTGAAGGGAAAAAAAACATAAATGATTACTTGATTTACTTCTGGATATCGACACTGGACTGCTGAATTTTTCAGCAACCAAACAAATCAGCTCTGTGGAAATCGACGGTTGAGTTCATTATCGTTAAACAATTCATGTACTATATTTTGTGTAGTTAATAACGAACTCGTAGTGGAATCGGCGTTCATATTAGAAACATCGAAAGTTGCTGTGTAGATGACATTCAGAAGAGTGTTCATACAGTTCTGCAACCTCCAAAGATCATCTCCATTACATCATGTTCTAGCAGATACAGAGAGTGACATGCAGACACTACGTAACTTTTGGCAATTCATAGGAAAACACATATATGTGGATTTGTCATATATAATGGCTGCAGTGGAACGAGTCTATGGATTGGTTTTATCCAATGTTGTCAAGATTTCGATCTAAATCTTTTAATATGAAAATTTTGTCAAAATATATTTTAGTGAGGTATAATCTAATATTTTAATATGAAAATTTTGTCAAAAATTTTGTCAAGATCTTGATCTACTTTCAATATATTTTTGTTCATTTTTAATATGTTTTGATATAATTTGACTAATGAATCCGTAAAAAATGTTTTAGTGAGGTATAATTTAATATTTTAATATGAAAATTTTGTCAAAAATATATTTATTATTTTGAAAAATACACTATTTTATTAATATATAAGATTTTATGATTCTCGATCTGATCTTACGATCTTCGATCTTATGACCTCCTCCGATCTTATATAAAATTTCGATCTTGACGATCTTGATTTTACGTGCAACATGTCTAAAACTTATATATTTCACATATATTTGTAGTTATTTCTTTGTTGCATGCTTCGGAGAACCAATGAAAGGGAATTTCTTTTTTTATGTCATACTATTATTAATATTAATCACTTTTGTGATCTACGTCCAATCACAAACGCGATGTATCTCTTGGTGCTTATCATGGTTGCCTTCTTGTAAAATGGCAAGTAAAAGTTTCAAAATAGATTCTCCTTTCTGGCCAAGAAAGTCAATTTAATTTTGGCTTTTTTTTAAAAAAAATATTATTCTATATGCTCCATGCAAAAAAAAAAAAAGGAAGGAGAATACCATTAAAAGTTCTTTATCTTTTAATATTTAGTTATCAGAGAGGTCTATACATTTTATGGTTCTAAAAAATTAATTAGACAAATTTATGAGATCACTTGCATTATAATAATGGTAACGGATGACGTCATTTTAATACCGTAGAGATTTTTCTTCCAAGTAGGCGTCATTTCAAATACGCCTTCGGCGATAATTGGAAGAGGCACTTAAAAATGTCAATATTTATATAGTGATGGCAGAAAATTTCAACCTTCATGTATTGCCAGTTAGGTTTCTAATTTTCTATGTAGATTTTTTCTATGTTTTTTTTTAAATGGACTTTGATGAATTTTAGCATATCTTCACCAATGACGTCAGGATAAAAAGGACAAATAATATCATTTCTTTTTTCTTAACCTTTTCTAACATCCCCATTTCTGTCACATGGTAAAAATTAATTTAAAGACGCTACAAATATTATAATTTTGACTATAAACAGATATCATGTACTAGCAGAAAGAAATAGAGAACGAAGTTATAAGAATCAAATAGAACTAATAAATGTGGAAGTGAAGAAATTGTTATAATGCTCTAAATGATTGCATGAAGTCTTATGAGAGGATATAAAGAAAAGACAAATAAATGGTCTATATTCATGTTTTCCACCTTTGATTCCATCTCCACTGTAAGCACGTGGGAATCAGACAACGAAGAGAGGTAATTATTTTAATACCGTGAAGATTAATTTTTCTTCCAAGTAGGTGTCATTTCAAATAACATTTCGGCGATGATTGGAAGAGGCACTTAAAAATTAGATAATTGTGACGCAAACATGATTTGTATATATTTAAATAGAAGAACATATTAATGTATACGTTGATATAATTAAATATACATATATGCTAATATAATTAGGCAATATAAAGTTACATGTACATTCATTAACATAAATAATATATGTATAATAGTTCATTTAATATGAATACCTACACATACATATACATATACACATATTTCTATACATAATTTATACATATGACATATATCACATCATATGTTAATTATCTATAAATTAATTCAAATATTTTTAATTTAATTATTTATAAATTATTTTCATTTCCTTAGTTATAAATTATGAGAATTAAATTAAGAGATATAATTTTCTTCATATTTCAATTAGAAAAAATAAAAATTTTACATTATGACGTCACCGCGGCCTCGACTGTAACGACCCTGATTTTTCAGGATTTAATAAATAGATATTTTATTATTTTATTTTGAAAAAATATTGTTATTAATATTACTATATTTAATAATTCCGAAAATAAAATAAAATTGAGAGGAGTTTGATTAGGGATAGGATTATTCAATTAATTTCGTAATTTATCTAATTAAATATTAGAATAAATAGGGAGTGGTTAAAGGGATAAATTAGAGGATTTAATTTGAATGAGATTAGATAATATGGTTAGAGAGTAATTAAAAATCTGTAAACACTATAAATAAGAATAGGGGGGTACGAACGTTTTGGCTTCATCTGCGTGATTTTCGGCTTCGTCTTCGGCGACGTCAGAGAACAAGGCGCGCAGGTACGTAGGGGGGATTCCGATTTCTATTGTGTCGTGATATTTTACGGTGCAATCTAGTTTGGAATTAGAATTATTACGGTCGTAATTTTGTTTGCTATTGTGACGTTGTTTACGGTAGTAAAGGGGGTAAAAAGAGAAAGAGCATTTACGCCCATAAAAAAAAGGGGCGTAACCAGAAGGCGAGATTCATGTAGAGATAGAAAGGGGTAAAAGCTAATGGCCGTAATGAAATAGGGGTAAAAGAATTTCGGCCGTAATAGAATAGAGAGTGGAGATAACAATAAAAAAAATGTTACGGCCGAAGAGTTAGAGTTTTACGGCCGTAACGGGATAGGGCGTAAAAATTTGGAGAGAGAAAGGGGAGATGGATTGGCCGTAAAGGAATTAAAAAAAAATGGAGACGAGGTTTTACGGCCGAGAAGTTGGGAGAGAGAGAAAGATAGAGAGAGAGGGAAGATGTCGGCCGTAATAGATGTCGGCCGTAATTAGATGTCGGCCGTAATAGATGTCGATCGTAATTAGATGTCGGCAGTAATAGATGTCGGCCGTAATAGATGATTTTTACGGTTGTAAAAAAATCAGAGAGGATGGAGAGAGAAAAAAATAGAGAGAGATTTAAAAAAAAAGAAAATTGATGTTACGGCCGTAAGAATAGGGAGCACACCGAGAGTTATTATTTATTTTTGAGTAAATTTTAATTACTGATTATTATTGTTGTTATTAATTAATTTGATGTATTGATTATGTTGTTGATGATTGATCTGTTTATATTATGACGAACTTTGATTTTGATTGTATTGTTGACCTACTTAGTTTTGAGTTCAGAATTTATCTGATCAAATTGATAATTTATTTAAAGATAGACATTTTAGATAAACAAGATAAAAGCCGAAAGCTACTAGGCCCATGTTCACTGATTGCCACTAAGTCGGGACCAATTGAATTGAATTGAATTGAATGGGGCAGATAGTGTAAAAGCTATGGCTGTCCTGTGTATGGCCACTCGTCCCCCACCATACACGAACCCATTGAATCGTATCGGGCTTGCCGTGGCACTGATCCCCCACTGGCCTGCATGAAAGTGGCATGGTGTCCCTTAATTGACTGAGCGCTCCTCATTGAATTGAATAATTCCGAACATTGAAAATCGAATCGATTGAATTGAATTGAAATTGGAATTTAAGTGAATGGAATTAAATCATGGTCATTTGGATATATTGGCATGGAGTTGGCAATTATTATTGCTCTATTGAATTGAATTGTTATTGGCCAATGACCATTGATTATTGAATTGGAAATTGTTAATTGAATATTAATTTATTAATCAGGCAATTGATAAGTATTAATTGGAACAATTGTTATTGATTTACATTGGTCTGTTGACCATAGCCTGATATATTGTTCATATTAATAAATTATTAATTGATTATTGTATTGACTGCTCAATCGACTCATTATTGATTTTATCTTATTTTCGATTGAGCATATTGATTGTCTTTTAGACCCTACGTACTGAGTATTTTTATACTCAAGGATATTTCCCTGTACCTGAATCCGTGCAGGTGAGAGTACTTCGATAGAGGATGATCCTGCAGGTGGCTATGCTCAGTGATAGACAGATGTTGCACATGTTCTAGATTGAGTTGTCTAGTTTTTATTATTTCCACATTTATTAGAATTGTGAACTTATTAATATTTTAATTATTTTGAATATAATGGATTATTAGTTGTTATTATTGAAAAAGTCTTCCGTATTTATTATTTATATTTCGCAAAAATGTTTTATAGAAAATTGAGTAGCGCCTTTGGGACGACTCTGAGCACGTGAAAGTCACGTGGGTCTCGGGGCGTTACAGAAGGTATCAGAGCCTAAGGAGAGACACTTCTTAGCTGTCTCTAATAGATAGAATTGAGTTCATGTGCAACTGTCACGAGCAACCACTGCAGCCATCCAGTAGGGTCAAGTAAGTATTGAATTGTGCTATGTATTATTGAGCTCACACTTATGAATTTTATTGTTATTGTTGTGTGAGAACAGATTCCTCCTAAGATGGTATTTCCGAATCAGATACCACGAGCTCCCAGAAGTGGGTTACAGCGGGCCGGTCAGGAGGCCCAAGGTTCTCAACCTAATAATCAACGTCCCTGAACCAAGAAATGAGTAGACAACAAGTACATGGCTTCCAAGTGGATCAGGCCCAGGCTAATGGGTACCGAGAGGAACAACTGAGACGGGGACTACTACCATCGGAGTTCCACTCTGTGCACACTGAGTACTCGAGTCCCAATGTGCCACTACATCATGATCGTAAAGACACCATTGAGCGGTTCCTCATGTTGCAGCCCCCTCGGTTCAGCGGGAAGGGCGACTTTGAGGATGCAGAGGAATGGATTGAGGAGATAGAACAGATATTCCTTGAGATGAATTGCGGCGAGGACCGCAAGATAATTTACGCCATAAGAAAACTGACGGCAGATGCCAGAGATTGGTGGAAGGCCACCAAGCTCACTACGTTCTCCGGCTAGGACAACATCACCTGGGGAGAATTCAAGAAGGCGTTCGAGAATCGCTACATACCAGCCTATGAAAGGGGTAGGAAACAGAAGGAGTACCTGACACTCCAACAGGGTACTATGACTATAAAGCAGTACCTTTCCAAGTTTCTAAGCCTAGAGAAGTACTCCACCTTACAGCAGTCAGAACTTGATCGAGTGAAGCGTTGGGTGGATGGCCTGAAACTCAACCTTAGAGAAAGGGTAAAGGGGGGTAACTGTCATACCCTCCAATTTGCTGAAGAATTCGCCATTTATCTAGAAGATGGTGATAAGACAGTTGACAAACAACAAAGTCAAGCACCGGCCAATCAGTATCAGAACAGATATGGAAACAAAGATAGAAGGCAGGCTAGGCGAGATCCCCGCCGCAGAGATGATCGCAATCGGGGAAGACCATATCCAGCGAGGAATGAGCCTCAACCGCCTAGAGCACCGTGCAACTACTGCAACAGAATGCATCCCGGTGAGTGCTACCGGAGAACTGGAGCGTGCCTGAACTGTGGTAAGATGGGCCATTTCGCTAGAAACTGCAAAGAGCCATGGCGTGCTGGACCTCCTCCGCAACGTAACGACGGACCACCTAGAATGGTGCAAGGCCGAGTATACAACATGAAGCCTGCAGACGAGCAAAGGGCGAATGACACCATCCAAGGTACGCTAAAAATTGATGGTGTTCATGCTAATATTCTCTTTGATTCAGGTGATACGCATTCGTTCATTTCGGAGCAATTCGCTCCGTTATTGAGCATAAAGCCACAAGCGACTAGTTTTCCACTTGACATTGGCACACCTCTGGGGTCCATCGTTACCCAGAAGTACATCCCCATGGTGCCGGTCGAAGTGGAAGGCAAGAACTTCTCCGCAGACCTTATCATCATTCTGATCAGGGACTACGATGCGGTGTTGGGTATGGACTGGTTGTCATACCATGACGCCTACCTACATTGTCGAGCAAAGAAGATACTGATCGGAACGCCAGAAGAACCTCAGACTGTTGTCAGAGGTACACCACTAGAGAGGGGCAAGATCCTAGTGTCAGCTTTAAAGGCACAAAAGATGCTGAAGAAAGGATGCCGGGGTTTCCTGGCAAGTGTAATCAAGACAGACAGAGTTGAAGTAGATCGAGATAGCATTGCTGTGGTGAAGGAGTTTCCAGACGTCTTTCCAGATGACGTTTTAGGATTTCCACCACGACGGGAGATTGACTTCCGCATTGACTTGGTGCCGGGCACGGCACCTATATCAAAGGCTCCTTATCGAATGGCTCCAGCGGAAATGCTAGAATTGAAGACCCAAATCCAGGAGTTGCTGGATGAGGGATTCATTCGACCGAGCGTTTCTCCATGGGGCGCTCCGGTATTATTTGTAAAGAAGAAGGACGGGTCGATGAGGCTGTGCATAGACTATCGGATGTTGAACAAGGTCACAATCAAGAACAAATATCCACTACCAAGAATCGATGACCTGTTCGACCAATTGTCTTCGGCAAAGGTATTCTCGAAGATTGATCTGAGAAGTGGCTATCATCAGTTACGAATCACTGATGATGATGTGCCGAAGACCGCTTTCAGAACAAGATACGAGCATTATGAGTTCTTAGTGATGCCATTTGGGCTGACCAATGCCCCCGCAGCTTTCATGGACCTGATGAATAGAGTGTTCAGGCCATACTTGGACAAGTTCGTAATCGTCTTCGTCGACGACATTCTTATATATTCGTCGAGCCTAGAAGAACATGAGGAACATCTAAGAGTTGTGCTACAGACCTTACGGGAGCACAAATTGTACGCCAAATTCTCAAAATGTGAGTTTTGGTTGAAAGAGATTATGTTCATCGGGCATATTATAAGTGAAAATGGAATATCGGTAGATCCTGCAAAGGTGGAAGCAGTTGCTAACTGGGCACAACCGAAAAATGCGTCAGAGATTAGAAGCTTTCTTGGACTTGCTGGATATTACAGGAGATTCATTCAGGACTTTTCCAAAATTGCATCGCCACTAACAAATCTCACTAAGAAAGGCATCAAGTATGAATGGTCACAGAGGTGTGAAGATAGTTTTCAAGAGTTAAAGAAGAGACTAACAACGGCGCCCATTCTGACCATACCTTTAGGCAAAGGAGGTTATGTCATATATAGCGACGCATGCGGCACTGGTTTGGGGTGCGTCTTGATGCAACATGGGAAGGTCATTGCATATGCATCAAGACAATTAAAGAAGCATGAGAAGAATTATCCGACGCATGATCTCGAATTAGCAGTTGTGGTCTTCGCCCTCAAAATTTGGCGACACTATTTATATGGCGAAGAGTTCGAAATCTTCACAGACCACAAGAGCTTGAAATACATTTTCTCTCAAAAAGACTTGAATATGCGTCAGAGGAGGTGGATTGAGTTTCTAAAGGATTATGAGTTTGCTATCAGCTATCATACAGGGAAGGCAAACTCAGTTGCTGACGCACTTAGTAGAAAATGGGGAGGATCACTCGCATGCCTGAGAGTGAGTCGTTGGAACATGATTGACTGCATTATCCAGGTCAGTCTAGTGACCAGCAGCGACGGTATACGAATTATGGCACACCTCGGCATACAACCCGAGCTACTGTTGAAGATAGGCAAAGCACAACCAAACGATAACGAGTACAACCATCTACTCAAGTTATGCGAAAAGATTCCTACAGATTTTTCGGTCACAGATGGAGTGATCAGATATAGGGGACGATTGTGGGTCCCTGAGTATGAAGCATTGAGAAGACAAGTGTTGGATGAGTGCCACAAGTCAGAATTCGCCATTCATCCTGGAAGCACGAAGATGTTCAAAGACTTGCAACGGACCTTCTGGTGGAATAATATGAAGAAGGATGTGGCTGAGTACGTTGCAAGATGCCTAGTATGCCAACAAGTGAAAGTGGAACATCAGAGACCTTACGATGTACTACAAGAACTTGGAATCCCACAATGGAAATGGGAAAATGTGACTATGGATTTCGTCACTGGGCGTCCAAGAACTCAACAAGGCCATGATGCAATATGGGTGGTGGTGGACCGGTTTAGCAAGGCAGCCCATTTCATCCCCATCAAATGGAAACAGTCTGTCGAAAGTCTGATGGATATTTATATTAAGGAGGTTATCCGACTACATGGAGTGCCAGTCTCCATTGTGTCGGATAGAGATCCACGATTTACGGCCAAATTTTGGCGGAGCATACAGAGTGCTTTTGGAACAAAATTAAATTTCAGTACTGCGTTCCATCCTCAGACAGACGGACAATCTGAACGAACGATTCAGACATTAGAAGACATGCTCCGTGCATGTGCATTGGACTGGAGTGGCAGTTGGGACACGCATCTCCCACTGATCGAGTTCGCATACAATAACAGTTATCACTCCAGCATAGGCATGGCACCATTTGCAGCCATGTATGGAAGGCCTTGTCGCTCCCCCATCTGTTGGAGTGAGGTGGGAGAACGATAATTCTTATCCGTTAATAAAGCAAACCAAGGAAGATGCTGAAAAAGTTCGCCTTATTAGAGAGAGGTTGAAAACAGCATTCACAAGACAGAAAACATATGCTGACAAGAAGAGAAGAGAACAAATTTTTAAAGTAGGAGATCGAGTTATGTTAAAAGTTTCTCCAATGAAAGGGGTAATGAGATTCAGCAAGAAGGGTAAGTTGAGTCCAAGATATGTTGGCCCCTTCGAAGTACTTGCATTGATCGGAGATGCAGCTTGCAGGTTGGCGTTGCCTCCATCCTATGGACATGTGCATAATGTCTTTCACGTGTCAATGTTGCGCAAGTACCAACATGATGATGCTAATGTGGTGAATATGGAGGAACCAAATTTGAATGTAAATCTGACATATGCTGAACAACCTATAGAAGTCTTGGAGTACCAAACTAAGCATATGAAGAATAAAATGGTACCCATGGTGAGGGTGGCTTGGACACATCATAGAGATGAAGATGTCACATGGGAACTGGAAGAAGAAATGAGAAGAGATTTTCCAGAATTATTTAGATGAGATAATATAATTTCTTTTATTCAAATTCGAGGACGAATTTATTTTTAAGGAGGTTATGATGTAACGACCCTGATTTTTCAGGATTTAATAAATAGATATTTTATTATTTTATTTTGAAAAAAAAATTGTTATTAATATTACTATATTTAATAATTCCGAAAAATAAAATAAAATTGAGAGGAGTTTGATTAGGGATAGGATTATTCAATTAATTTCGTAATTTATCTAATTAAATATTAGAATAAATAGGGAGTGGTTAAAGGGATAAATTAGAAGATTTAATTTGAATGAGATTAGATAATATGGTTAGAGAGTAATTAAAAATCTGTAAACACTATAAATAAGAATAGGGGGTACGAACGTTTTGCTTTGTCTGCGTGATTTTCGGCTTCGTCTTCGGTGACGTCAGAGAACAAGGCGCGCAGGTACGTAGGGGGATTCCGATTTCTATTGTGTCATGATATTTTACGGTGCAATCTAGTTTGGAATTAGAATTATTACGGTCGTAATTTTGTTTGCTATTGCGACGTTGTTTACGGTAGTAAAGGGGGTAAAAAGAGAAAGAGCGTTTACGCTCGTAAAAAAAAAGGGGCGTAACCAGAAGGCGAGATTCATGTAGAGATAGAAAGGGGTAAAAGCTAATGGCCGTAATGGAATAGGGGTAAAAGAATTTCGGCCGTAATAGGATAGAGAGTGGAGATAACAATAAAAAAAATGTTACGGCCGAAGAGTTAGAGTTTTACGACCGTAACGGGATAGGGCGTAAAAATTTGAAGAGAGAAATGGGAGATGGATTGGCCGTAAAGGAATAAAAATAAATGGAGACGAGGTTTTACGGCCGAGAAGTTGGGAGAGAGAGAAAGATAGAGAGAGAGAGGGAAGATGTCGGCCGTAATAGATGTCGGCCGTAATTAGATGTCGGCCGTAATAGATGTCGGCCGTAATAGATGTCGGCCGTAATTAGATGTCGGCAGTAATAGATGTCGGCCGTAATAGATGTCGGCCGTAATAGATGATTTTTACGGTTGTAAAAAAATCAGAGAGGATGGAGAGAGAGAAAAATAGAGAGAGGTTTAAAAAAAAAAGAAAATTGATGTTACGGCCGTAATGAACAGGGAGCACACCGAGAGTTATTATTTATTTTTGAGTAAATTTTAATTACTGATTATTATTGTTGTTATTAATTAATTTGATGTATTGATTATGTTGTTGATGATTGATCTGTTTATATTATGACGAACTTTGATTTTGATTGTATTGTTGACCTACTTAGTTTTGAGTTCAGAATTTATCTGATCAAATTGATAATTTATTTAAAGATAGACATTTTAGGTAAACAAGATAAAAGCCGAAAGCTACTGGGCCCATGTTCACTGATTGCCACTAAGCCGGGACCAATTGAATTGAATTGAATTGAATGGGGCAGATAGTGTAAAAGCTATGGCTGTCCTGTGTATGGCCACTCGTCCCCCACCATACACGAACCCATTGAATCGTATCGGGCTTGCCGTGGCACTGATCCCCCACTGACCTGCATGAAAGTGGCATGGTGTCCCTTAATTGACTGAGCGCTCCTCATTGAATTGGATAACTCCGAACATTGAAAATCGAATCGAATTGAATTGAATTGAAATTGGAATTTAAGTGAATGGAATTAAATCATGGTCATTTGGATATATTGGCATGGAGTTGGCAATTATTATTGCTCTATTGAATTGAATTGTTATTGGCCAATGACCATTGATTATTGAATTGGAAATTGTTAATTGAATATTGATTTATTAATCAGGCAATTGATAAGTATTAATTGGAACAATTGTTATTGATTTACATTGGTCTGTTGACCATAGCCTGATATATTGTTCATATTGATAAATTGTTAATTGATTATTGTATTGACTGCTCAATCGATTCATTATTGATTTTATTTTATTTTCGATTGAGCATATTGATTGTCTTTTAGACCCTACGTACTGAGTATTTTTATACTCATGGATATTTCCCTGTACCTGGATCCGTGCAGGTGAGAGTACTTTGATGGAGGATGATCCTGCAGGTGGCTATGCTCAGTGATAGACAGATGTTGCACCTGTTCTAGATTGAGTTGTCTAGTTTTTATTATTTCCACATTTATTAGAATTGTGAACTTATTAATATTTTAATTATTTTGAATATAATGGATTATTAGTTGTTATTATTGAAAAAGTCTTCCGCATTTATTATTTATATTCCGCAAAAATGTTTTATAGAAAATTGAGTAGCGCCTTTGGGACGACTCTGAGCACGTGAAAGTCACGTGGGTCTCGGGGCGTTACATCGACTTAGCATAGTATATAGCGTCGCCACTCTAGCTGATTTCTTTTAGTTATTTTTTCAACGTCGCTTTAGCGATGTAGTAGTGTCGCATGTGTTCCTAGCACTAAAAACTTATCTTAAATTCCTAATGTTTTTCCTCTTTACCTCTTCTTCGACGTCCTCCGTCCTCGCCGCCACCCTGCAGCTCTGACACTGTCGTTCTCTCGATCCAAGCATCGGAATCGATGCCGCCGTCCTCCTCCAACCTCTCCCTACAGCTCCCGCCTTTCCGCCGTTGCCGCTCCGGCATCCTCACCGTGTCCGCCATCGCCGTCGTTGCCTCCCGATGCCGTGGATTGCTCTCTCTCTCTTTGTCGTCTCCCCATCTTCTCTGTGTAATGCGTTGAACTCTTGCCACTTTAATCTTGTGTAATGCGTGGTTAATTGATCCGCTCTCATGAAATCCAAGACAAGGATCCAGAACAGGAGAAACAGAGCATCACATTCAACTAATATTGGCCCCTTTGTCTTACCTAACAATGGTGGCCCCTTTTTCTTTATAAACTTTCACCTCTTGCGCCCACCATCTGTCTGATTCAGATCACTGTACGTTTACCGTGTTTTCAGGAGTAGTTTGAAAGTAGTTTGAAATGTATGTTGTACGTTCATCAAAATTGCAACATTTCTCTTCACATTATCGTTTATGAGTGTCTATGTTTGTATTTTTTTTCCCAAGGCAGAAATATATTAACTTGCAGCTATTATAGTAACAATAGGAATTATCATGGTACTAGATTTGTAGGACTTCTCAAGGTGACAAACACTTCAACAGTTCTCTCTTGAATTTAACTTACATCTTTTAAGATATCTATGTTATTTCTTGAACTGAATCAAGTTCATAGAGTCAGATTTAATTGTCGCTCAAACCTATCTATTATCTAATATGGAAATCTGATCTAAAATTCGAACTGTCATTGCATGCATAATTTGGCAATATCATTACATAATCACAGTTGTACTCCTCCTAATTGATGATTTCAATACATTTTCTCAATCACAAGGTTGATAGTTTTTTTCTTACTAGAGGTCGAGCTTCATGATCATTCCGCTCTTCCAGACGATCACTCCCTATGAGTGAGCCACCTCGACCAGATGATATTATTTATATTCAACATGTAATAATTACATTATTTTTTTAATTGCGATAGGTGCTCCATCGCCGACCGGATACGTAGTCGGATCATCACATAGTAGACGGTTCATTGATGGGCCATCTTTTGCGTAGGACGACGATCGACGTATCACACTAGGTTATTTTTTTGTATTTAATATATCTTCCACATGTTGGATTGTCTGGATGGCATGATGACATTCGTATCACCCAGGTTATTTTCTATGTATCTAATAAATTTAAATACATGTAATTACTTTAACTATTTTTTTATGATGACAATAGTTACGCTGCCACTGAGACTAATGGATGCTTCTCCACATTCCAACCCCCACTCTACACAATTACGCGATGACGACCGACATATTATGTCAGGTGATATATTTATTATTATAATTGATAGTTAGTGCCTTCTTATGCCTACTTATTTTAGTGGTGTCCGTTTGTTAATAATGCCTTGAATCCTATCCCAATTGGAACCCGTTTGAATCTGAAGACACTCCGAAGTAAAAGGCGCCCTCGTACTACGGGAGATTAATTCAGAGTCTCAGTCGATTTGTATATAAACTCTCTAGGGATCCGAACAAAAAGTAATATAATTTGTAATCCTCTTCTATTTTCCATCTAATAAATTTATGCGTCCTCTTAAATTTCTCGAATTTTTTTACGATGCATAATTTCTATCGTGCAGAAATTATAACATAGTTGTCATGCCGCCAATGAGACAACCAATCGGATCGTCACATTTTGACGAGCGGACTTTCACGAATCGGGCAGCGGTAGATATCACACAAGGTGACAACTTTATTGTATATATATCAATTATCATTAATTTAATTTGGTATCATGTCGGACCTTCTCCGCCTATCTCAATTGTAGCGGATGATGATTCCTCTTTGACATAAAAAAGGGATTCCATGATAATGGGTGATCACTATTAATAACATTGCTCGGTCTTAAGTTAAATAAGTTCTATAAATTTTATTATAGTTTTGCTTATAATTACAATTTTTTTAAATTGTAGGACTATTTTCGTATCCGCTTCTACCATGTGAAATGTTAGTGCTCTTGTTCTTGCCCACTTATTGGAAGGTACATGATCGTGAAAAGAGATCCCAATTAAAGTGGGGGACGACGTCTTTTGAGCTCAATGATCTTTTTTGCGTTAGATAATTTGTTTTATATTATTTTTAAATTACTAAATTTTATAATATTTTAAGAAGTAAATTAGTTTCATCTTGAGCTCAATTTGGGGATGATTCGAAGATGCTTCGAGGAGGTGGTTGCAAAACGCCTTTAAAATCGCCCATATAGGTTTTGCAAGGTCGTATATCCACCGACCTTAGTATGTAGCAAGGCATACAGAGATGTCTTAGACATATTAGGTGCACAATTTGAGTGTCATTAAGTAGAAATGGTAAGTAAGCTTACTTTCAATTTATTTTACTTATTTTATATTTTTACAAAGTCTAGGTATTTCATGTTTATCCAGGATGAATGAAAATTGACAAAGAAAATCTTAAAAAACAAAAGTTAATAGATTTTTGAAACTTGAAGCCACATCCACACAAGCGGGTCGATTCGATTTGTTGAGCATTGACGACGTATGGTAATGTTGATACAAAAAGAATAATTAAACTTTTATCTTATCCTTATTTGTTTTGTAAAATTTGAAACTCTGTTGGAGAAGGAAAAAGAAGTTGGTCCTGTTGATTTTCGCGTGGTCTACAAAGTCATGCATAAGAGCAGGAAGACGTACCTTGATACATAAATGAATAATTATATATAAACTATCACCTTTGTACAAAGTTGTAAGATTATGTTTTTGTATTGTTGATTTTTATCACTGCATCATTTTTTTATGTTCATTTTGATTGCATGCAGAGGAAAGCCTTTCTGGTATGTCATTATAGAGGAAAGCCTTTCTGGTATGTCATTATATAGGTCGGCATAATTATCTGTATTTCACCATTAGTTTTATTAATATATAACAAAAAATAATTAAAGAATAAAGTACCCGTCTGCGATCTACTAATCGTAAATGAGTTATCTCACTGTCAAACAGTACCATGATGGTTTTGAGGACGTGGTTTTATGAACTATCGACCAATGACATCTCACGTCCATTCATCTCTTGATATTTTTCTTTTCAACTTTGCATATTCCGCAGAAAAATGTCCGGCAACCATGAAGAGTCAAGTAATAATAATGCTCAAGTTATCAACATGGCACACAGCTACTCAACCTCTATAATATTCAAAGGAAAATGGTTCACCTACAGCACTTATACCGTTCCTTGAGGCACCAAACCCCCCACGATCCTCAGGTCTCAAACCCCCAACCCTCTCCTCCCTCCGTACACATGCTATCCACTCCCGCTCCTCCCCCTCCGCAGATCAATCGCCCGGAACCTTGGAAAATCAGACCCGGCCAGTCCCTCTCACCGGTTCCTCTCCTCTCTCCCCGCACATGCTCCCCGCTCCGGGTCCCACCTCTCTGCGGTTCCGCTTCCCAGACCCTCAGGGTACTCAGATCCCCCTCTCAGCCCTCTCACTGTTATGGTCCATGATACTCTAATGGAGACCGTGCTAGCAGATTTTACCGCGATAGGAACAGGGCAGACCGGTTCCGACTCCGATGAAGAACATATCGTTGAAGACCTCATCATGGAGCCTCCTCACCCCAGGTTGGAACCCAAGCGATCCAGTATCCATAGAGCAACAGCCCCTCTAGAGACTCCGGCAATCCATCATCGTGCACAGCAGGTGCAGCCAAAAGGTTAAAAATCTCTAAATCGCAAGAAAACAACTAACTCGTCCATGTCACAGAATATTGTGTAGAGATCACCGGTGAGACCCGCCAGACAGGATCCTAACACATGAAGTTAGTAAGTTGGAACTTCCGGGGGGGGCCTTTTGCAGTAAAGTCCGTGAACGCCTCTTGGACATCATCAAGAAGGACCAACTAAACTTTGTGGTACTTTTAGAAACACACTCTTGTTCTTCTCGGTCGTTATAGGTCATCAAGCATTTGAGATCCAGTTGGCAGGGGTCTTTGTGCCAGGTACGAGTCATGCTGGAGGTATTCTTCTCGCATGGCTCACAATTTCTCCATGCGATTATTACTTTTGATAATTTCTCTGTTCTTCTCACTTGCATCTTCGTCGGTACTTCCCAGTATTGTGCTCTGAACTCTGGCGCAATTTCTCTGCCCCAAAGCTAGACGACATTCCTTGGCTGGCTATTGGATATTTCAACTCCATCTCCTCTCCAACTGATAAACTGGGGGGTAAGCCTTTCTCCTACGCCAAATCAACCAGGAATCTAAACAATTTCATTTCCACGCAGGGTCTCTTGGATGTGGAATGCAATGGTTAACGATTCACTTGATCTAACAATCGCCTGGGCGGAGTGCGTACCATGTGTGGCTGGACTGAGTTTTCGCGAGCCCCCATTGGTTCCTTACTTATCCCAACATGTCTTTAAACTATCTTATTAGATGCTCTTCTGACCACTCTCCTCTCCTGTTCGAAATAAACAAAACTAAGAATAAAAAATGTTCTTTCAAATTTGAACATTTTTTGTTTGAATATGAGGAACCATGCAAGATTATTGAGTAAATCTGGAGAACTCGACCAGATGGTCAACCCACAACAACATCTTTAAATTAAATAAATCGTAAAATCCTTAAATGGAATCATGACATACTTGATAACCTAGAGCTACTGGTTGAAAACACAAAACACGAAATCAGTTTACTAGAACACTGAGATGACTCACACGGCCTTACTGATAGCTCCATTGCCAAACTCAGATTTCTCTATCACCTACACACTGCTCTACTCCGCCAAATCACACTGTAAGTGGTGGAGTAAGTCGCGCATAGCTTGGCTCCAACATGGGGACAAGAATTCTAAATTCTTCCACATGACAACAATTACTAGAAATAGATGCAATAATATCTATAAAATTAGCGACCCAAGCAACCAAGACTCCTACATTACGAACGAAGATCAGATTAGTCAAGTTTTTGTTACTCTCTGCACTAACCTGTGGAAGCCATCTGAGGCATCAATCCACCCTCCGAATGCTTGGCCCTCCCTCCACCCCACCCCACCCCCCCCCCCCCCCACCCCTTCCAAATCACTAGAACGAGACCCTAATATCCCTGGTCACCACCCAAGAAATCAGATCTACCTTTTGGAGCATGCCAAGTGGCAAGGCTCTTGGGACAGAAGGTTACACTATCGAATTCTATCATACCTACTAGGATATTCTAGGAGATACTATCACTATTGAGATACAACACTTCTTTAACACTGGTTCTCTTCCTCCTGAATGGTGCAGGACCTCACTTACTTTCATCCCTAAAGCAAAACTTGCTCTCAAGGTCACTTAATACATACCTATTGCACTATGTAATGTTATATATCATGTGATTGCTAAAAGTTTGAACGCTAGACTTAAGCCCACCCTTCCACAACTCATTGACCCCTCCTAGAAAGCATTCATAGCTGGTAGATCCATTCATGATAATATGCATATTATTCATGAGATTGCCCACTCTCTTAACACGGGCAGACAAGAATATATGATCATAAAGGCTGACATGGCCAAAGCATTCAAATGGGTATCATGGATGGCTATCCATCATGTACTCATCTACATGAACTTTCCTGCACCTTTTGTGGAATGGATTATGGCATGTGTCACATCCCCAGTTTTCCACTGCATCATCAATGGAAGCTTGTCTCAACCTTTCAGAAGCTACAAAGGCGTGAGACAGGGCGACCCGCTCTCACCTTACCTATTTATTCTGGTCATCCAAGTGCTCTCCTGTTTGTTAAATCACGAGGCTACTAACAACAACATCCAACCATCTACTATATGCTGATGATTTTCTTATATTAATGGCTGCAAACATCAAGAATTGCAAGAATATTACCAAGACCCTGAAACATTACTACTTGATGGGAAAAGTCGAGAACAAGGAGAGAAGATCGCATAGAGATTGCAGAAAAATAGAGGAGACACACGAATTTACCCAGGTTCACCCTTTAGATGAGGGTTACGTCCTGCAATGAGGTTCCACTATATTGTTTAGGTTTACAGCCACCACACAGATTACATCAAAAATTAGGCTATTAATAGCCTCTCCAAACCGAGTTTAAAATCCAAACAAATAGAGAAAAAATCTAATCCGAACCACACGGGCCGGCTAAACAAAAGTCCAAACCGAGCGAGATCGCCGTAAGGAGCAGGGCCCCCCGAACCCCCCTTTCGTTCGTACGCCAGCGGCACTGCTAATTGGGTAATACTCAGATTCCCCTAAGCTCACGTGGGCGAACCCGGTGTGAGAAACAATGGGGCCTGAAGTATTCACCAACTTTAACATTCTCCCACTTGGTGGATACTTCACACCAATGAGAGCCTTGTCAATAACATTCTTCTTCAATCCGATAGCAGTAAAGCACCACTCGAACTTTGCACTCGTAACTGCTTTAGTTAGAAAATCAGAACTATTATCTGTTGTATCAACCTTTTCAAGCTGAACCTCTTTCTTTTCCACATTTTTCCGAATGAAATGGTATTGGATATCAATATGCTTTGTGCGTGAGTGAAATGCAGGATTCTTAGCTAACTGAATAGCATCTTGATTATCACATCTCACCTCTATGGCACTTTGCTCAAATCCGAGCTCCAAGCACAACCGCCGTAGCCATATGGCCTCCTTTGCAGCATGAGTAAGAACCATATATTCAGCTTCTGTAGAAGAAAGTGCTATCACGCTTTGTCTCTTGCTCATTCAACTTAGTGCAGTCCCAAATAATGTAAAAACATATCCACTAGTGGACCGTCTACTATCAATGTCTCCACCCCAATCAGCATCTACATGACCTACAATATCAAGCTTCTTTATTTTTTTCCGCATCTTCAAAGCACAAAGCAAAATCTGAAGTTCCACGAAAGTACCTGAAAACTCTCTTGATAGCATTCCAATGTTTCCTGCCTGGGTTAGACATATATCGACTCAAGACTCCCACTGCTTGGGCTATATCTGGACGCATGCACATCATGGCATACATCAAGCTGCCCACTGCACTTGCATATAGCACACGGTCCATCTCTTCTGCTTCTTCATCCGTCTTCGGACATTGCTCTGCAGAAAGTTTAGTTCCTAGAGACATATGAGTACCGACTGGCTTGCAATCCGACATGTTAAATTTTTTCAACACTTCTTTTATGTACTTCTCCTGTTCTAGCCGCAACTTTCGCTTCTGATGATCCCTTATAATCTGCATACCCAAAATAAAATTCGTTGGCCTCAAGTCTTTCATCTCAAACTTCTTGGCCAACAAATCCTTCACTGAATTCACCATCTTCATATTGTTTCCAATCAACAATATGTCATCCACATACAGTGTAAGAATGACAAACTGATCTCCAACTCTCTTCACATAAACACAATGATCTGAATCTGAACGTACAAACTTGAGTTCGAGCATGTACGTATCAAACTTCTGGTACCACATCCTTGGCGACTGCTTCAATCCATACAGAGACTTCTTTAATTTGCACACCAGCTTCTCTTTACTTTGAACCTCAAAACCTTCTAGTTGTCTCATATATATCTCTTCCTCCAAGTCCCCATGAAAGAATGTCGTCTTCACATCCATCTGCTCTACCTCAAGATTATATGCTGCTGTCAGAGATAGAACAAGTCTGATTGAAGTCATTTTTGCCACGGAAGAAAAAATCTCATCATAGTCGACTCCCTCAACCTGAGAGTACCCTTTAGCTACCAGCCTCGTCTTGTACTTCTCTACAGACCCATCCGGTTTCAGCTTTCGCTTGAACACCCATTTGTAACCAATTGCCTTTCTATCCTTAGGCAATTTACACAAGCTCCATGTTTCATTCTTATCCAGTGACTGCATCTCATCTGCCATAGCAAGCTCCCACTGATTTGCATCATCCATAGTCCTTGCATCTTTTACAGAACTAGGTTCTTCTCCGATGATGCTCAAAGCATGAAACGAACTCAGAACACTAAGAGAATATCTAAGAGGTGCTCTTCTTTCTCGTGTCGATCTCCTGAGAACTGATATGGTAATACCAATATCTGGATCTTCATCTGAATCTATATCTTCAACTTCATTAATCGAGTCCTCTTGATCCGGTTCTGGAGCAGACTCAACTGAAGTATCTTGTGCAACCACCTCTG
Source organism: Pontederia crassipes (assembly GCA_030549335.1). NCBI lineage: Eukaryota > Viridiplantae > Streptophyta > Magnoliopsida > Commelinales > Pontederiaceae > Pontederia > Pontederia crassipes. Next base: position 2,902,230 of record CM060184.1, read on the forward strand.
AAGTTTTAGAATCAGAATCTTCTTCAAGCACTACCACTTTCTTAGGTTCATCACCTTTTTGAACTTCAACTTGAGAACGTGATTCACGAAAAATAACATTCCTGCTGTAGACAATAGTCCTTGACTTTGGATTCCACAGTTTATAGACCTTGACCCCTTTCTTGTATCCGACAAATATGTTCTTTTCAGACTTACTATCAAGCTTACCCCACTTTTCCTTTGGTATATGAACATATGCGTCACATCCGAACACCCGAACATGAGACAGATTCGGCTTCTTCCCAAACATTGCCTCATAAGGCGTCCGATCCTTCACTAATGAGGTCGGTGAACGATTCTTCAAATAGTTTATTGTGGCAACAGCTTCTGCCCAGAACTCTTGCCCTAATCCAGTCCAACTCAGCATACATCTGGCCTTCTCTATGAGTGATCGATTTAACCTTTCAGCTACTCCATTCTGCTCAGGTGTATATGGAGTTATCTTCTGTCTTGCAATACCATTGTCCACGCAGAACTGCTCAAACTTCTCTGAACAAAATTCGCCTCCGTTATATGTACGAAGGACCTTAATCTTGTTGCTCAATTGGTTTTCCACCAAAACTTTAAATTCTCAAAATTTATCGAATACATCTGACTTATTTTTGATAAAATAAATCCAACTGTATCTCAAAAAATCATCTATGAAAGAGACATAGTACATGGACTCTCCAATAGATGGAGTCGGAATTGGTCCAAAAATATCACTATGGATCAGTTCGAGAATCTTGGTTGCTCTTGAACCTGTGTGTTGAAAATTGACTCGGTTCTATTTTTCATGAAGGCAATGTTCACAGAACCCGAAGCCCACATAACAATCCGAAACTCTTTCTACCATCTGACTTGATGCTATGGTAGAAAGTCATTTCTCATTGATATGGCCTAATCTCTGATGCCACAGTATAGATGTGCTGTCTTCATCTTCTTTGACCTCTTCAGAAATAAATCCGCAGCCCACAGATATAGTCTCTCAGAGCAACTTGTACAATGTGTCATAGCGAACTCCTAGCGCAATCACAATAGACCCTCTGATCATCTTGCACGAATCCTTGTCGCAACTGAATATAACACCCGAATCAGCCATTGTACCAACAGATAACAAATTCCTGCTCATAGGTAGTATATGCATCACATATGGTAGAGTCTTCATCGTGCCATCATTCATCCTCAGCTTCACCCTACCACGTCCAATAATCTGAATCGTAGTGTCATCTCTGAGCATGACATCCCCACCATTATACTCTTCATATTCACAAAACCAGTGTCTATGAGATGTCATGTGATATGAAACACCGGTATCGATGAGCCAGATATCCTTATCTGAATGTGTCATCATGCAGAAGCAACATACATATCTCCTGCCTCAGCCTCCTTTTTGTCCGAGGTTGACAGCTTCTTTCTTGTGAACCGGCTTGTTTTTGTAATCTCGCTTCAGATTGTCCCACTCTTAGCATCTCCAGCATTGCACATTCTTATCTCTACTCTTCGAACGCCCACGAGATTTGGATCTGGACCCTCTCTGGTTTTGATTTTTTTTTGTTGCCTTCCTCTGACCGTCAACGCCTCTTTACTAGAACTTGTCGATCCCTTTCTTCGTGTTTCCTCTGATATTAAGGCAGCAATATACTTTCATACGAAAGTTCTTTATCCCCGCCACCAATCACAACAATCAGATTGTCCCATGAATCCGACAGCGAACAGAGCAATGTTATTGCCTTATCATCATCTTGAAAATTAACACCCATCGATACAAGTTGACTGATCACCGTGTTAAAGTTATAAAGATGAGTAGAGAACGAGTCACCCTCATGCATCCGAAGATTGTACAGTTTCTTCCTCAGAAATAACTTGTTAACCAGTGACTTACTTTGATATAGGGATTCCAACTTCCTCCATAGATCTCTGGTTGTAGGTTCGCTCATCACATTCGTAAGAATTGAATCTGCGAGACAAAGCCGAATCAAACCCTTTGCATTTCTATCGATCCGATCCCACTCTTCGATCGCCTTTGGATCTGCCTGACTGGAGGATCGCCTTTGAATCAAACCCTTCGCCGCTTCCACGCCTGGCCTCTCCTTCTCGATTTTCGTCCAAAGATCTCGATCACAGAGGAGATCCTCCATCTTCATCTTCCAGAGATCAAATCGTGTTCCATCAAATTTTTCTATCTCAATCCGTGATCCTCCTGACATCTCGAATAAATCCTAATTCCTCGAACAACCTGTGCTCTGACACCAATTGATGGAAAAAGTCAAGAACAAGGAGAGAAGATCGCAGAGAGATTGCAGAAAAATAGAGGAGACACACGAATTTACCCAGGTTCACCCTTTAGATGAGGGCTATGTCCTGCAAGGAAGTTCCACTATATCGTTTAGGTTTACAGCCGCCACACAGATTACATCAGAAATTAGGCTATTAATAGCCTCTCCAAACCGAGTTTAAAACTCAAACAAACAGAGAAAAAACCTAATCTGAACCACACGGGCCGGCTAAACAAAAGCCCAAAACCCATCTAGATTTCGGGTGCGGGGCCCCCCGAACCCCCGCCTGCTCACCGGCGAGCGGGACCGCCATCGGGGGGCGGGCCCCCCCGAACCCCCTCTTTCGTTCGTACGCCAGCAGCACTGCTAATTGGGTAATACTCAGATTTTCCTAAGCTCACGTGAGCGAATCCGATGTGAGAAACAAAGGGACCTGAAGTATTCACCAACTCTAACACTATTTCCTTATTAATCAAATTATAAACCCTGCGAAATCACAAGTCTTTCTTCCCCCTCGTTCTCGTAGATGACAAGCCATAGGTAACTCTCTTGGTATTAGTATTGGCTCTTTTCCTTATTTCATATAAACAAGTTATAGGAAACAACACCTACTGGTTGAAAAGATAACAAAAAAGCTATGAGGTAAGCTATTAAACCTAGGGCTGAGCACGGTCCCGGTCGACCCAGCCCGCACCAACCCGGTTATCCGAGAAATATTCCCGGCCCGGTTATAAATCGGGTCGAGACTGAGTCAAAAAAATAAAAAAACTGATGGATTCTGGGTCGAGACCAGGTCCAATGTATGGAAACCCGACCCATGACCCGACCCAGTTATAATAATAAAATCATAATTACATACTAATTCTAATTATTTATTAATTAGATGGTCATTTCTTCATTTTGAAAAGTTTAAAAATAATTTTGTTGACTTGTTATCTCATAGATTGATCTAATCTTAAGTTAATTTGATGTTTATTTAATAAAATTGTGATTTAGTTTTATTAGTTGTATAAACTTTTTATATTTTTTTAATTTTTTAATAATTATTTGAACCCGGTTAAATTCTCGGTTTTATCCCTAGTTTACCGGGTCCGACCCGGTACCGGTATCGGTACTGGGTCTAAAAAATTTAGACTCGATAAAAACCAGGTCGGGACCGGGTCATAGTGGACCCGGACCCGATTTTGCTCGGGCCTAACTAAACCAAGCTGGTAGAATGACTTTGATTAAGGCGATTATTTATGAATTACCTACTCATACCTTTACTCAACTGTGGCAATGCTTGAAAAACTATCTCGAAAATTCTTGTGGTTCTCCATGCAAAATGGTAAAAGTTGCCATCTTATTGGCTGGTACACGGTACTATAGATGGATTAGGCATACGGAGCATGTCCTCAATACAAACATCATTGATGGCAAAAATATATATATATATATTAGATGAATCAGAGTCTTTATGGTCGAAATTAATACATAACAAATACGGTAAACTGCATCCTTGGGAAGCACCTATATATCATCATCCTCCTGCTAAGTGCTAGAAAGCTATGCTAAACTGTACAAATGAGGTCCGATAGGGTATCAAGCGTCATATTGGTAATGGTTGTACCACCTCTGTGCATGATCCCTGGTTATTCATTATGCCTTTCAATTTTATGCCTACTTATGCCAATGTCAACGAACTCTTAGAGAATTTAACTATCTCGGATCTTATACTTAATCATGCCTGAAACCTCCATAGGCTCTCTACTCTTTCGGCCCCCTTTTGGTTTTTTGTATCACTGAGTTGTGCCTACTCAGCCGATGATGACCATTGGATTTGGTGTACGGACCCAATGGGGCATGCCTCCACCTCGAGCACTTATAGATTCTTATGCAGCAGGGCAACTCCATAGCCCAAACTTGGCGAGCAATCTTGACTACGATTTGGAAGTTCAGCATTCCGCAAATAATAATTTTTTTTCTTTGGAAGCTTTTACATACACGACTACCTATTCTTGACTTTCTTACATGTTTTAACCCTACGACAAATCCAGTCTGTGTCCTGTACGGGGCTTCAGCTGAAACAACAATAACAACAAAGTCTTATCCCACTAGGGGGGGGGCTTCAGCTGAAACATTGACATATTTATTTTTTTAATGTTCTTTTGCACGTAATATATGGCATCTTTTCTCTCAAGCTCTCGCTTATCAGTTTACATTGTGCGACTCCTGGTCATCCGGGAGCTGGATTGAGGAGGGCGGTTCAAGAGACCGTCTGAGATCACTTTTTGTGTTTGTTTTTTTTGGAGCATTCGGCTTTCGTGTAACGATGCTCATTTCTAGTCCAAGATTGCTACCGCCAAAGTTGGTGGGAGAGGGCCCTCAGGGCATAACAAATATGTTAATATAAAATGGTCTCAGGCACGCGGTATCATCCTCCCCCCCCCCCCCCACCCCGCGATCCCTCCCGGGTCCAGTGGGAGCCTCCTACGTCGAGTTGGGTTTGTCTCAACTCAGATGGTTCTATGCTATGCGGACCTGCGACCTTTGGAGGTGCCGGTTTTATCATAAAATCTACTCACGACCATCTCCTTTTGCACGTGCCAGTAAACATGTTGGAAGATCAGCTCTCGAGATAGAAGCAGTGGCATTGCTGGAAGGAATCAAGCATTGCATCCAACGGGGATATAAATTGGTGGAATGCGGAATCGATTTGGAGACCCTCGTGCAAATTATCAACAAGACATCTCTGTGTCCTTGGAGCATACTCAACATCATTCGAAATATTTGGCATCACAATTGGTCATTAGATGAATTCAAATGTAGACATCGCGGTTGTAATTGGGCTATCGATTTTTTGTCTCGTTTGGGCAGAACATTAGACTGAGACACCTTTTTAGAGGAACGCTCTCCGTAGGGCCTCCTCAATATTTTGTACCAGCATTATCCTGCGTTAATCATCAATAGTTAAAGATCTTTTTTTAGGTACACAAGTCCTCATCTTCTTAGGTAGCCTAGGCACCCTTAATCACATTCATTGCATGCAACCAAGACATTCATTGCATGCATATCGATCCTTCAATGAAATGCTTGTATATCTCTATCGATCATTTTATAAGTGACTGTAAGTATCATTCTAACTAATGCCATTACTATTGTTAGGATTTTTTGCACAAGAGAAATTATGCATCATGAGAAAATTCGAGAAATTTAAGACGAAGCAAAATTTTCTTTGATGGAAAACAAAAGAGGATCACAAGACCATATTACTTTTTGAATCCTTAGAGAGTTTATATAGGCACTCTCATTTACAGATAATAAGAATTATAATGACTCTGAATTAATCCTCCAAAAAATATGACATATATCTCATGATAAGGAAATAGATTAATTCTGAATCATACACAGAATACTCTATAAAATTTTCACTCAAGGGGCTCTGCCCCCACACCCCCCATAGGGAATCCCCTAGATCCCCATAGGCTCGCTAACCGAACAGCGAGATTCCTATAATGTGAGGGCGCCTTTTACTTCGGAGTGTCTTCAAGTCCAGACGCCAGTTGGAGTATGATTCAAGACACTATTAACAACTATTGTAGATTTCAAAATATACATACACACAGCAAGATTCATGAAATGCTTAAAGAGCGCGAAGCTTCATCCTTTTTAAGAAAACTACACTGATTGGGGATTTAAAGGAAAAAAAAAGAAGGTGCACGCAGCTAATTGGTTTTGTTTTCTTCTTCACGAAAGTTGTAAAAATAGTTGAGAATACCTTGACTCTACTTGTAATTAGTCGAAAGATGCATGTGTAGGATTGAAAACACCTTGGGAATTGCTATATAATTTTTTTTTCGTGAAATCACTTTCAAAAAATTAATAAAAACTTATCATAAGCAAATAACGATAAAGAGTAATTGAGAGATAAAGAGCATACACGATATGTTGATGAGGTTCAACCTCAACTGTAATATTTCAATATTTACCAATATGCTAATTAACATAAGTATATAATTAATTAAGTTTATTAGTCTCTGATAAAATTAAGTGTATCTTAATTGTAAGTAAATCACATAGGAATCACTCGACTTATTAATTGATATTACACTATATTCTTGTTATTATATAAGGACTCATTGTTTAGAAACAATGTTCTAATTAATTGCTAAATAGGTGACTGAACTGATTAATTAGTTATACAACATACTCTCATTATTATATAATAACATGACTTATATGTGTAGAATATTAAAATTGTTGATCACCATTCCCCAACCACCTATAACATTACCATATGTTAATACTAACAAGAATAGAAATCTTTTATCTGATCATTTTAAATTAAATTGTCATACGATTCCTTCTAAATGTATTAGCTATTTGAGTTTCTAATACTCAGATATTATCTCTAATTTTCATATTATCAGGCCTGATTACTCAATATAGTTAATTACCTAAAATCAATTTATAAAACCGACCAAACAACAACAGACTTACCTAAAAACCTCAGGAGGAAAACAGTTCATTTCTTTCCAATGTGGCCGGCTAGCAGAAAAGAAAGAACACTTAGCATGACAGCTCGCCTTACAATAATTTAAATTAAATAGTGAGGAGTAGAGGCTCCGGTGGTCAACAAGGAGCGGTACCTCTTCGAGCTCAAGTCCTTCGCCTCCCTCAGCAATGCAGATGTGCAGTACCTGATGGGGGCTTGAGTACATCTTCAACGGCACATCGGAGATGTATGACAGCAACAGCAGCAAAGACGACCACGATACTCACTGAGGGTCGACGTTCCTCGCGCGCATCGTGAAGGCCGACTGCGACGTCGCGATCTATGCAATGGGCATCTTGCTGCTTGTCCTCAATTAGGGCAACGAGTAGAGATGGCAGTGGGAAGTGAACGTGCTCAATGGCCTGGAGAACAAACTACACGGCGAGGACCCACGAGGAATGTGCACGTCGAAAAATGCCGAAGAAAAGTGAGCTCCGCCATCACAAGCATCACCATGAACCGGTTCTACATCTCCCCCTTACAGTCGGTGCAATTTGCACGAACAGTGCATGCGGTCGGACGACAAAGAACCCCACTGCCGGAGGGGATTGGTCGGTGTTTCAGCAACAAGAATTATATAGTCAACTATGCAGATGGAAAAAATGAGTACTGCAAGTTCTTCAACAGTCTCTAAACATATCTTATATCAGTGTATGATGTATTTGCTTTCTTCTCTTTTCGGCTTCTAGTTTGTCTTGCTTCGCCTGTTATGCGGTTTTGAGTGTATCTTTTTTGGAATGTTAAGTGATGAAATTTGACACCTGGGAATTGTGTGGTGCTATGAGCAGCTCCAGCCTCTTCATCATGAACAAGATGATACCAACAAATTAAGGTTAAATGTTTTTTTATCCATGTACTAGAACTGTCATGACTCATGATAAGTAATATTTGATTAAATATTTTATCTAATTTTTAATTGAAAATTTTATTGTCCTACGATAATTTCAATGATTACACTTTTTTCTTTGGACCCTTACTGCTCTTAGGAACACAAGCAGCCACTGCACTCTAATGCATATGTGAATATGAGGATGCATGATACTAATGTGTTTGATTTCGACGGTTACCATTTTCTTGTGGTTTTCTAACTTGAAGATGCACGATCATCATCAAGCTTCATAGCATTCTTATTAACCATCTCAGATAATTAATTTAGTTATCAGGATGGCTAGCTATCACACAAATGGTATTTTTTTTTAAATTAATTATGCATGTATGTAATGCAATTTAAAGTCTTGAAAAATCATATTTTGAGAGCATTGTTTCTTTCTATAGAATGAAGATGGCTTCTTTTTTAATCTCCTGATATCACAACTTTGTCAACTACGCGAAGCGCCATAGATTTTCCTAATTTTAAAATAATTTGAAGTAATGTCGAGAGATAAAATTGGTATTAAAACAAATATGTATTCTGTAAATGTTTTCTAGAGTAAAAAAATATTGTTAAAAGCACAATTTTCTATATTTCAGACTCTCTTTTTAAACTATTTAATATTTCATTAGAATAAGTTAACTTTATATTAGAATAAGTTAAATTTCCACATCCAAACTACTAACTACACCACTTCCTTCTCAACTCGAGATCAAAAGGGTAAATGAAAAGATTAATTCATTAACAAGTAGTTGGCAGGTAGCTAGGAAGAACATGTCCAAGGTGGCCGGCTTCAAAACTGTAATTACACACGGAAGGATTAATCTTTCCTTCTTGATTTCTTATCCCCCTAACTTAAACTGTGATCAGTAGGCAGTGCTGAAATAGCTGGCGACGACGTTCCTGCACAGGATCTCCAAGACCTTGGCGTTGCATGGGCCGACGAACCGGGGCGTCTTGAACTGGCTGACGGCGGTGCCGAGATGCAGATAATGGTACAGGATATTCTGAAACGTTCCCTTCCGGAGGATGCGCAGCTCCAGCGGCCCGATGGACCGGACCTTCCTGGATGAGACGTAGCCGATGTCGACAAAGGAGAGGTCCAGGCAGTTGCAGCAGCTGCTCAGCACGTCATCCTTGGCCTCGCTGTTGAGCTCCCAGTAGATGACGTAGCGACTGGGCTCCGACGAGGCGTCCACCTGGCTTGTGAAGTCCACGAGCTCCAGCTTCTCCGCTTCCAGGAGCTTGCTGGCTTCCTCCACGGCCAAATGCAGGTCCTTCTCCGTGTTCTTGTCGACGTGGATGCTGAGCAGTAGGTTTCTCCGGCAAATGAACTGGAGCTCCGGCGTCGAGTTGTGGAACCCTGCCACACGGACGATATCACCCAGCCGGTATCGATATAAGCCTGCCATTGTTGCGAAAGCAATGAGTGCCAATTACATGGAGAATAAGCCACATAATGTTAAATTAAGAGTCTAATAAGCAAAGCCATATTTGCATGCATTGGACTTGGATCCAATTCACAATATACGGAAAATGATCTATTCATATCAAAGGGCAAGTGTTTGATTCAACTTTTTGTTCATGTTACTCTTATCATTCCGCGTGCTCATCCTGAGGCCTATGCATCCAAGAATTCAATAAGCCAAGCACAACTCTTTCAGAAATGACTTGAGTGAGGCACATAGCCACTTGATGCTAATTAATATCTGATATTAATGCGTCCATATTCTGTACTCCAAGTTGCTTATCATCTATAATCCACCAATCAAGGGCATCTCTCTCCATTGACCCTTGAAACAAAACATACAGAGAAATAGGCGAATGGTTCAGAAACTAAAAGAAAAGTCCCGTGAGTTGTCATTGTCACCCTCGTCAATAAATAAGCAAACTCAAGTGAAGTGCTCAACTTAACAGTGTCCAAAGCCTAAAATAAGTGTTAGTATGTCTGAGGACTGGGTAGATGAATATAAAATGAATCAGTTTTAATTTTCATGAACTCAAAAACTCATTTAAAAATCCACATCAGTCTGGAATTTGGGAACATGAATTATGCTACTCAAAAAGAGATATGCATCAAGTTTCATGGCAACAAGACTTCTTTGACTGAAACCAAACAAGTAGACAAGTCACAACATATCTAGATCTCTAGCACTACAATATCGACATCATATCCTATTCAACATCTGACAAAGCGGACATTCATGGCATGTAGACAGCAAAGAAACTGAATTGATCGACCCACCATCTAATTACGAATCCAGTCTTTATCTCATTACGAATCCAATCTACATCTGACAAAGCGATTAAATAAACTGAAATGGTCAAGAATCCAATCTACATCTCATTACGAATCAAATAGAATTGATCCCCCAACACAACAACCCCCCCTAATTTCTTCTATTCCATTTGCCTGTTTATTTAGAAATCTTCATCGGCTGCTTAAATGGAGGAGGAGGTGTTTGAACTGAAAGAATTAAACATGCTCTGTCATAAACGAAAAAACAAAAGAAGAAGAGAAATACCTGCAAAGGTTGTGATAACAATTTCGTAGTCTTTCCCGACCTCAACCTCCGTCAGGCCGACAGGTTCTGCTTCTATGTAGTGGACGGTGGCTGCGTTGTCCAGCTCCTGTCCCTTGGGCCTCATCAGAGGGATGAATTCGTAGTAGCCGATGTTTGGGAGCACGGCAAAAGTTACAGACTCGGGAGGCAAAGTGGGGTTGACGTTGACACCGATCCATCCTTCTGATGACACATAGTTGGCACTCATCAGTGGCAAATGCCCTGCATAGTGTCTCAACTTCTTCAAATATGGCTCCATGGATCCTGTCATGATACCATAGACATACTTGGCGTTGGGCCATATCTCCGGGATCACTCCGTACCAGTTGCTTAAATTGACACACTTGTTGTATATCCAATCTGCAAGGGCAGGATTGGGGCTCAAAAGCTTGGAAACAGCAGCGCGCATGCAGGGGATGGTGATCCTGCTTGAAAGAACTCCTTCCCTTATGTCAGCGACAAGTTCCTCCCAAATTTCTTCAAATGTCCGGAAGGCATGAACCAGGCTGTGTGCAAAGGTGGAGGATATGACCTGCACCTCGTCCGAGTAGATCAGACCACATAAGAGGTGACAATACAAGGACTGCTGGAAGTCCATCCCAAATATGACTTCATCAGGACTGCAGCACCGAGGCTGGATGGCCTTCATGGTGTTCTTGAACTCATCACTTCGGTACATATTAGTAGTAGCAGTAGTAGCAATAAGGCCTCCTTTAGTCCTCGCCTGCCTGCTCCCATAAATGAACCGTAAAACCTTTCCGGTGCCAATTGGGACTTCTCTGCGAATGGTGTGGAGCTTATCATAATTCAGTAGAATTTTAAAAAAAATGCACACGCTGCATGCACTACGCAAGTTTCTTTCTGGGATTCAGAGCGACGAAAAGGGCAAACTAAAAAGCTGATTTTTTATAGTGTTACAGACCTGTTTCTGAATGCGAATGAGGTCTTATATATCTGCAAGGTGGACTGAACTAGTTCATCATTCCATGGCACAAACTTTGGTTTTCCTTGCGTGGTACCAGAACTGTCTCAAAATAAACAGGATTCAGAATTGTGAGCAAGGCTTTCCACAAAGTACACACAATTAAAACGAAGAGATGGTATCCAAGAGAATCACGTCAATGAAAATGCAGACACGGGCTTTCCGGTGAGGATTGGTGAATCATCGCCGTCCGCAATTCTCTGAATGTAAGGCACCAAATCAGAGTGATTCACGAGGGGAACGCAGGACTTAAAGCTCTCCGGGTCCGTTCTCCCTCCAAGGCCCAGCTTCTGCAAGTACTCTGATGTACCATTTTCCTGGAGAATTCTGCGCAGCGCCTCCTCCTGGGCGCTGCCGGCGTCCTTCGTCAGTGCCTCGAATTCTCCGATCACGCTCTCCAGGCTGAAGGCTTCCATCTTGCTGCTGCTTGAGATCAGTAAGGGCGGCGACCTGGAAGGTTCTGTTGTCCCCCCACACGCACAGTCACAGAAAAAGGTCACGTTATGACAGCAGAAGCCACAGCATATGTTTGCAGTTTGTTTCGACTAGAAGCAGCACAGTCACAGTCCCAGAAGTCACAGAACATTTATGACAAGGACCGCGTCTTAGACTTGAATTTGAACATCAAGCTAAACCAAAATGGAAACAAGATGCTCAAATATGTAGAAAAAATGGGGTGGATTTTAAGTAAGGATCTCGACATGAAGGAAAAAAAAATGTACCTTTTATCAGGACAATAAACCAATAAGACTGACACTTGCACAAGGAAAAGTTCGAGACAGTCGGCAAATAAACATCAGAAACAAGCAAAGAGGAGGATATTTCAGTCGTTCAATCCACGGAGAACCATATACACAAAAAGGGGCCGAGGAGAAAACTAAACCGTGATAGAAGTACCAGAAGGAGAAAGCAAAGAAAGCACTAAGCACAGCAATGAAAGTCAAAAAGAATCTTTGAATGAGTTGCATCTTGGAGCAGCCAAAAGTCTTATAGCAGACGAAAAAAGGCTCCAAATTTAACATTAAGAACGACCAAGAACCGAATAATTCGAGTAAAGATCTGCCCTTTTCCGCACTTAGTCGAGACGCCAATGTCGCGGAAACCACGCGCCGGATGGAAGTCTCCGGGATTAGACGGCCGGTTCGATTGCGCTTCCCGCCGAAGGGAGACAGCCTTCCTTGTTCCTCCCACAGTCTTATCTTCCTCGCACCGGAGTGTTCCCCTCCCCCAACACGAGGAGGCGGAAGACCAAAAGAATATTATACTGCTGACAGAGGTGCATCCTAGCTGCTTCGGAAAGATTGGATTTTTATTCTCCTCCTAATATTATAATTAATATGATATAGTAAATCTTGATTATATAAATATTTATATAATATCAAAATGTAATTATACAAAAGAAAATAATAACAATAATAATTAATTAATTTTAAGATTCAATTTTAAAATTATTATACATTTAATAAATTTAAATCTTATTGAATTTGATTATTATATACAAATTTTATATTGATTATTATTTTTATGTATTTCATATCTTTATTTTTTTATGTTAGAAGCATCATATACATATTTTTTTCAAAATATTATGGCAAGATTGTATATTCTATAAATAAATATATAGTATAATTAGTAGTTAACTATTTAATTTGACTTATTATATATTAAATTTAAAAAATTTAAAGCCGTGTATATATATTATTATATAATAGTATATTATACTAAGTATATTATAGTATTGTTGTATATTATTATACATATAATAAAGAAGTTTGCACCATTTATTCATAATTAATTTATCTAATATGATAAATATTATATTAATATAATAAATATATAAGTAATTTATATTATAATATACATTTATGATATCAAAAAATTAAATAAGATCATAATCCATAAGCTAAAGTTGAAAGTTTAATAAATTCAAGTCTAAGTGAAGAGAAAAGAAACAAGTGAGTGTACAAAGATAGTAGTAAAGTGAGAGTAAATGTACAACTATTAAAGAAAGAGATAATTCATTGGCCAATATGAATGTTTATGGAGAAACTCTATGTTTGAATATTTTTTAAATTTATAAGAATAAATTTTATCAAATCATCTCATAACAAAAAAATGATAAAAAAATTCAGCTAGTCCAAAACGCGATTCAATCCATTTTTTTCTAGTTTTGACTGATTTTAACATCGATTCGGTTCAATCCGGCTCAAATGGAGGTCCGATTTGTGACCGATTAGCAGTTGGACCGATCTGATCGACCGGTCCGGTCCGGCCCTGACAACACTGCTTGGGAGATGCTGCTGATGACATATGATGATGACGATAATGAGAAATGGAATCTAACCAGGTTTGTCCTTTGGATCTAAAAGTAAAAAGTAGAAAAAAAATTCTAAAAGTAGATTAGTTGGACAGATTTAAAAATGGTTTTAAGTTATTTTCGATCTCCTAATTTTAATTTATTTAAATCAATTTTTTGGTTCGAATAAATTTTTCAGTTTCTTGATTTTTTCTTAGATCTCTATGAGCCGTTTGGTTGCCGAATATGTCAGTCATATATCGCCTTTTATTTGGCCGATTAATCTTATTCAACAGCACATTCCATTATATTCGGCCGAGTTGTTTGGTTCGTCATCGAATACTGGGTTGCAAAAGGACATTTTTTACCATTCGCCTCGACGTGTTAAACTTTTACCGCAAGAAACTTTTCTCTCACGTCCCGCTCCACAACTATGACGGTGGATCTGCGGCTGTGGTAGGGCGTCGGCAGCGGCAGTGTTTTACTTTCTCTCTCGAGTGCTTTCTCCCTCATCTCTTCTCTCTCTTGTGAGTGCCTTCTCTCTTGCCGGCAACTTTGTTCACTTTCTCATGTGTTATTATTTGCCCGATCATGGTCTGCGGTCTATAGTATGTTTGTTGTGGCATCTCCTTGTGATATTTGCTCTTCTAATTTTAACCATGGGCGATCGTCACTACGCATGGGTCTAGGGTTTGAAGTTGATGTGTCCGCCAATGGAGACGTAGACGCTCCAGAGTGCCATTGTGAAGACACCTGTGCCTTGAGAACATCGCGGACTGATACAAATCTGGGGAGAAAATTATGGGGATGCTCCCATTTTCGATGTGGGTAAAATATTCCTCTTCCTATGTTCAATATGTTATATGCTTTTGTACACTAAAATTATTTTCGCTTTCACAAAAGTCTTCTCATGGTGCTTGTGGCTTCTTTAGGTGGTGCGATCCGCCGATGGAACATCATAGTGCAGTAGTCATAGCAAAGACGATGAAGAAGTGCAACAAGTTAGAAGATAGCGTTAGTCGGCTGAAGAGAGAGAGAGAGTTGTGTTCTTTATATTTAGAGTTTCTTGACCTTGTTGTTAACTAAGTTTGTATAAGTATCGAACTCGTTGGCCTAGCTATTGGTAATTTTGTCGTCGTACCTCTTGGTTGCGTTAGTTGCACATTTTGTTATATCGTACCTTGTATGAACTATGTACAACCTTCTGATATGGTCGGCCCTTTATGTAGTCCTCATGTTTTTCGATGTCATGTTGTATATGCCGACGAATTTAGGTGTTGCATTTTGTAAGAACTAGTAACCTTGCCGATTGGCACCTTAAACAAATTTCAACGATAATGCAAATTGTCATTGTCATCCTAACAAATATACAAATTGTGTGCAATATGCATTGTGGAGGTTTTTTTTGTAAAGTTGTAGGAGGAAAACTAAGGCAGTTGGATGCAATTGGCTTTTTGTACATGTATTTATGTTACATGTACATATGTTCTTGGCCTACATATGTTATATTCTATATGAAGTAGATGTAATAAATTATTCTCATACAGCCGAGAAAGCCTTCGTCCTAAGTAGTGATTAAGACTGTAAATTGTGCGCATACAGATTGTAAATAGAAGAGCAATTAAAAAACAAGAAGCATCCTTTATTCCATACAACATGACGAGCAACCATGTGCCATATCGAATGTACCACTCATCAAATTCACAACACATGGTTAACACAAAAGCAAAGTAAATTTACAATTCTCAGAATGCATTGACATCCCAACTGTGTATCATCGTGAATAAACAAATAGATGAGCAATTAAAAAGCAAGTAGCATCCTCTCCAACTTTGACATCCAATTGCGGATCGAGAATTCCTTAACATCAGCACCCAAAGTACTTGCATAGTGACATATATATGTAAGTTTTAGCAAGATTGTGAGGGACACTAGAATCGACTAGTTAAACAGCCTAACACATGTTATTTCAGGTATTTAGCAAAATTAGCGAAACAAGTGACAACACGCATTATTACCTGCATAGATGAAGTACAATTGACACTTGTACTCGGACATTGATCTTGACGTCACAAATTATTAGCTGCACATTTCTATATTCATTGGGCATCTTACTTCACAAGAACGAGATTTTTAAACATTTTTTTTAAAAGTATGGATTACCTCAACGGTTCTGGTGAGCATTCCAAAATTGAATTATAATGTTAGTACGAAGCTGCATATTGACATTTCCAGAAGGTTCATTGATGTTGACATTATTCGCATCATCCGATTTCAATCGCGGCGCATTAAATTATTCATTTCTTCCTTGGTAATGCTTGATGAAATTGTGTAGGATGTAAGAGGCTAGGACAATGTGTTCTTGTGTTCCTATCGAAAAATGCATCGATGTGCGAAGAACACGAAAACACGACTTCAAAATACCAAACGTCTTCTCAACACCGTTTCCAAGTTGCACATGTCTATGATTTTATAACTTCTTCAGGTGCTCATATGCTTGCCGACAATTACTGAACTTTGACAAGTGATTATTTCACACCTTTGTAAGGAGCAACAAACTTCTCCATTTTGGCATAGCATGAGTCAACGAGGAAGAATTACCTGGAAGTTAAAATTGTTAATTAATGTCATCTCCATCAATGAACATATGCCAAGCAAATAGGCATTTATGAATTCTTGATATATGAATTCTTGGCGATTTACGAACCATAGTCGGAACATAGGTGCCATCCACCACTCCAAGTTTATTCTACATAAAAAATAGCACCATTGTCATACACTGGCATAATCATATAATCCTTAACATCGAGAATTCAGTATCACTTACTGGAAAAAAAGGGAAAGAATTGGTGACTGTTGTGAATCCACATATGCACATCCTCATGTCTATTAGGGAGGAATATGAACTTCTTTGAAAGAGAGCATATATCCCTTCAAGCACAAGATTGAAATATCGAGAGATAGTCTCGCCAGAATGTTGGAACTTATCCATTAAATTTCTATTTGATATGTTGTGTCCTAGAAAAAATGCTAAATCCTCGCATGAATTGACATTGTGGGCACTATGAATTATACCCTTCGACGTGAGTAATTCTTCTAACTTAAGAAACATTCTAAAAGGTCATGACACGTTTGAGGATGACATTTTAGTATGTCTAAAATGAGTTGATTCTGCATGGGACTTTTCCACTTGGCTCCCTAATGCATACTTCAATCATACCAACAGTCGTGACAATTTTTATGATATGTTCATGGAATCTCTCCACCTCGATCAAGAGTTGTATGAACATATGTTTACTTATCTACGCATACCATGTAAATTGTAGCGCATATAATGTATCTTGCAAGAAAGAGGATACTTACAACAGTGAAGAAGTATAATGACACTAAACAAAAGTTGATATGCGTAGAACAATAAATAACATAGATTTGCAAGGATCTCATAATTAAGTAGAATACATCCACAACAGTAATGCAATGAACCAAATGTCAAATTAATATGAAAAGAAAGTCAATCATCAGTACGACATTAAACATATCGAACGCGGGTTTAACAAAAGTTATACTAGGGTGGACTATGCAAAATACCAACATAAGCATCAAGACACAAGGCTACCCGTGCCTAGCTTGTACTACCAAAAAAATTACTTAGGCGAGCATCTACTAACATAAGCTTTAGGAAGAACACAAAGTTGATTGGTGGTGAATGGAAGGAGAATCCCATGGCAGTACCGACAATTGCCCTTGATGGAAGCTCGTGTCCCAAAACACTTGTAGGGGTGTAGGAGCTGCGAACAGAAAAAGCTATGACATATGTACATAGAAGCGACGGGATGAGATAAACAGAGGAGGGAAAGTCATATTTGTAAAAAATGAAGAGCCGAATATGTTAGGTGGGGTAGACACGGATGCTGCTCTAAACCCTCCTATGGGTATGGAATGGGAGGCGCCAACAGTTAAAGTGGAAATCGTGCACCCAAAGAAGCTTGAGAAATGCCGGGTTGGTGCCCTCTATATTTTGTACTCATCAACCTATTCCAATAGTCATGGCTCTAACATGTCATCTTCGCAAGTCATGAACGGTCAACAATTGCTTTGATCCTTGAATACTTCCATCATGGCCATCTTGAACTCAAGGGAGCAATCAGTAACCTTCTGATGTAGTTTGGCCCATCATTCGGTCCTTGTGTATGGGTTGGCTTCCTTTTCTCGTTGCAACACCTCATTCAACAAAACTAGTCTCTTTTTGCCTTGTTGTGTTAACTCATTCATCAATTCATTTGCTTCAGCATTGTCAACCCTATCCTTAGTGTCTTCTTACCGTGGCCAATAAGTCTAGCCTCTTTTGCTGCAGCCGATGTTGGAGACAAACCACACAAGGGATCTTTATATGTGGCAGCATCCTTTGTTGCCCGTACTCCCACTTGCCTCATTGCTTGTAGCCCTGTGGAAGAACCGCATGGCATCAAAAGTGATGCCAATATCGTACACGTCTAGATCCTCATATTGCTCGTTGTCCTCAGGAACATTTCAAACATCATAGTCACGAACGCTTTGACCCCAGTGGCGGTGTTCGTCGAGAATATGAACTCCAATTCATTGTACAATAGGAAGGACGCCTCCTTAATTCTCACATATTCCTTGTTTGCCTAGTAATAAAATTATTCTTGTTAGTAATGAATGAATAGTAATCTTGCTTACCGATATGACCTCTTCCCACATGCTAGCTTCGTCAAGTGTAGGAACTTTTTCTTGTGATCCTAACCCCCAATCACTTTTTTTAAGTAGGTCTTGGTACACCTGCTAGTTCTTCTTCAAAGTTTTCATCATATTCTTGAGATTTTCCATATCGCGCCATTTTTTGTTGTCTCGAACCTTAGCAGCGTCCGCTTCCAAGTGTCGGTGGAGAAGACATCGATTTTTGTTATGATTTCCATCAAGGTGTTCAACTTTCATGAGACCGACCAAGACTTCATCCAACTCGTCATTCCATTTGGCTAGTCGTTTCTTCCGGAGTGTCCTATCTTTATTTCTAGAGCCCATTTCTTGAGACATTGTTGAAATTGCTTACATCATTTCTTGTATCGATAGTAATATGCCCAAAGTAGCTAAAAAATGGTGTAGTAAGTAAGAAATTAAGTGGAACCTAAACCTGCGGAAATCCTACTCATTGTCAGTCCACTCATCAATGTCATAAGGCAGTCCACCTTATAATGGAGCATATAAAACAACAGTATAATACAAGAACAACTTAAAAATTGTATTAAATGATAAGGCTAACATAGTCATATACAAATGTTAGTGATGATGTTACATGAAGCCTAACTATAAATTAATCGAACTATGTTAGAATGACAAGCACTAGAAGAAATTGATAATCAGTACATCCAAAATTGAATATGAACAATGTCACAAGTGCCCAAAGTGACAAAAGCAGCTCTAGTGATTGAAATTGGGATTCGAGCAAGTACCTTCCGAAATTGATGTGGTACTTCCTGCGTTCAAAGTAATCGAAAACAAGCACCTAAAAGTGCTCTAATCAACACAAGCATCCTCTGAAGATAAAAGTAAAAAACAAATTCAAGAAATGAAGTAAATCCGGTGATAAGAGTAATCGGCTAGTACCTCTCAATCCTCATAGTGTTATGCGATGTCACATGGTACTTCAAGGCGGTCGGTGTCGCAACAACAAATGATGCAAGCGGATCTACGTTGAGACAACCTCCAAGATAGGCGACTATAGGTGATGAGTGTAGGGAGTAAACACCAGAGAGATGAAATATGAGAAAAGAAGAAAAATAGGACAAAGGAAAATGGATTACCGCCAACATTTTTTATCACATGCTCCTTCCGGACGATGTAGTCGATCGTCGAGATCGTCGATGAACACAGTTCTGAAGGCGAAGACTTCCCCAAAGATGGCCTAGGTCATGGAAACTTCGAGTAAAGTAGACGCGTAATGGAGAAACAAAAAATATGCCACAACTTACCACGTGATCTCTGTCGGATTCCACCTTGTGCAGCTTCAATCCGAAGACGAAACACCGATGCCCTAGGTTGCAAAAAAGAGACGTGGATTTGTTTCAAAATAAATTTCGACTCATCTAAGCAGTGAAAAGACGATTATACCCCAAGTGCGAATGCGGAATAAGACATATCCGATCATTTTTGACGAATATGGCAACCCGTAAAACAACGTCTGGATAGGATTAAACATGTCTCAGAAGAAGTGCGATCCACGTCGATTCCTATTTCTTGTGATGTTTGGCAAAAATTGGCCAATTAATCACTTATCCCGCAACATATTCCGCAACCAAACGGCGTCCTAAAGAAAACTAAGCCTATATATTATTTTATAATGTTCAGTATCAGAAGAAAAAGACAACATTGTCCATAATCCTTACCCAATGTTGGTGGTCAAAAAGAAATCCCAATCAGCCACCGGCTGTAAAATGAACCATTTGTCTGTCATTCTTTGAAAGTACTTGAGAGAAATTTGTTAAATAAAATTTATAATTATTCCACGTTGTCATTTCTATTTCTCCCTGATCATTCTTTGTGATCAATGTCAAACAAATATGACGATAGATTTGATTGCGCTATAATGGTGAATCGTGAGTTTCTAAAACATAATTTGCCTCCCAAATATCAAAAGAACAATTGTTGAGGTAAACTCATGTGAGCTCAAATGTCAAGTAGTAAAAGCTAAGGTGCTAAGCGCAATGTAAAAAAAACATAAAAAAATTCAGTCTCGTGAAACACAATGACACCATCGCTACCTGGTCAATATTTTCACTATACAGTGTACAGTCGATATATGCCAAAGAAAAGGTCAAATGGTTTTAATATAAAATGGGTAGATTTTGGTTGTTCAGGAACAATGATTCAACAACATCATCATAATCAACAGAATGCTTGAAAGGTAAAAAGATGTGGGAATGTGGAGCCCAAAATAGACGACGACGTCTCATTATTCCATGTTGAAGCAAAGAGCGACGACGTCTCATTATTCCATGTTGAAGCAAAGAGCGACCATGGACACTCACACCCATACACTCATGTAGCCAAATGTTTGCAGGTTTGAGGTTTCTCGAGTGCTGAAGCAAGCGACTATTCTAACCCATTCGTTTCTCTCCCACTTTGATTATGGCATGATTCAAATGCATCCCAAAGTGTGATGCCCCTGTCCCTAAGATCTTTTCCACATGGGGTGTCAGATGTTTATTGGCACGGTCCATGGCGACATGGAGTCGGAAACGGACGCGGGCGACCATGGCCGAGATAGTTGCCGGAGTGATGCTGATAGAAAGCAAGGAACAAGGATTTCCACATCCAAACTACTAACTACACCTCTTTCTTTTCAACTCTAGATCAAGAGGACAAATCAAAAGATTAATTGATTAACAAGTAGTTGGGCAGGTAGAAAGAACACGTCGAAGGTGGCCGGCTTCAAAACTATAATTACATAAGGACGGATTAACCTTTCCTTCTTCATTTCCCCTAACTCAAAATGTGATCAGTAGGCAGTGCTGAAATAGCTGGCGACGTTCCTGCACAGGATCTGCAGGATGTCAATTTTGGAAGAAAGAAGAATTTGGGCGAAAAACTACTCAGCATCAAAAATTGAGCAGCGCGCTTTGTATTTATATGTTGTTTCTTACAAACAGATATGTACAGTAAAAACGGTATGATATTTACATTCGAGCCGCCACAAACTATTATAACACTATTACAATGCTGAAAGCTAATTAGTTAAAATTGTCAACACTCCCCCTCAAACTAGGCTTTATGCAAGATATGTATGATGCTTAGCACTTAAAGCCTTGGTAAAAATATCAACGATCTGAAGTAACATAATATGGACTGATAAAATGTGCAATGACTTGATCTCTAACAAAATGACAGTCCACATCTATATGTTTAGTCCTTTCATAGAAAATTGGATTTTTTGCAATGTGTAGGGCGGCTTTATTGTCGCAGGCAACTGGAATGGGAATTTGAACATGAACACCTAACTCTGATAATAACCTCTGTATCCACATAATATGTGCAACTACACTTGCCATACTCCTGTATTAAGATTCTGCAGAAGAATGTGACACTGTTTCCTATTTTTTCGACTTCCAGGAGATCAAAGCATCACCCAGTTTTACACAAAAACTTGTTACAGATCTCCTAGTCATGAGACAGGCCGCCCAATCTGCGTCACAAAAGCCTTGTAACAAGTTAGTGTTATTTGCAGGAAAGAAGAGACCAGCACTTGGATTATATTGACTAAAATGCTGAACCGAGAAGGAGATATTTGGTCGCGTAATTGTTAAGTATATCAATTTGCCCATAAGCCACTAATAAACAGTTGAATTCGATAATGCCATATAAACAAACATCTTATCATAGTCAAGTGTTGTTAGCTTCAAGTTCTGTTCAAGAGGAGCATCTGCTCCTTTGGCAACAGAAAGACCAGTATCCCCAATAAGATTCATAGCATATTTTCTCTGGTTCAAAACAATTCCTTTGTCTGAACGAAGAACCTCTAACCCAAGAAAAAACTTTAATTCATCAAGATCTTTAATCTTGAAACTAGAGCTAAGAACATCTTTAGCTTGTTGAATCAGTATCTCAGAATTGCCAATAAGTATTATGTCATCTACATAAACGAGAAAAACAACAATGTTGTTGCCTGAACGCTTTGTAAACAAAGAATAGTCGAGATGACTCTGCACGAATCCAGCTCGAACCAAAACTTGAGTGAGTTTAATATTCTATTGCCTTGAAGCCTGTTTCAACCCATATAACGATCGTTGAAGTCGACAAACTTTAGAAGTCTCCCCCTGTCGATGAAATCCCGGTGGAATTTGCATATACACTTCCTCAAAAAGATCACCATTGAGGAAGGCATTATTAATGCCTAGATGAAACAAGGGTGGGTCAGGAAGACAAAGAGGCAACAGCAAGGAGACAACGAATGGTCGACATTTTTGCAACAGGAGAAAAAGTCTTAGTATAGTCGATCCCCTCGAGTTGAGTAAAGCCTTTAGCCATCAATCGGGGTTTATATCGCTCAATCTGACTAGAAGAATTCAATTTCACTTTGTATACTCACTTACAACCAATTGCTTTCTTGCCAGGAGGCAAATCAACAACCTCCCAGGTGTTATTAGATTCCAAAGCCTCCATTTCTAATTTCATCGCCCGAATCCAATCAGGATCTTTAGCCGCCTCAATATAACTAAAGTGCTCATGAACAGCATTCAAAGAAACTAAAAAAGCCTGATATCGTGCTGGAAGATTACTGTAAGAGATAACATTAGAAATAGGATGACGAGGAGGAAGCAAAGAAGAACTATTAGTAATGGCTTTATAAGTCGACATGGTCGAGAAGGCACAGGAGGAACATCAGAAGGAATATCAGCTGCAATGTCAGATGAAGGATTGCCATTAACAGGAACAGAAGAAGAAGTGCCTTCAACAGAAGAAGGCTGAGGAACTTGTGAAGGAAAGAACAGAGGAGTGAAAGGATCAAGGCACACAGGAGTAGAACTGACTGTAGAAGAAGGCAGAGAATATGAAGAATTGAGAAAAGGAAAAACACTTTCTTGAAACTGAACATCTCTGCTAAACACAATCTTCTGTGAAGCAAGATCAAGCAATTTGTAACCCTTCTTGCAATCTGAATAGCCAAGAAAAACTGAAGAGGAAGATTTAGGAGAGAACTTATCTGAATCCATGAAATTGCTATCATAGCAAAGACAACCAAAAACTCGCAAATGAGTAAAATTAGGAGCTGAACAAAAAAATAGCTCATGTGGACTTTTATTGGCAAGTACTATCAATGGCAATTTGTTTATAATATGTACTGCTGTAAGAACACATTCACCCCAGAATTTGATAGGTACATTACTTTGAAATTGGAGAGCCCGAGCAACCTCAAGAATATGACGATGTTTTCGTTCTACTACACCATTCTGCTGAAGTGTATACACACAAGTGGTCTGAAGAACAATGCCTTTAGAAGTAAAAAAATGGTTACAATCATGATTAACGAACTCTGAACCATTGTGAGTGCGAATGATTTTTATACGTTTGCTAAACTGAGTTTCAACAAGAGCAACAAATTGTTTCAAGTATATTGCAGCCTCATTCTTAAATCTTAAAAGATAGATCCAAGTCATTCGTGAGAAATCATCCACAACAGTAAGAAAGAATATGTAACCATCATGAGTAGATTGCTGATATGGTCCCCATACATCCATATGCACTAAATCAAAACTTGATTGAGAGGCAGTAATATTAGTAGGAAATGGCAGTCTAGTTTGTCGAGACATATGACAAACTTTACAATCAACATTTATATTGTTATGAGAAAAAGTCTTAACAATTTGCAATTTAGAAAAGGGTATATTGCCTAATCAACAATGCCAAATCATAACATTGTCCACTTCAGCCACTGCAACTACACCATGATATGTAACAGTAGTAGGTATAGAAGAAAATATCTGAATCTGTCGATCAATAACTCCTCGAATAAAAAAATATAGGCCATTGACTCTTTTACCAATCCCCTTCACCAACCCAGTGCATAGGTCCTGAAAGATGCAAAAAACAGGATAAAACTTAACTATGCACAGCAAATCTTTGGTGATTTTGGAGGTTGAAAGTAAATTGTAATGGAACTCGGATATATATATAACATCCTGTAAGTTTTCATGTGAATTAACACGACAATTGCCAACATGAGTTATTTGAGCCACATTTCCATTGGGTAATTTGACATGTTTAGCCTGTTGTAAGACTTGAATATTATGAAGACATTTGATATTTGAAACCATATGATCTGATGCCCTAGAATCTTTAATCCAATCCGCAGAGGAAAAACTAAAGTTGAAGAATCCATTACCTGTCATATTGGCAAAAGCATCAGTTGAGTTATTCTTGTTCAAGATTTTTAGGATCTGTTGATATTGCTCGGATGTAATGTCAGGATTAATATTGAGGTTAGAAGAATTGCAGACAGAAGGTGTGATTCCAGAAATTGAATTATGTGCAGGATCTTCAGAGGAAATTTGAGCAGAAACTTGCACTGCATTGACATTAGTCTGATTTCTGTTTTTGTTAACTTAAAACCTGGTGGATATCCAATAATTTTGTAGCATTGTGCCTTGATGTGCCCAACTTTATGATAGTGATCACATATCACATTCATGTTCCTCCTATTTCTTTGTCCTGAATTTGGATTTTGATAAGTGGCATTAGCTTCTGGCATTGTAATAGATGTTATGACTGATTGATTTGCATAATACAAGGTGTTCTTTCTTTGCTATTCTTGTAACGACCCAGATTTTTTTTAGGTTTAATAAATATATATTTTATTATTTTATCTTGAAATATTGTTATTACTATATTTAATAATTCCGAAAATAAAAATAAAATAATTGAGAGGAGTTTGATTTGGGATGGGATTATTCAATTAATTTCGTAATTTATCTAATTAAATATTAGAATAAATAAGGAGTGGTTAAAGGGATAAATTAGAGGATTTAATTTGATTGAGATTAGATAATATGGTTAGAGAATAATTAAAAATCTATAAACACTATAAATAAGAGCAGGGGGTACGAACGACTCCGTCTGCGTGATTTTCGGCTTCGTCTTCGGCGACCTCAGAGGACAAGGCTCGCAGGTACGTAGAGGGGATCCGTAGGTTTATTAGATTATGATAGTTTTTGTAAAGCCTATTCATATCGACTTTGTCGAAAGAAAAAAAAAATGTTACGGCCGAAGAGTTAGGTTTCGGCCGTAATGAAATAATAGAGAGAGGAGAGTAGGGTTTTTACGGCCGAAGAGTTAGGTTTCGGCCGTAATGAAATAATAGAGAGAGGAGAGTAGGGTTTTTACGGCCGAGGAATTAGGTTTCGGCCGTAATGAAATAATAGAGAGAGAAAAGGAAGAAAGAGAAAAGGGGAGATAGATTGGCCGTAAGGAAAAAAAAAAAAAGTGTTACGGCCGAAGAGTAGAGTTTTACGGCCGTAATGGATAGGCCGTAACGGGATGGCCGTAACGGAAAGGAAGTAAAAGTTGAAAGCCGTAATGGAATAGGGGTAAAAGAATTTCGGCCGTAATAGAATAGAAAAGGGATTGGCCGTAATGGATTGGCCGTAATGGAATTAAAAGAAAAAAAAAATTGGAGATTAGGTTTTACGGCCGAGAAGTTGGGAGAGAGAGAAAAGAAGAGAGAGAAAAGGGTGTAACAGGAAGGCCGTAACAGAAAGGGGGTAATAGAATAGGGTGTAACAGGAAGGCCGTAACAGAAAGGGGGTAATAGAATAGGGTGTAACAGGAAGGCCGTAACAGAAAGGAGTAATAGAATAGGGTGTAACAGGAAGGCCGTAACAGAAAGGGGTAATAGAATAGGGTGTAACAGGAAGGCCGTAACAGAAAGGGGGTAATAGAATAGGGTGTAACAGGAAGGCCGTAACAGAAAGGGGGTAATAGAATAGGGTGTAAAAGTTGATGGCCGTAACAGAAAGGGGGTAATAGAATAGGGTGTAAAAGTTTATGGCAGTAATGAAATAGGGGGTAAAAATTTGGAGAGAGAATTTACGGCCGTAAAAATCAGAGAAGATGGAGAGAAAGAAAAATGATGTTACGGTCGTAATGAACAGAGAGTACTACCTAGAGTTATTATTTATTTTTGAGTAAATTTTAATTACTGATTATTATTGTTGTTATTAATTAATTTGATGTATTAATGATATTGTTGGTGATTGATTTGTTTATACTATGATGAACTTTGATTTTGATTGTATTGTTGACCTACTTAGTTTGGAGTTCAGAATTTATATCATTGATAATTTATTTAAAGATAGACATTTTAGGTAAACAAGATAAAAGCCGAAAGCTACTGGGCCCATGTTTACTGATTGCCACTAAGCCGGGACCAATTGAATTGAATTGAATTGAATGGGGCAGATAGTGTAAAAACTATGGCTGTCCTGTGTATGGTCACTCGTCCCCCACCATACACGAACCCATTGAATCGTATTGGGCTTGCCGTGGCACTGATCCCCCACTGGCCTGCATGAAAGTGGCATGGTGTCCCTTAATTGACTGAGCGCTCCTCATTGAATTGGATAACTCCGAACATTGAAAATCGAATCGAATTGAATTGAATTGAAATTGGAATTGCAGTAAATAGAATTAAATCATGGTCATTTGGATATATTGGCATGGAGTTGGCAATTACTATTGCCCTATTGAATTGAATCGTTATTGGCCAATGACCATTGATTATTGAATTGGAAATTGTTAATTGAATATTAATTTATTAATCAGGCAATTGATAATTATTAATTGGAACAATTGTTATTGATTTACATTGGTTTGTTTGACCATAGCCTGATATATTGTTCATATTGATAAATTGTTAATTGATTATTGTATTGACTGCTCAATCGACTCATTATTGATTTTACCTTATTTTCGATTGAGCATATTAATTGTCTTTTAGACCCTACGTACTGAGTATTTTTTTATACTCATGGATATTTCCCTGTACCTGGATCCGTGCATGTGAGAGTACTTCGATAGAGGATGATCCTGCAGGTGGCTATGCTCAGTGATAGACGGATGTTGCACATGTTCTAGATTGAGTTGTCTAGTTTTTATTATTTCCGCATTTATTAGAATTGTGAACTTATTAATATTTTAATTATTTTGAATATAATGGATTATTAGTTGTTATTATTGAAAAAGTCTTCCGCAATTATTGTTTATATTCCGCAAAAATATTTTATAGAAAATTGAGTAGCGCCTCTGGGACGACTCTGAGCACGTGAAAGTCACGTGGGCCTCGGGGCGTTACAATTCTTCTTCTAACAGCATGGCATATACTAGATTCTCATGAGGCAATGGCTTCATTAAGATAATTTGAGAACGTACATAAGAATAGGTTTCATTCAACCCCATGAGTAATTGAAAAACTTTTGCTGGATCTGGTATACCTAAGGAAGGAATGACACTATAAAGATCCTCCCAATATAATCTCAATTTTGTATGATACTCTGTGATTCCTAAAGAACTTTGTGAAAAAATTGCAATTTCTCTGTGCAACTGATACATTTTCGAAGCACTAATACCATCAAATCTTTCTTTCCAATCTTTCCACACAACTCAGGCTTCAGAAATATAGGCATTGCTTCCCAAAATACCATCAAAAGACCATATGATACAATCGACAAAATCCAAGAAATCACGAAGGCATTACATTGTTGCCATTGAAAATGCAAAGATTGGTCGAACTGATGAATTTGACAAGATCCATCTAAAAAACCTCGTTCATGTTTAGCCAACAAGGCATTGGAAAAAGCTCGACTCCACATGGAGTAGTTTTCAGCTCCGATGAGATGAATTGGCACTAAAACAAGACCTGGGGTATCCGAAGGATGCAGATAAAGCGGGTGTGTATGATCCAAAGCAAGAACCATAGAAGAACTCCAGAATTCGAAGAATCCGCCATGTTTATAAAGATGCAAAAATCTAACGCGATTTGATTACAAGAGAAATAGAGCTGATACTAGAGAGAAGAACCTGTAAACTAGATCTCTAGTCTTCTGGTATGACCAAAAAAGATG
Source organism: Pontederia crassipes (assembly GCA_030549335.1). NCBI lineage: Eukaryota > Viridiplantae > Streptophyta > Magnoliopsida > Commelinales > Pontederiaceae > Pontederia > Pontederia crassipes. Next base: position 2,930,404 of record CM060184.1, read on the forward strand.
TAGAAAAACATATCGCAGATGATGAACAGACCGTGGATAGTGATCGACAGCAATAGCAAAGATCGATCGTAGCAGCGTTCTTCTGGAACGAACAGCAACAATCTGCGACCAAGAAAACACCTCAACCTGATACCACGTCAATTTTGGAAGAAAGAAGAATTTGGGCGAAAAAATACTCAGCATCGAAAACTGAGCAGCGCGCTTTGTATTTATATGTTGTTTCTTACAAACAGATATGTATAGTAAAAACGGTAATAATCATACAAGCTAATGCAACTCTGTTATGATATTTACATGAGCCGCTACAAGCTATTATAACACTGTTACAATGCTGAAAGCTAATTAGTTAAAACTGTCAACACAGGACCTTGGCGTTGCAGGGGCCGATGAACCGCGGCGTCTTGAACTGGCTGACGGGCGCCGAGGCTCAGATAGTGGTACAGGATCTTCTGAAACGTTCCCTTCCGGAGGATGCGCAGCTCCAGAGGCCCGATGGACAGGACCTTCCTGGACGAGACATAGCCGGCGTCCACGAAGGAGAGGTCCAGGCAGTTGCAGCAGCTGCTCAGCACGTCGTCCGTAGCATCGCCGTTGAGCTACCTCCCAGTAGATGACGTAGCGCCCGGGGTCCGACGACGTGTCCACCTGGCTAGTGAAGTCCACGAGCTCCAGCTTATCTGCTTCCAGGAGCTTGCTGGCTTCTTCTACAGCCAAATGCAGGTCCTTCTCCGTGTTCTTGTCGATGTTGATGCTGAGAAATAGGCTTCTCCTGCAAATGAACTGGAGCTCCGGCGTCAAGTCGTGGAACCTTGCCACCCGGACAACGTCACCCAGCCGGTATCGATATAAGCCTGCAGTTGTTGAGAAAACAATATGAGCACCAAATACATGCAGAATAAGCTACAATAATGTTTAATTAAAAGTCTAACGAGCAAGTCATCTTTGCGTGTGTAATATTCCAGAAATAGAATAAAAGAAAAGAAAAAAAATAAAAGAAACCAAAGGTACATGTATACTTTCGTATGTTCTAAACCCTACTACCTAGCTTACCCTCTCATTTTCTCTGCCCAACATCCAGCCGAAATCCCCATTTGTGTTCACACCCACAGTTATCTTTCTCTCTCACTACCACTCTCTGCTTCACACTCTCCCTCTCTTACTTCTCGGCAGCAGCAGGAAAGTGGAGGTTCTCCAATCAAGCACCAGCAGCAACACAAGTGAAGGAAGTCTCCACTCACTAAATGGATGAATGTATGACTTAAAAATGTTTGTATTTACGCGTAAACGAGAGAAAAATGGGTAAAAACAGGGGAAGTGTTGACTGAGACTCGAGCATGACTGTGACGTATTGGGGCATGACCGTGACGCCTATGGAGATTTTTGCCGTAACATAAAAATGCACCCGAAGAGAAATTAGGTATTTTGTTACGGCCATGACCTTATGATCGTACGACCGTGACAATCCGGAATTCTGCATGCCTTAGAATATTTTGAAAATAGGGAGAAACACTATAAGAAAATGCCTAATTTACGATGGATACAAATCCTTCACATTTTTCGACGGCAATTGTGACGGATAGGAAAATCTTTCTGAATTACTGAGGGCCAAAAAGTTCTTCTTTACTATGGACGACAAATCTCGTCCATACATTACCGATGGGTATAACCTTCGAAATTACCAAAGGATTTAATTCCGTCGATAATTTTGAAGACTCGACCCATCGGTAATTATATTTATAATAATATATATATGTAATATAATATAAATATATATTCACTATTCTATTATTAAATTATTATTTTAATTAGCAAAGGATAGCATCCATCGATAATTTCGAAGGAATTACTCGTCAATAATTAAAATAATATCATTTATTATGAATATATATATTCTATTATTATTAAACATTAGTAATAGTATATGTATTGATATTAATTATATGTATATATATGATTATAAAAATTAATAATATAATCTTAGATTATAAATATTCTAAGTAAATGGAAGAAAGATATGTATTATATTATAGAAATTATTAATATATTATTATTTTAATTAGCGAAGGATAATGCCTTCGAAATTACTGAAAGATTTAACATCCGTCGATAATTTTGAAGTAATTCCCCATCGGTAATTAAAATAATATCATTTATTATCAATATTTATATATATAATAATATTATTAAACATTAATAATAGTATATGCATTGATATTAATTACATATATTAATATGTATGATTATAAACATTAGTAATATAATATTATATATTAAATATTTTAACTAAAAGGAAGAGAGATATGTATTATATTATAGACATTAATAATATATTATTATTTTGATTAGTGAAGGATAATGTCTTCAAAATTACTAAAGGATTTAGCATCCGTCGATAATTTTGAAGGAGTTACCCATCGGTAACTATAATAATATCATTTATTATTATTATTTATATATATAATATTATTATTAAGCATGAATAATAGTATATGTATTGATATTAATTATATGTATTAATATATATATGATTATAAAAATTAGTAATATAATATTATATTATAAATATCTTAAGTAAATGGAATAGAGATCTGTATTATATTATAGACATTAATAATATATTATTATTTTAATTAGCGAAGGATAATGCCTTCGAAATTACTGAATGATTTAGCATTCGTCGATAATTTTGAAGGAATTACTCGTCAGTAATTAAAATAATATCATTTAATATCAATATTTATATATAATATTATTATTAAACATGAATAATAGTATATGTATTGATATTAATTATATGTATTAATATATATGATTATTAACATTAGGAATATAATATTATATTATAAATATTTTAAATAAATAAAAGAGAGATATGTATTATATTATATACATTAATAATATATTATTATTTTAATTAGCGGAGGATAATGCCTTCCAAATTATCAAAGGATTTAACATCCATCAGTAATTTTGAAGAATTACCGGTCGATAATTAAAATAATATCATTTATTATCAATATATATAATATTATTATTAAACATTAACAATAGTATATGTATTTATATTAATTATATGTATTAATATAAAATTTTATATCATAAACATTAATAGTAAAATATTATTTTAATTATCAATAGGTCTAGCGATTGTCAATGGAATAATTTCTCGAGTGAACATCAACTTTTTTATAAAGAAAATAATTGTCATCCAACTTTAACTTCAAAATATTGCGGTCGTCAAACTTAAATTATTATAACAATAAGGTCATCCAACTTAAGCTTCTAAAATCCGTGGTCATCGAACGTAAGTTGTCGTAATTCTAATATTCAAAACTGAGATGATCATCCAACTTTACTCTTATAACTACAAGATCATCTAACTTTATTTTAAAAATAATACAATCATCCATTTCCATTATTCAATTGATGAGAGGTCATCTAATTGAGAAGTCGTCGGGTTCAGCGACAACTTTTGAATAAATACTGCCCGCCGGCGGCTTGCTTTCATCGACATTGTACTTTTGCATATGTTTTATGATGGTCACCTATTTTAATATTTTATTATTAATATTTATAATATAACACATATGAGAAAATTAAAGATAAAAAATAAATATAATTATGAGAAAATAAAAAATAAATGATAACTAATTTTGATCATAACTCTTCAACACATTTTATACACATATTGATTAACATTAATATTATATGTACGTTAACATTATCAAATTAGTTAAATTTCCACTGTAATTACAAATTTATAAATTTTAAGTCTTTCAATTAATTTTATTCAAAATACTATTAATTTACTTGTTATTAGTTTATAATATGTCTTTTATATTTTTAAAGAGTCATATTGTGATTTATAAAAAAATAATCATTATGTTAAAATTTTAGTCCACATTAATTAAAGATGCATTTATATATAATTATTTATTGTTATAAATAAAAAATAGTGATTAATAATTTAAGAATATTATTAATATTTTAATATTAGTAATTATTAATTTCAATCCACATATTTTTTTTATCAATACATAAAAAAATAATTTGAATAAATAAATTAGATCTAATAAATGAGTGAAGAACTAAATGGCAAAAAAAGGAGGTATTGGGGTTTAAACTTGCAACTACATGAAAGTAGTGCATCCTACCTACCAGAAAAATAATTTATCAAATGTGATTGAAATATTCTCTATATGATATAATATAGATATTGATAAAAAATATTATTATTTTAATTACCGATGGGTGCTTCCTTCGGAATTATCGAAGGATTCCAAATCCTTCGATAATTTCGAAGGATGTAACCGTGGGTAATTACAATAATTTTTTTATGAATATTTATAATATAATACATATCCATCTTCCACTTATTAATAATATTTATAATATAGTATTATGATTATAAATGTTTTTAGTCATATATGTTAATATATAATATTATAATGTTTAATAATAAAATTTGTTAGATAAAAATAATATTATTTTATTTACCAACGGGTACTTCTTTCGGAATTACCGACGGACGTCAAATCCTTCGGTAATTCTGAAGGATATACCCGTCATTAACTCTAATATTTTTTCGCCCACTCCCCCCCCCCCCCCCCCTCTTCTCGTTCCCGCGCTTCCCTCTCTCCCTATATTTTCCCCCTTTACTATTCTCCTCCTTTCTCTATTTCTATCTCTCCTCCTCTACTCTCTCTCCCACGGTGGTGGCGACTCTTTAGATTATGGTCACCTCTCCCTTTTCCTCCTCCTCTTTGTCGACTCCGGTCACCCTCCCCCACTCCATCTCCATGTCCCCTCTCTCAACTCGACGCACTGCGGTCGAATCCGGCACAGTGACCCGATCCGAGTCCCCGGGGGCCGGATCCGACCACATGCAGTCGATCCGGCGCTCAGGCGGCCGGATCCGGCGCACAGGCAATTCTCAAGCCCTTTGAAACACTTATTTTTTTATGGCAATTCGAGTGAGGACCGCGGAGAACCGACCGTTTCTATTATGAAACTTTGCTCATTTTATTAAATTTCTTCTGACCTCCGATCGTCATAATTCTTGTGCATCCGGAGAGCTTGCATCGATCTCTATGAGTTTGTAATTTTCATTTTGACCGATTCTCACTCGACTCACGTTGGTGACCGTCAAAAGTCTTTCTTTTCCTAGGTTCTTAACTCTGCCATTCGGCCTTCTAAAATCGTCAAAAAATATTGAAAAATTTGTGTTCCATGATCTACAAGAGGTACAAATTTCATGAAGATTCGACGGCCAGATCTTCGATAATCGCTAGTATAGTATGGTGTATAATATAGTTAAGTATAATATATAGTATTGTATACTATGTATATGTATATGTATATGTATATGTATATTTATGTGAAGTAGCGTCGTGATGGCTATTGCATATGTATGTATATGTATATGTATATGTATATGTATATGTATATGTATATGTATATGTATATGTATATGTATATGTATTATTAATATAGGTAGCATATATATGTTTGTATTGAATATAAATAACATATATAGTTATACAAATTAACATTAGCTAAATATGAATAATAATTAACATTACTTATATAAATACTTGTATATTCTTAAAATTCTAAATTGGTGCCACATTAGCTTCACATTAGCGTCGCAAAGTATTCAACATCACATTAGCGTCGACTTGTCTTGATGCCAGCACAAAATCTAGCGTCAACTTAGTGACGCAAGCTTTTTGACGTTAATTAGCGCCACACTGGTCGACGCCAATACAACGCAAGTTGCGGACGCCAAAATCACCTCCTGAACTTGTGTCACTTTGCGTCGCAATGTTGTTGATGCTAACTTGCATCTTGTTGATGCCAATACAATGCTATAAATTTCTAGTCATAATAGCGTGTATATAGCATCGCGATGGCGCCAAGTTTAGCGTCGACTTTTTGTAACACGAATGCAATGCTGAGTCGACGCTACTAGGAGGTAATTAGTGTCTCATCTTGTCGACCCAACATCGTCGCTATTTAGACGCTAGTAGCGACGAATTAGCGTCGCATGATTTTGCGTCACTATTTTGCGTCGCTAAATGATAGATTTTCTTGTAGTATGGTTCTCGAGTTGGGTTTTCATGCATTAGACCTGGAACCCGACGAATTTTTTGTTTGTTTGACCCAGCCCATCCTGAACAATTAGGTCGGTGTGGGCCGGGACCCCTAACTCAACTTGTAATATTCAAAGGTAAATGGTTCACCTACAACACTTAGCATTCCTTGAGGTGGTACGCAAGTCTGACTAGGCACCCTTCATCACAAAGTTCAATTTTTTTGCTAAAGAAAACTATACATATTCATACACACCATCACTAAAATTTTCCATGCATGCAAGCAAAAAAAAACATTAAGGGGTCATTTGGTTAAGGAATAAATGTTGAATATCAAGTAGACAATCAGTAGTGATACTAAGTAGTGCCCTAATGAATCAACACTAAGGAGTCATTTGGTTAAGGAATAAATGTTGAATATCTCGATATTTCAATAACATAGTCAAACACAACGCAGAATAAGGTTATTTCAATTAAACTTCAAAAATCACAAAACCACCTTAAAAAAAATGTGAAATTGTCATTAATTCATAAAATAGAATAAACATATTCTTCTAAAATAGAAGAATATAGTTACTCTCCATTTTTTCAACTTTTCAATCGTATCTTATTTTTTTAAATTGAATCATATATTATTATAAAAATACTTTTTATTATTAGAACATCAGCTATGTATAACAAAATATTTTAAACATAAAATATTATATTTTTTAAAATATTTTTCTTCAAGCCAACGATAGATAGAATAGGAATATCTCTACTTTTTTCAAGAATACAATATTCATCAATTTTATTCTCCTCAATTTTATCATCCAACCAAGACTTTATAATGCTTCTTTTTTTTAAGGAAAAATAATTCTATTAACCAAAGTTGTTCATAGAGTCATTATACTAAAAAATCAATTCTATTAGTCTGAGAGGGGGACCACTGTTACAGTCAGGGGACAAAAGCTGGAGCGAGGAGTGGAGTTTATAAAAAGAAGTCTGGAGCAACTGAAGGAGCGGAGGAGGAATTCCGTCATCAGGTCTGGGAGATATTTTCTTGGGGAGAAAGTATTCAGGAGAGGGTAGAGTGTCGAGAGTTCTGAGAAGAAACAATGTCACGTTAACTTGTTATATTAAGAGGTGTTTGTTCACCCTCGATGAATTGCAACTAACTGACCAGTTGAGGCCGGGAGGTGTATGATGCTTTGTGGATTTATGTTTTATGTTCTTGTTTTACATTGCTATTTTTATCGCTAGAAATTAATGTTAGCTTTACCTCTACCTTAATGATAACCATCTCGGGTTCGTGCTATGTTGTGAATCTTTAACTTCGTATTATGTTTGGATTGAGGTTTTGAATCGCTCCACGCCCTTGAGAGTAATATTTACATGCTCTGCGCGACCGAACACAGAGACATTGAGCGCCGACGAAGTGATTCTACATTTGGTTCTCGTATTGCATCGGTAATGGTCATTGTTTGTTATTCAGTTTAGACTTCACGCATCTCTAAACTCAAAGTCCGAGAGGGATGTGCATATTCTGAAGCTTTGATTATATATCATCAAGTTGAATCAGAGTTCAAGACAGATTTGAAGTTTGTGTAGGGTTCTTTTCATTTTCTATCTTGCCCCGCCATTGCCACCTCCTTCGATTATAAGAGTCTCTGTCCGACAGGAAAGATCTTATTCCTCCTTCGTCATTGGCGATCTGAGAGGGCACACAACGATCGAGTTACGTTTAACAGACTCTTAGCAATCTTCTGCTTTGTTTCAAATCAGCTCCTCTCTTAAATCGAATAAACGCTCTTCAGAAAATCTTAGTTCCCTACGTTCTACCCGGAAGGATTATCCTTGTTACTCTGAGACGGATTCATGTCGATCGTAGTTATCTCTGTTCTCATTTTATTTCTTTAAGGACATTGGGCATTGGGATGTCGTGAAGGCTTACCTCAATCCAAAGAAGAAAGCTCGATTTATACGTCTAAGCGCATCATGCATGAAAGTGACGATTGCGTCGAACATATGAACCTTTTCATGTGTGTAAACTAGACTTTTAGCGAACACGAGAGTGTCGCAGGTAACTTGAGTGTCTTTCATCATTGTGTTACCCAAATACACACGTGAATGGACATTCAGTCATTTTCACCCATATTGATAGAGCAAAAGAACATGAGTCTTAAAGCAAAAGCACCTATGTTTCTTGCACTCTCCCGATCTTGTTCTTATTTTCTTATTATCTTTGTATTCCCAAAACAACAAAAAAATATAAGAATACTTGCATTACTTTCTTTCACCACTACTTTGCCACAAATATTTGTAGATATCGAGTTAGTTTCGAAGCTTTTTCTTGAAGATTTCATAAAGTGGTTCCCCGTGGATCGAACATCAAGCACTATAATGAGATTTTTTTCTTGAATACTTGTGGTTCGCATTTCAATAGTGTAGAGCGATTATAAATTTTAAGGCTTTATTTGACATTTTCTTTTGTATTTAAGAGTATTATGCTAGTGTAAGAGACAGACATACGTCTTGAGGCCATTTGCCTCTCTTACGTGTTTCTGTTACATTAAGTGTTCCAGTCCCATTTCACGTGGCATTCTTTATACACATTTTATGTGAGTCATCAACCATAAATAAAAGAAATCGAAATAACTATATTAATTCAAATCTAGCAACCGAGTTCATGCAGATTTCTCGTAAAGATTAAAAATGTCTATTACACAAAAGATAGAACTAATGAAACATGAGTAAAGAGCATCCAAACAATAGGTAGAAGACATACTTCTTCGCCTTTGATGATCTCTAGATCACTAGAGTACACATGCTTAGTTGCTCCGTAGTTTCTTCCGAACAAACATCGAAAAAACTTTAAAATTCATCCTGTGCAATGTAGCACAGTTCCTAGATCTCAAGCACTTCTCTCAGGCCTCAAGCATCGCATTTTCTATCCCCTAGGGCATATATTTATAGTCCGCAGGTGTCCTGAAGGTTTTGATAAAATTTTGATTTAATTGGGAGTCATTTTATGTCAAAACAATAAAAATTCAAAATAGATTTTGATTGGACTTTAAAACCATCTAAAACTTATCTAAATATGAGTAAATATGTATCCATGAAACTTATGATAAAGTTTGGAGTTGATTTCAGTTGAAATTCTCAAAAGAAGTTGAAAAAAATTCAAAATCAAACTTCGTAATCACATACGAGCTTCGTAATGGTCCGAATATGGCGTGTCACGGTCCGTAACACCAGCCCTCATTGTGTCCAAATTGGAATAAAAGTGTAATTTTAACGGTTCGTAATATTTTGGTCACAGTCCTAATTCAGGCAAGATTTTTGCACAATTCAGGGTGTTTGATAGATCGTTACAGTCCTATGACGGTCCATTATATTCATTTCAACCTTGGCAGACTCCACTAATTTTTCTTTTTTTGACTCCATTTTAACTATGATTTGAACGTAGTTTTCTTCGGTGGTTTCATAATTCAATTTTTTTTCTTTTTTTTGTATTTTTATAAAATTAAAGCAAATGAGGCCAAAAAATGATGCATGCTATATGAAAAAAATCAAAATATTATTAAATGCATAGCTAATTATATGTTATATTTTGCATGCATCAACATGACATAAGACGAACTACATAACCAAACTCAGGTTCAGTAGTACCCGACACCGAGTTCTGAGGAGCCCAACCATAATTAATAGAAATTCGGACCAAGTTCAGAGAACCCAACCCGAGCAATTGGAATGTGACCCAAGTTTCATCCAACCTTACCCGAATTCATATAGTACCCAATCCGAATTTTCCCTTGGCTGAACTTAAGGATGGATTTGAGGCAGAATCTGACCCGGGTTCCACCTGACCGACCCGAATTCACATATTACCCGATCCGAGTTTTCCCTAGGTCGAACTTCATGATGAATTTGCGGCAGAACCCGACTCAGGTTCTACTTGAATGACTTGAGTATAACTACATAAATGTGTATTGATGAGACATTGATTATAATTTTTTATCATTATTAGTATCATATTAGTATCACATTGATTGATCCGGATCATATTAGTATCACATTTGATCATATTATCATTATGTCTAATCAATTATCATCACACCTGATGTAATTATTGATGATGGTATTGATATATTGACCATATTATTGATTGTTTCTTATCAAATTGTTATCATATCTAATTGGTTATCATCATATCATATTTGATTATAGTAATGATCTACTAATTTTTTTCTAATTGGGTCTTATTAACCTAAGCTAAATTATTAAAGATAAATGACTTGGGTAACTGAGATAAAAATCGTTGGGCTTATATCCGTTGATTGCCCTTGGGACTAATAGATAATTGAATTGAATATGACATATTAGAGATGACAATGGATTTAAATATTTATTCGACCACTTCAATGGCGGCAACACAAAAAAAATCTCAAAAACGTAACTATTGAGATAAACTCATGTGAGCTCAAGTGATAATTAGTAAGAGTAAACGCTATATATATATATATATATCAGTCTCATGAAACACAATAACAACATCACCACCCGGCCAATATTTGTCGCCATAGGGTCGGTAAATGCCAAGATAAAGTCAAATGGTTTTAAGCCAAAATGGGCAGATTTTGGTTGTTCAGGAACAATGTTTCAACAGCATCATCATAATCAAAGACTGGGATGTGGAGCCCAAAGCCAAAACAGACGACGCTTCATTTATTCCATGCCGAAGCAAAGAGCGACCACGTGTCACGGGGCGTTTCCCGTGACACGAAGCGTGAAGCCTCGCGGCACCAACGCCGCTCAACTTATAGCCCTCGGCCGCTCAGCGCCGAAAACATGGAACACATGCAGCCGCCCCGCACTGCGTAATATTGCGGAGTACCAAGTTATCCGCCCTTAGGGCATTTATCTTGTAAGGCCGTCTTTATGAGTGGCCAAGTAGGTGACGTTCCCGTAGGGTACGTCTTTTGCATCTTCAATATGTAACAAGACTCCTATACCTACGGCACACTGGGAGGAGTTCACTAGTGCCTTCCGAGACCCAATTGTATGTTATGTTTCATCATATTTAATACAAGTAAGCTTTCCTTTAATTCTAGTGTCATGGCCTTGAGCGTGGGGTGGCAACCCACATCGGTGTCCCTTCGTGGCGTCCTGTGGCCCCTTCGTCGCCCCTTCGGACTTTAAGCGCCCAAGCGCCAACGTTAGTGCCGCAACGCGCTAATGCCACGGTCTCGTGACGAGTAGTCCAACACTCTAGTCATGTCCGTGTTTGAATGCCTATAAGAGCGACTCTCGGCAAAGTCGTCTCGACCATAAAACTTCCGCTGCAAACTCAAAACAGGCTTGGCTAGGTGCCTATCCGCCTAGTCGCCGCACGTGGTCTAGTGTCCGAGAATGACCCCGTGACAAGTGGTATCAGAGCAGTTCTTCCTGCTCGGATTACCCAGCGACGATGACTCGCTTGTGTCGTCGCAACGTGCCCTGGCGTAGGAAATGTGCTTCCGCTCAAATACTCCATCACGCCCAGGCGCACTGGTACCATGGTCTTTGATCATGGACGCCAACGAGGAATGCATGGCAAGCTTCCTCGCCGCACGCCCAGTCGTGCCCTGCAGCATGTTCCTCATACACCCGTGTCGTGTCAAGGAACATCCGTCATGCATCATGATGGCGGATTGATCGCCCCGCCTAACCGGGACGGTCATGCGTCGCTCACTCGAGCAGATCAACCACCCCAGGTATACAGTCGGAAATCCTGAAGTGTCACGCTGCGTCAAAGAGTGGCCATATGCTCTGCATGATGGTCTTGCGCTGCTCATATCATGAGATCGCTTACACGAGCGTCGTGTAACTCGGAGGACCCGTGTCACATTCAGGGACTGTCGGTCATGCACTATCATGACGACCTGGCGCTGTTCGGTATTTCGTGACGTCGCATCGCATGCCCAGTCATGCAACGTGAAGTGCACAACCGCTTCACGGGAGAAGTTGGCTTAAAGACAAATATCAAGGTTCATAGTCCCCTTGCGGCCAAAGAATATCATGCCTTCGGCCAAGGAGCATCAATCACAAGCATCTTGTCGTGCCGCAGATCGCCTGCCACGTCACGATGACTTTCAGGAATGGAGCAAAGCGTTGATTACTTGCAAACACTCGTGGACGAGCTGTCAGCCTTGCCTGCCTCGTCAAGTGTCGCCCCGCAAGCGGCGCGATGTCATCCATCGAGGAGTGGGACGAACCTGATACATGCCAACGCAAATCGATGCCTCAACTCAGCGACTAATTTGGCAAATGGTCTGAGCGTCGAGCATCGGCGAACCTTGGCATGCTGCTGTCAAGCGTTCTGCCGCCAACCGAAGGAAGGAGTGCCCTTTCCTTTCGGACATCGCCTCGAGTAATCGAAGTGGCCTCCAAAGATCGCAATGCGAAAGTTTCGAAGGACACATTGGCGATGTCGTCCCTTCGAATGGAGATGGAGGTAATGTTGGGAAGCTCATGCCACGAGTTCACCAACCGCAGTCCGCTTATCTAAGCGGAGCGTCTTCACAAGCATCCGCCCGGATTAGTGAAGGCCCGGAACGGCTACTCTTTCGCAAGGGTCAAGCCGCCCGGTGGACGAGTATGTCAAAGGTGTATGATCTAGGATGACAAGCACAATGACTTTACTTTGTCCAAGGTGCGGACGGACGAGCATCTAAGGTGCATCCTCTTCGTGAACGAGCACAACGATCTCGCCTCGTCCATACCCCAAAGGGATTGTCAAAGCTTCAAAGGAGGTCCCAGGATCGGAAGAAGGCATATCCCAAGAATCCTGCAAGATGTGGCAAACTCAGGATGGCGTTGTCATCGCGACAATGTAGAATGTGGCAAACATACATCCCAGACATGGGACAGAAGAAGTGGCAGTTCATCAATTATGCAAGCCCTGACAAGTTGGGACTGAAGGTCAAGATCGCATTGTTCAGCATCGGCCAGATGGGCATGTTGAAGGAGGAAGTGAAAGGAATCACCGAGCTCCGCCTACAGTGTTCCCAGGAGGATGAAGACCCAGTGTTGGTGCTCTTCAAGCAGAGGGGTTAGAAGCTTTGGACTATGAAGGAGTTGGAACGACCGGATCGTCCAACCTCCGTTCACTAGTCGACGCTGCCAAGTCAATCAGGACAAGTGCCATACCACCAAAACCCTTGGGCAAGGGCAATGGTGGGGGAGAGAAGCTCAAGTCGCAAGGAGGAAGCTACTCATGCCGAAGATAAAGATCGCCCATCGAAGCAGGAGAAGAGAGTCGAACCACAGGCACATGTGGGGAGACCCTCATCGTCGCTCACTATAGCGACTGGGAGTGGACAAGGTGCGGCATGTTATACCAAAGAACCTTGCTCCACCTCAAACCGTCGAGGTATCTCTTGTCCACCAAGGGGAAGGTGGAACTGTTTTCAGGGCTCGGCGGACGACGGACTCAACGTTGCAGCCATCTGCAACTTGGGGGACAGCGAGTTGAACCACAAGGAAACGTGGGGAGACTCTCGTCGCCCACTATGGCGACTTGGATGGACAAGGCATGGATTGTCATATCAAAGAACCTTGTCCCGCCTCAAGACTGCCGAAACATCATGTGGTCACCAAGGAGGAGGTGGTCCTGCGCTTTTAGTTCGGCAGAGGTATGGAAGACTCTACGTTGCAATCATTTGCAACATAGAGACATTGAGTCAAGCCCACAAAGAGACCTGAAGCGTCCCAAAGTATCCGTGGGAAGACTCTCGTCGCTCATCATAGCGACCCCAGGCACTCGAAGCAGACAAGCTACAAGCATCGACATCGGAGGGCTTGTGCTGTTTCAAGCCGTCGAAATTCAAGAATGATCATCGAGGGTGAGATGGTCCCGTACTGTGCATTCGACGGAAGGAAGACCTTATGCTGCGGCCATCCGCAACATGAAGGCATCGAGTCAAGTCATGCAGGTCGAATGGCGAGACTCTTCATCGTGTTCTACACGACCCTGAGGCAACTCTTCTCCGCGCTATTCCTGAAGGCATACAAGAGTTGTTTCACCCCCAAAGAAGCCAAACCACATAAGTTGACGCTGCGCAAGTCGAAGAGAAGTGAAGCCAACAGAGACTTGATGGACGGATAGTTGCTTGATGAAGTCAGACCGCACATGGCGGACTCCACTGGCGCTGCACAAGTGATGACCCCGGATTGGACGAAGGATCAGCGAGCGAAGCAGGCCTGAGGGAGGAGTCCTCAGCGAGACCCCAAGGAGCGGGCATTCCTGGCGTTGCGTGATGCTGGTGAAGTTGAAGTCAAGGCAAAGAAGGCAGAATTGAACGAGACAAGCGAAGTCAAGACTCAAGACGAAGGCCCCGAGGAAGCCCGGACAACGGCGTCGGGGGCGTCGCCGACTTTGGTGGGGGAGAATGTCACGGGGCGTTTCCCGTGACACGAAGCGTGAAGCCTCGCGGCACCAACGCCGCTCAACTTATAGCCCTCGGCCGCTCAGCGCCGAAAACATGGAACACATGCAGCCGCCCCGCACTGCGTAATATTGCGGAGTACCAAGTTATCCGCCCTTAGGGCATTTATCTTGTAAGGCCGTCTTTATGAGTGGCCAAGTAGGTGACGTTCCCGTAGGGTACGTCTTTTGCATCTTCAATATGTAACAAGACTCCTATACCTACGGCACACTGGGAGGAGTTCACTAGTGCCTTCCGAGGCTCAATTGTATGTTATGTTTCATCATATTTAATACAAGTAAGCTTTCCTTTAATTCTAGTGTCATGGCCTTGAGCGTGGGGTGGCAACCCACATCGGTGTCCCTTCGTGGCGTCCTGTGGCCCCTTCGTCGCCCCTTCGGACTTTAAGCGCCCAAGCGCCAACATTAGTGCCGCAACGCGCTAATGCCACGGTCTCGTGACGAGTAGTCCAACACTCTAGTCATGTCCGTGTTTGAATGCCTATAAGAGCGACTCTCGGCAAAGTCGTCTCGACCATAAAACTTCCGCTGCAAACTCAAAACAGGCTTGGCTAGGTGCCTATCCGCCTAGTCGCCGCACGTGATCTAGTGTCCGAGAATGACCCCGTGACACACGCAGCCCCCAAAGTTGTACGTAGCCAAATGTTTACAGGTCTCTCGAGCGCTGAAGCAAGCGACCTTTTTAACTTATTTTTGTTTCCGCTCCCACTTTGATTCTGTCTGATTCAAATGCATCCCAAGTGCGATGCCCTCTCCCTGCAATATTAGGCCACATGGGGTGTCCATTGTTTATTGGCATGGTCCATGGCGTCGTGGAGTAGGAAACGGACGCTGGTGGCCATGGACGAGACAGTTGCCGGTTTGATGCAGAAAGAAAGAAAGAAAGCAGCAGCATCATCATCACAAGGAACAAAGATTTCCACATCATCGTTCAGCTCGAGATCATGCAAGAGGATAAATCAAAAGATTAATTAATTAACAAGCAGTTGGCAGGTAGGGAAGAACATGTCGAAGGTGGCCGGCTTCAAAACTATAATTACATAAGGAAGGAAGGAAGGATTATTTCCTTCTTCATCTTTTTTTATCCCCTAACTTAAAATTGTGATCAGTAGGCAGTGCTGAAATAGCTGACGACGACGTTCCTGCACAGGATCTGCAGGACCTTGCCGTTGCACGGGCCGACGAACCGCGGAGTCTTGAACTGGCTGACCGCGGCGCCGAGGCCCAGATAGTGGTACAGGATCTTCTGAAACGTTCCCTTCCGGAGGATGCGCAGCTCGAGCGGTCCGATGGATCGGACCTTCCTGGACGAGACGTAGCCGGCGTCCACGAAGGCGAGGTCCAGGCAGTTGCAGCAGCTGCTCAGCACGTCGTCCTTGGCCTCGCCGTTGAGCTCCCAGTAGATGACGTAGCGCCCGGGGTCTGACGAGGTGTCTACCTGGCTCGTGAAGTCCACGAGCTCCAGCTTCTCGGCTTCCAGGAGCTTGCTGGCTTCTTCCACGGCCAAGTGGAGGTCCTTCTCCGTGTTCTTGTCGATGTTGATGCTGAGCAGCAGGCTTCTCCTGCAAATGAACTGGAGCTCCGGCGTCGAGTTGTGGAACCCTGCCACCCGGACGATATCACCTAACCGGTATCGATATAAGCCTGCCGAAGTTGCTAAAACAATGAGTGACAAATACATGCAGAATAAGCCACAATGATGTCTAATTTAAGAGTCTAATAAGCAAGAATTGGACTTGGATCCAAATCACAATATATTGGAAAATGATCTATCTATATCAAAGTTCAAGAATTTGATTCATTTTTTGTTCATGTTACTCTTATCTACACATTCAAATGTTCAATAAGATAAGCACAACTCTTTCAGAAGTGACTGAGACACTTGGCCACTTGATGCAGTTAATAATTGATCTTTTTCACGCTTCTATTCCTTTTTAATGTTGAGTAATAAATATTGTATTGACAAGTGATCACCATTTGTATGAAAATTAAGTGCTGAAAACTTGGGAAATGATGCCTAATTAATGCGTCCATATTCTGTTACTCCAAGTTGCTCAATAATCTTCTATAAATCCATCAATTAAGGACATCTATTTTCATTGACCATTCGAACAAAACATACAGAAAAAAAATAGATGAATGGTCAGAAAGTTAAAAGAAAATCTCGTGAGTTGTCATTGTCACCGTCATCAATAAATAAGCAAACTCAAGTGAAGAAGTGCTCAACTTAACAACAGTGCCCAAAGCCTAATAAGTGTCAGCATGTCTGAGGAGTGGCTAAAAGAATATAAAATGACCATTTTTGGTTTTCATGAACTCAATAACTCAGTCTGGAATTTGGAAACATTAAATTATGTTACTAAAAAAGAGGTGTGCATCAAGTTCCATGCAACAAGACTTCTTTGATTGAAGCCAAGCAAGTAGACAAGTCACAACATATCGACATTCATGGCATGTAGACAGCAGACCTACCGGCTGAAATTAAACTGATATGGTCAAGAGTTCAATCTACATCTCATTTAAAATCAACTGCTTCTATTCCTTTTTCCTATTCATTTAAAAAACTTCACATGGGTTGCTTAAATGAACTGTTTGGACCGAAAGAAATAAACATGCTCTGGCAAAAACAAGAAAAAAAAGAAGAATACCTGCAAAATTTGTGATAACAATTTCATAGTCTTTGCCGATCTCAACCTCAGTCAGGCCAACAGGTTCTCCTTCTATGTAGTGGATGGTGGCTGCGTTGTCCAGCTCCTGTCCACTGGGCTTCATCAGAGGGATGAATTCGAAGTAGCCGATGTTTGGGAGCACGGCAAAAGTTACCGACTCAGGAGGCAAAGTGGGGTTGACGTTGGCACCGATCCATCCTTCCGACGACCCATACTCGGCACTCATCAGTGGCAAATGCCCTGCATAGTGTCTCAACTTCTTCAAATATGGCTCCATGGATCCTGTCATGATACCATAGACATACTTGGCGTTGGGCCATATCTCCGGGATCACTCCGTACCAGTTGCTTAAATTGGCACACTTGTTGTATATCGAATCTGCAAGCGCGGGATTGGGGCTCAAAAGCTTGGAAACAGCAGCGCGCATGCAGGGGATTGTGATCCTGCTTGACAGAACTCCTTCCCTTATGTCAGCGACGAGTTCCTCCCAAATTTGTTCAAATGTCCGGAAGGCGTGGACCAGGCTGTGTGCAAAGGTGGAGGATATAACCTGCACCTCGTCCGAGTAGATCAGACCACATAAGAGGTGGCAATACAAGGACTGCTGGAAGTCCATCCCAAATATGACTTCATCGGGACTGCAGCACTGAGACTGGATGTCCTTCATGGTGTTCTTGAACTCATCACTTCGGTACACATTAGTAGTCGCAGTAGTAGCAATAAGGCCTCCTTTAGTCCTCGCCTGCCTGCTCCCATAAATGAACTGCAAAGCTTTACCAGTGCCAATTGGGAATTCTCTGCGAATGGTGCAAAGCTTGTCATGATTCAGTAGAACATAAACAAAATGCACCCGATCCATGCACTACGCAAGTTTCTGGGATCCAAATTGACGAAAAGGACAAACTAAAGTACTGATTTTTGATAGTATTACAGACCTGTTTCTGAATGCGAATGAGGTCTTATATATCTGCATCGTGGACTGAACTAGTTCATCATTGAATGGCACAAACTTTGGCTTTCCCTGAGTGGTGCCAGAGCTGTCTCAAAATAAAAAGGATTCAGAACTGTGAGCAAGGCTTTCCACAAAATATACACAGTTAAAACGAAGAGACAGAATCCAAGAGCATCACCTCAAAGAAATTGCTGGCACGGGCTTTCCGGTGAGGATTGGTGAATCGTCGCCGTCGACGATTCTCTGAATGTAAGGCGCCAAATCAGAGTGATTCACGAGGGGAACGCAGGACTTAAAGCTCTCGGGGTCAGTTCTCTCTCCAAGACCTAACTTCTGCAAGTACTCTGCTTTACCATTTTTCTCGAGAATTCTGCGCAGCGCCTCCTCCTGGGCCCTGCCGGCGTCCTTCGTCAGTGCCTCGAATTCTTCGATCACGCTCTCCAGATTGAAGGCTCCCATCGTGCTGCTGCTTGAGATCGGTAAGACCTCGCGCTTATATAGTGCTCGGAGGGTGGCGACCTGGAAGTTTCTGTTGTTCCCCCACACGCACAGTCACAGAAAAAGGTCATGTTATAACAACAGAAGCCAGAGCACATATTGCAGTTGGTTTTGACTAGAAGCAGCAAGGAAACAAAGAACATTTATGACAAGGACCGCGTCTTAGACTTGAGTTAGAACATCAAGATAAACAAAATGGAAACGAGATGCTCAAATATATTAAAAAAAAAGGGTGGATTTTTAAGTAAGGAGCTCGACATGAAGAAAAAAAGGATGCATCTTTTATCAGGACAATAAACCAATAAGATTGACACTTACACAAGAAAGGCTCGAGACAGTCGAAAAAGAAGCATCAGAAACAAGCAAATGGAGAATATTTCAGTCCTTGAATCCACGTAGAAATATATACACAAAAAGGGGTGGGGGAGAGAAAAGAGAGCAGAAAACTAAACCGTGATAGAAGTACCAGAAGGAGAAAGGAAACAAAACAATAGGCAGACCATTGAAGTCAAAAGAATCTTTGAATGAGTGGCATCTTGGAGCAGCAAAAAGTCTCATAGCAGCAACAGCAAACAAGAACCCAAGAATTCGAGTAAAGGTCCGGCCCTTTCTGCACTTACTCGAGACCGCCGAAGACGCAGAGGCCACAAGCCGGACGGAAGACGGGCGATTCGATTGCGCTTCCCACCGGGGGGAGAGAGAGAGAGAGAGAGAGAGAGAGAGACGACCTTCCTTGTTCCTCCCACAGACCCACAGTCTTATCTTCCTCGCACCGGAGCTATCGAACAGTGGAAGGGACAGGGGATCACGGGCGCCCTCCCCCCCACACAGGAGGAGACGAAGACCAAAAGAATGTTATACTTCTGATAAAAGTGCCTACTTTTGGCCTCCCCCTGAGCCGCTTCGGAAAGATTGAATTTTTATTCTCCTTCTCCTCCCTCTCGTCCTCCCACTACTCAGCGCTCTCTGCAATTTGGGAGATGCTGCTGATGACAGATGATGATGATGATGATGATGATGATAAGGAGGAAAGTTTCCTCTTTTATAGAGGGAAGTTGGACGAGGAAGAGGATGGGAACACATCAATTTCGTTTACGCTTTTAATTAGTAATATGTTTTGGAGTGAAGGAAAAAAACATAAAGGATCACTCGATTTAATTCTGGATATCGACACTTGAAATTTTTCAGCAACCAAACAAATCAGCTCTGTGGAGATCTACGGTTGAACAGTGTGAGTTCATTACCGTCAAACATTTTTATGTACTATATTTTCTGCAGTTAATAACGACGTCGCAGTGGAAACGGTGTTCATATTTTCCCCCCACAATCCGTGTTGGACTTCTATCCATCACCATCTCAACTGTATATTAGGACCAGCGTAAATATTAAGAATCAAATGTGGTAAAAGATTAAAACTTTTCAAATGGAATCCTTTTTTTGCCACCTTATGTCGTTTTCTTTTACAAATATTTTTATTCTTATATGTTCTTTTACATGAATTTATGAAGGTGAGTGTGTTCTTGACATTACCTCAGTTTGATAATTTTATCTTGCAAGGTTTGAGTGCGAGCTTGTCTCATTCCATCTCTATCTTAAAAGTTTGGAAACTTGTTTGAACTAAAAACCACTGTGGTAATCCATCTGCAATTAATTGCAGCAATGTCCGTATTAATATATTTATTACGGGACGTACCCGTTTGCTTGGAAACATCGAAAGTTGCTGTGTGCATGACAGATGTGTCCATACAGTTCTGCAACCTACAAAGATGGTCTCCCATTCCATCATGTTCTAGCAGATACAGAGAGTAACATGCAGAGACTATGTAACTTTTGGCAATGCATAGGAAACACATATTCATGTCGATTTGTCATATATTAATGACTGCAGTGGAACAAGTCTATAGATTGGTTTTAGCTGCACAAGTCTAAAACTAAGAATTTCATTTTGTTGGTCCCTAAATTATCGTTATTCTTTTAATTTAAACTTTCTATTTAATTTCGTCAACTTCTCGATTAATTTTAATTTTTTAAATTTATAAATAGACCATTATACCCGTCTTATACGTCTTAAAGTCGTAGTCTCTCTTTACTTCTACGACTTTAAGACGTCTAAGACAGAGGTATAATAATCTTTTCATAAATTTAAAAAATCAAAATTAATCGAAAACTGACACAATTGGACGGAATGATCGAATTAAAAAAATCACGATAATTTAGAGAATAAAAAAATAAAGTTTATAATTTAAAGTTAAATCTAAAAAATCGTGATAATTTATGAGTGATCTAAAAAAATAATCCATAATTATTTCTTTGTTGCATGCTCCTACGAACTAATCAAAGGGGAAAAAAAGCAATATTAATCACTTTTGTGATCTATGTCCAATCACGAACCACAGATGCTCTTTTTTTTTTTTGCCAAGAAAGTCAATTTAATTTTGGCTTTTTAAGAAAAGAAAAATATTATTCTAAGTACTCCATGCAAATAAAAATAAAAATAACACTAAAATTTCTTTATGTTTTTTCATATTTATCAGAGAGGTTTACACATTTTATGTTCTAAAAAATTGATTACACAAATTTATTTATAATAGTGGTAATGGCTGACGTCATTTTAATACCGTGAAGATTTTTCTTCCAAGTAGGTGCCATTTCAAATACGACTCGACGATAATTGGAAGAGTCACTTAAAAATGTCAATATATATATATATATATATATATATATATATTATTTATTTATTTATTTATTTATTTATTTATATATGTATGTATGTATAAGTGATGGTAGAAAATGTCACCATAAGGCATTTGCAAATAATGAGACAACTATAAATTGTGATCACTTCCGTATTTAATGATCGAGGGATTATTTGACACATATTTAAGAATTATTGCCGTACAAAATTTATGAACTATAACGTTTAAATCACTGGAAAAAAAACGAAGGGAAACTATTAGTTAAATTTTATATATTTATATAATGGCATATATATTTAAATCTTATATATTTAGGATTGAATAATGACTTAGCGGTCAAGCCCTTAATGAAAAAAAAAATCATGAGTAACTAAAATAAATAATAATTTAATTTTGCTATGAAATAAGTTTGTCCTTCAAAAGTTACCAAATCTATTTAATTGTATCTTTTTATCTATTTATTCGAGTAGTTATTTTTATAAATATATATATGTGCAATGGACTATTTGCATAGTATTATATAATTAAGTCGACGTTTGAGAATTTTTTTTTATTATCTTAAAAAGTGATGTCGATAATTTAACACTGGATGTGTCCACATTGAAATTCGACTCATCATCGAGTGTAATTAATTTGAGTAGGTCATCTCACGTGGCATATTTTACATTGTGCTTCACATGTTAAAATTAACTTATGATCGAACTCTACTAATTTGATTAGATCATTTTACATCGTTGATAAATTATTTTTTAATAATTTTTTTTTTAAATTCATATAAACTCGAGCTCAAGATCGGCGAAAGCTAAGTGAGGGCTCCGCGTTGGCTACGTACGTTGAAGAAAAATGAATAAATAATTCATGCATGGAGGGAAGAGCTTGTGGGGCCATCTCCTCATTGGATAATATGAAATTATTTCCACAAATATCTAATAAAATAAAATTAAATATAATGCGTGTTTGCTACGTGTTCATTTCCTCCGGCGCCGTACATGTAGGAGGATAATGTCCAATTTGCCACGGTCAAATTATGGTCGTATAAAAAAATAGAAAAGTCCAAATCACAGAGAATAATTAATAAAATAAATTCTTTTAAAAAATAGAAGTGCACATAAAATGTTATTTCTTTAAAAATATACGTTGTAGCTTTATGCAATGTGATAATAATGTTTTAGTTTAGACCCAGTCACCAAATTAAAAGATAACTCAAACTAAAAAAAAAAAGGAGCATATAAAGTTTATAATAATTAAAGTATTATCGATCGTCATGTGTTAAACGGTAGAATTATATTTTCGTTTTTAAATACGATTAATTTTATCGTCAAATATAATTAATTCGATAAGATCATCTCAAATTAAGTTCTCAATAAAACTTTTTATAGTCACGATAAGTCACACTCAAAATTTTATTTAAACGAAAAAAAAACCGATAACGATACAATTATATGATAGCGGTCATAATTACCATTTGCCAAACAATATATAACCAACGGCCAACGTACCTTTGAATCGCCCCTGGCCTTTGGATCGAGCGGTATTCGTCCAAATTTCTTCATTTATTGAGCACTCACGACAACTACGAATAATTATATAGCATTGTAATTGTATATATTATCTAATTATAGTTCTTAAAATTAAAGTATATTTATTCATCGAAAGTACTTACTTAATGTAACCATATCTTTTGTCTCATTGTTACCTTAAAATATATGTGCATATTACAAACATAATTATGATATGAAATTTTGGAAACAGAAAGATGATCAAGTACTAGTACAACAATGTTTATTACTTTTTTATAATATTATAAACAAATGATGTTTCTTAACGTTGGTTTTAGGTGCATGACCCTCACACTCAATGTTATTTATCTGAGTTTGCACGTAGAAAAAAACTACAGAGAAAAATTATATATATATATATATATGGAGAGAGAGAGGGAGGAATATTATGTTGTGGTAGCACCCTCCGCCCACACATTCAGAGCCGTTCGATCTGAGATGGAGATCATAATGTGTGCGCGTCAGTTCAGATGAGAAGTTGAAGTAGTTCATGCCGGTTCGAGCGGTTCAGTTGGTTGGAGGATCCGCAGTTCAATCGTTGGAGGAGTGGTTCAGTCACATGAGGGAGGGGCGGCGGTGGTCGGCTTTCGACATCGAGGAGACGGGGCAGAGGAGGGCGGCGGCACACACGGTGGTGGCTTTCGACTGTAGTGGAGGCCGGCGGCGGCGGCAAGCACATCGTCGGATTCCTATGATTGCGCAGAGAGAGATTGTGGAGGGGGGATGCGTGAGAGGGGAAAGGAGAGAGACATGTGAGACTGTGAGAGAAAGGGGGGAGGAAACACGCCAGAGCTGTCCATGTGCGAATGCCGATTAGATGTCGGCCGAGAGAGATGACGCTCGATCTCCCTCCATGCGCGAACACCGATCGCCCTACGCACGATCGCCCTCCATGCATGAAAGAGATGACACTCCATGCGCGATCACCTACCATGTCGGCCGAGAGAGACGACCTCTGCCCTCTCTGATGTCGGTCGAGAGAGATGAACTCACGATCGCCTTCCTGATCTACGAGAGGAGTGGTTGGAGGGGAGCGATTCAGGGGGAGAAGTCTGCGCATCGGATTTGTGCATCTTCTCCGACGTCGACGAAGGAGCAATTTGTGATGATCTGTAAGGAAAAGGGGGCCAGTGGCGACGACGACGCATCCCTTTTTTCACTGCACGCACCGACGCATCCCCTTCTCTGCAGTGTCGGCGATGACGACGACAACATCGGGAGACGATGTTGGGCGATAGAGGGAAGAAGATGCGCCCTGAGATCTAAGATCTGTGAACCCTGCATCCGCCATCACCAAATGCGCAAGCCATCCTTCGTCATCGGCAATGATGATAGCGCTAGGTGACGACGGCATTCGGGCGACGACGCTGGGCAACAAAGGGGAGAAGACGCGCGCTGAGATCCGAGATCTGCGAACCCTGCATCGGTCGTCGCCAGCCGCCCTCCGCGCAAGCCATCGTTAGTTGGTGAGATTGCCCTTTTCTCTTGCACAAAGAACCGCCGAACCATCGTCCTTCGTCCGCTTTGTATGTGTCTCGGTGTGGATCCGAACCCCTCGCCTCGCCGATCTTCCCTCACCGGAGCTTCGTGGATCGCCGAAGCTCGCGCCGCAGATCGCCGGACCTCGCGTAGTCATCGGTTTGCGCACGAGACGAATGAAGGAATCACGCACGGAAGGGTCATGAACCAGCGCTCTCGAATCGGATGAATAAAGCTGAACCCGCGTGAATGCATCTGATCCATCCATTTTAAATCAGACGATTCTAAATATGTAGACGTAGGGTGCTACCACAAAGGTGTGGTAGCACCCTAATATTCCTCATATATATATATATATATATTCAAAGAAACAGAAATAACATTTTTTAAAATAAATTTTATTTCAAGGACTCATGTGTATATTTCGGATATAACACACTTTATCCAATCAAAGTGTTCGCTAAGACTGTGTTTGGTATGGAAATTTTGAAAGAAAATTAGTTTTCGAGAATTAATCCATTTGATGGAAAAGTTTGAGTTGGTGTTTGAATGAAAAAGTGTAATTATGAGAATTTAAAATTTTGATTTGATAGATAAGTTTTAGTGGGTGTTTCGTAAAAAAATAAGAACTAAGAATATAATTTATTATTTTATGAAGTATAAAACTATAGTAAATAAGAATATGTTATAAATATTAGAATTTACGTAAATTATTATATTATTAATATTTTTTATTTATTTTGATTAAATCTTATAAATATTATTAATATTATAATTTACGTATATCTTAAGATCCAAATATAATGTAATTTTTTAAAAATAATTGAGTAGTTTAATTAATAAAATATTTATTAATTATAAGAACTAAATATTTCATAATTTTTAATTAATTACATTTAATAATTTATTTTATAAGATGATTAATAATGTATTAATATATACTAAATTATATATACATACATTATCAAATAATTAAAAAAATAGATGAAAGAAAAAAAAGTCAAAATTTGCGGCTATCAAAACATAAAGCAAAAAAAACAAACCGACAAGAACTTCAAAAGACTTCTAAATGTTCCGGTCAGAGATCACGTGAGGGGAACTTTGAAAGTTCCCGTCACATATGATGTTTGACAAAAGGTTGTTCTACTCTTTGTTCTACTGCCAAACACAATCTAAGGATCTCTTGAAGGAGGGGGATGGGAATGTAGTGAGAGATGGGTGATGGAGTGTAGTGTGTCTATTAGAAAGTCTATGTTTGAATAGTAAATTATAAAGATGATGATATGAAAAATAAAAGATTTATTTATTAAAAAATTATTTTTATCTTTTATTATATAAAAATTATTTATAGTATCTAATGAGTAATAAATATTTATTACTTTATCCCTTAACTTATTTTTCTCTTTTATTTTTTTGTTTTCCTATTTTCTATCTTTATTATATTCTTTATTTTTTGAACTATTTTATTCATCTATCTTAAAAACTAAAAAAATGATATATATATATATATATATATATATTTATTTATTCATATGAGAGAAAAAGATAATTTATTAATGAGAGAGAATTTAATTTGATAACAAGAGAAATAATTTTATTTGATAAAAAAAGAGTTATTTTTGTTTAAAATTATTTATTTTTTCTCATTCCACTTGTTTGATGAAATAACAAATATGATGTTTGAAGGACTTATCTATTTCACTCGCGCATTTTAATTTAAATAAAAAATATAATCAAACATATTTTAACTAATCTCATTTTTTTTTATATTCTACTCCACCACTTCAAGTCTCTAGATCCAAACAAACCAAACTTTTAGTTCACTCAAATTTAAAAATGCAAGTAACTCATGTTGGGGCATATTTTTCAAATGGTACAAGTTTGTACTTGCCTGACTTTGATATTATTTCTAAGACACAATTAAACTATTATTCATTTTTAACTTTTGTCCTGTTCCAATTTAAAATTAATGCACCATATATAACAGATGAATGACTAGGCATATCAAAATTCATTATCACTTTTATATTTTGAAATTTGTGAGAGTATGTATTGATTGAGTAGTTCCATAAGTGGCGTCGATCGTCCAACTTAACGCTAAAAGTTATGCGCCCTAATCACGGGTTAGAGTTTTGATTCATCATCGAACTCGATTATTTTGATATCGCTTCGAACAACATGTCTGAGTATGACAAGTGAAGCTCCCAGCAAGAATTTTCTGCATTTATAAAAGTTCGAACTCAAGACATTTACTTAAATGAGAAGCTGATATCCACTTCACCCAACTCCTATTGGTAGTTACATCTTATTTACAAATATATCTTTTGGACTTCATTTTGATTGCATGCACACACTAAAGCTTAACTCGGCACAATTATTAAAATTACGTCATTAGTTTTATTTAGAACCAAAAAAAATTAATTAAAGAATAAAGTAGCTGCATACGCACGAGAGATCCATAAACTATGAAGGCGAGATGTTGGTGAATGCCGTCTGTGATCTAGTAGCAGTAAATAAATCATCTCGCTGTCGAACAGTGCCATGGCTGTTTTGAAGAGAACGTGGTTTTGCTATTCCATAGCATGACATCTCACGTCCGTTCATTTCATTTGTCTTCTCTTCAACTTTGCACATTCGGCAGAAAATGTCCGGCAACCATGAAAAGTCAATCAGTAATGCTCAAGTTATCAACGCAACACAGCTACTCGACCTGTAATATTCAAAGGAAAAAGGTTCGCCTGCAGAGGAGGTACACAAGTCCTCATCTTTCTTATGTAGGAACAGGCATGCATCCTTTCATCACAAGTTGAAAATTTTGGCTAAAGAAGAGTATATATACATATTCATACACACCATCAATAAAACTTTCCACGCATGCAAGCTAAACATTCATGTTGCATTGATGCATATCGATCCTTAAACAGATCGCTTTATAATTAAGTAGTAGCCTAACTAATGAATCATCACTAAGAGTTTATAGCGCTCCTCATGGATAGCCAAAACTGCTGTCGGTTTCAAAATATATATATGCACTCCGGTTTATGATCTATTAGCAAGATATACGTAATGCTTAAAGAGTGCGAAGCTTCATCCTTTTTAAGAAAGCTAAACTGATCAGGGTTTAAAGGAAAATAAAGGTTCACACAGCTAATCGGTTTTGTTTTCTTCTTCACGAAACTGCAAAAATAGTTGAGCGTAGCTTGACGTTATATACTTGTAATTAGTCGACAGATGCATGGAAACAATAAACTGATAAGAACTAAACACTCAAAGCTTGTTTAATCAATGGAGTAGTTTAAAGACGTCCTTTATGATAACGATGCTTTTTTTTTCGATGGGAGATAACGATGCTTTTATTTAGTTAATTGCGTTGGGTGTTGACAGATAACATTTTCCCATAAGGACTTCTAATTTCTTGTGATCAGATCCATCTGAAGCCTTTGTCCTGATGCACAAAAGCACTTTAGTTCTCACAGTTCACTGCCAGCAGGTTCATAGTTTGCTTAGATCTAGAATTAGCACGCTATTGTTTTTTTTTAATTCTTTATTGTTGTGCATTTGGTAGTAAAGTCATTTGTCATCATGCATTGCTGCCTAATATGGACAAACCACAGCATGTTTGTTGTGTTAACTGGTAATGCATACTTTATAGTGTTGTCCTCTCATTGGTAACTTGTGGCAATGGAAATGTCTAAACTACAATGGAACGTAACACTACACACACACAAAATGCACACTATATATATGTATCACAACTTAATGGTTACTACAAATATTAGAGGGATCAGATAGAGATGCGAAA
This sequence comes from Pontederia crassipes, assembly GCA_030549335.1. Classification (NCBI taxonomy): domain Eukaryota; kingdom Viridiplantae; phylum Streptophyta; class Magnoliopsida; order Commelinales; family Pontederiaceae; genus Pontederia; species Pontederia crassipes. Next base: position 2,958,618 of record CM060184.1, read on the forward strand.
AAGTTCAACACACTACAAGTGTGTTTTTTACTTCCCTGGGCGATGAGTGCATCTATCACTAGCTAGGGAGATTGAGATGACTGGATATGTAGATTTTGACCTGTGGGCCAATAATGGTGGAAAAGAAAGTTGAGTTCTCATAGAAGGTTATGCAAGCACAACAATGGGCCGATGCAGGAAGAGGAAAAAAGTGCAATGCCATTATGCAAAAGAAAGGCAAAAAGGTAGGGGTTTGATTTCGTGGACACCTTCCCACCACCCAATATTTTGAGTGCAAGTGTACTCAAGCAAAGTGGAAAAAATAAAAACAAGTTTTAATGGAGTAGAAAGATTAGTACTGAATCTTGAGAGCTGTTAAATTTGTGTATTCTTATATATACATATACATATATATAGATACATGTGTGTATATACGATTTGCTCAATCAAATATTAGAAAGTAAAGAGTATATATATCACTCATTGATTCGGGTTTACAGATATCACACAGCACGTTTGGAAATTATTTGAACGTTGCTTTAGAAAGATAAAGAATTGTGCATGAGGTGCATGGCTTTGGCCCAATTTAGTCTACTCTGGAGAGAACAAGTTCCTTATCTTAATGGCCTGTGGCCTAGCAGTAACAAGTTGCTGAAAAATAATGGCAGGGAATTAGATAGAGTTCGTGTTCATCGCTTTTTAGTTTATTATTGCCAAGTTTGCATTAGAAATACATTGAAGAATGAGGAACGCAGATGATCATGTCAGGCATCGATCATAACGTTGCTTTAATCGTTACACGTCTCAGTACAACAAAAATAAGATTTGGACGCGAGCACAAAGGCCTCGACGGAAAGGAGGAATGCACCTTTTCATATATCAGCATCGAACATTGATCAGAAGCATTATCTGCATGTAAAGGACCACCACCATCCGACCCGAATGGCTGAACTGAGCTAACTAGATACGTTTCTCTATGTGATCTCACTCGTACAGTTAGTCTAACACTAGAGTAAAAAATAATAATGCGAGCTGCATGTTTCTAATCAGGGCCATGTTCCGCTCGCTCTCTTTCATCTCTTGGACATATCATATTGATGCATATGCATCGCTACTTGTTGAAACTGGACAACACTGCCATTTTCAGACATAGGGAATGCTTGACTTAGTTAACCTACAGAGAGCCACTAGCATGCATTATTTCGTGGTAAATTAAACTTGATGCCAAGGCATGCAACTAGCTAGTCGTAGCTACATCTTTTCAGAATGATTGGAAGAAATAATTAAATCGATGTATGAGCACTGTAATGAGATCGACCCTTTTTTACTTGTTCCTGATGATGACATATCATCCAACAAATCATTGCATAGATGGATCTATCGATCGAGGAGAGGCCCACGTCAGATATATATATATTTCTGCCACACATTTTGCCTGGAAATACAGCCACCCTCCTTTTAAGCTTATGCTGAATTGATGAACTCTACTTTTTACTTCGCAATCTGACCAGATCTTATCGCTCCATCAAATCGATCTCAATCGGATACGCACGCCACGTGTGAAGAGGAAGTAGCCGAAAAAACATAAACGGTGCAGATGAAGCGGCTCAGTTTTGCATGCAAAAAAGCCTCGCCTTGGCGTTTTCGTGACATGATATGTGTAATGATACATGTAACGGCGATTGCTTAATTGCTTCCACACACGTCCTAATCAGATCGGTGATAGTGGATATCCCAATCACTTCTTCTTCTTCTTATTCTTCTTCGTGGTCTTCCACGCCTGTTCATCTACATGTTGAAAGGTCAAGATCGAGTACGCAGCATGTACATGATATATGTAGTTGCATGCATGACTTGTCAAAGTGGACGTACGTGGCCAAATAGGATCTTATTGCGCCGAAGTCGTTTACGGCATGCATGGCTTGTGCGCGCGTTGACGTCGTGCATATATATCGTCCGAACCCGCGGTCGAATCGTGTGGGAATCGCTCATCGGAAATTACGGCCGAGTCGGCAATGCATATATTATATGGTGAAGTCAACTCGCCACGAAAAAAATAAGCACGTACGGGACGACGCTAATTAGTGAAGATGTATGCTAGTTATCCGAATAATGATGATGATGATGATGATCTGAATTTATATCTCAACCACTTAGTTTGAATAATGAAAAAAAAATAGCAGCATGTTAAATTTTCTTGTTGTTAAGAAAAGAAAGAAAGAAACTCCCATTGGTTGATGCTTGAGAGACATGGTCCGTAGTTTTGACTTCGAGTTAATTTGAGACATTAACTTTCCTTTTCTTCGCCATTTGAATGTGGAGAAACGATTCATACTTAATTATTTAATTTGCATTACGTAAAGATTTGTTGATAATTAATTTGAACGCCAAGTTAGAGGGAGCAAAAGAAAATGAATGTGAAATTATGGGTGTCAACGCTTTTTTTTCTCCTCTCCGTTTATTTATATTGATCACGACTACGAGAAAAGTACTATTTTTTTCAAAAAAAAATGCATGTGGCTTGGGTATATTTGTCGGCAAATAATTTGCATGCATGCAGTTTCAGATCGTCGGCAAAGTTTCACGTACGTATTGACTTTACTTGATGGTCAGATTTTTGCGTCGTGATGAATTAGTTCTGCATGCATGGAGGATCGGCACGCACACAAATATGTCTTGAAATTAAGGAATTAGTCAACACGAAAGTGTTGGTGAAGAGATCCGATTAAGTGGATTTGATACACGCAGATTATAATCATAACATACATATATATATATATATATATATATATATAGTAAATACCACCATGGTCATTAGCTCGAGTGAAACACGTTGTTCGCACGATAACCGAGCAACGCGGATGTTGGCACAGAAGAGGCGGGGTCCATGATTGAATGTGAGACTATATTAAGAGCTCATAATCGAGCGGAATAAGTGGCGACTCACAAAATGCTTTGGGCGCACTCCTTTCCTGGATGCTCGAGATCAAAAATTGAAAGTGTCGGAGATCTCCCGTGCCTACTATGAACCTTCGCCGGCCTTCAACTCCGTTTGCGACGAATTCCGACCAGCGATTCTAGCATCCCCTAATTTGCTTCGGTGAATGATAAAAAGATGTCAAAATTCGTTGCTATTGTATTGGTACGTTTTAATAGCACCAGCTATAAAATATAGAGTCAAAGAATTCGGTATGAACTAGTTCATGATGATTTATAAAAATATGTTGATAATATTATTCCAATATTTTCAGAAGAGACTACAAATGAACAAAACTTAGCCCAGCTCATGCATGGGCTATGAACAATGAAAGCTGAATGATGAGAAAACAAGAATCTTTATACTAATGTATATGAAGAACAATCTCATCAGAGTATCTAAAATATATAAAAATGCACTGAACTCTTGAATGCTTTGAAGGACAAGTATGCATCCAAAAGAAATATGAACTTAACGCTCAAGTGCATTTGGCAAGTGGAACCAGCACTTGGTTTCGCCTTAGTTCGCCAAACAAACTCATGCGGCCTGGTTCATGAGGCGGGCCACAATAAATGCAATGGGGTTCTACCTTTTTTTTGGAAACAACGTGCCTATTTTTTATTTTGCAGACTCTTTTTTCTTTTAGTTTCATCTTCTTTTTACCTATCTTATATATAATAATTTATTTATTATATGTAAAACATTAATATTAAATAATTAATATAATTTTATTTATTACTTATTATTTCATTAATTTTTTTAATATTTAATTAATCATAAATTATTAAAATTTGATTTTTTATATTTATAATAATATATTTTTAAACAAAATTTTTTAATAAAAAAATTATACTTTATACTTTTATTTTTATTTATTAAAATTTTATATTTTATATTTACAAAACCACTTTTAAATTTAAAACTCAAAAAATTAATCTCATTACATCTATTATTCCTCATCGTTACGATCCACTTCATCCAAACACACCTCGAACTAATCTATAAAATTCAACTATTCATTCAGAGGAACTTTAGTTCAAGTATCCAAACAATCCCTACATGTAAAATGAAAGTAAGATGATAATGTATTGGATCACGTCAATCAAATGATAGTGAGTAAGATGATAATGTATTGGATCACGTCAATCAAATGATAGTGATGATCAAAAACTTAGAAACTGCAAATGCCCCTTACCTGAATTTCTACAAATAACATTAGTGCTGAATAATTTCTCTCCCGCATTTGATATGGTTGTGACTTATGTTCGTATGAACAAGTCTATTAAATAAGTGGCACAATAATCTTTCATCTTAACGAACGAGAAAGACATGGGGGAAAGAAGAAAATAGAAATGATATTTATAGTGCAAAGCTTTGCAGCCCTTACGAAGATGATATTTTTTTTTCTCACGGGGGCGATGACATTGCAAGTTTACTTGCAAGAACAAGGCCCAATTCTCGACGTAGGCTGATAATTCACGTGCGGCCCATTGTTGACGCAGTGCCCCTCATGCTTCACATGCCGCATACAGCTTAATGGGCTACACAAGAATAGGCCATTGAAGCCCAAAATTTAATTACATTTGGTGGCCGCTTACTTCTCTCTTTTTCCATATATATAATCTATTATTATTATTATTATTATTATTATTATTATTATTATTATTAGAGGTACACACATGAGGTTTCAACAAGTGGCAGCATTTGAAGAAGACACGTATCAATGTTAAAATAGGTATGAAATATGCTAAGAATTGGATCAAATTTAAATACCAAAAAGAGATTAAAACTTATTAAATGAATTAATATAACTGAAAACTAAATAATATTATGAAATTATTAAGAGAAAAAACTGTTAAGAAATATATATTTTTTTTTTGAAGAAAGAATTGCGCATGGCTTAGATATTTGAACTAATTAAAAATGTGACGCTTTCTTGAGTACCGGTCCAATATGCATAGAGCCTCTTTGTGAAGCCCAAGAAACCGAGGCAGGCCAGTGCAAACGAATAATTAGAGAAACTTTATATTATTTTATTCTTCTTTTGGACTTCAAGTAAAGTTTTGAAAATTTTTGCGAGATGCTCTCTCGTATTGCAAATTTTAACGCGACATAAAATTCTTAAAACATTTTAGCACACCGTTGAAATTTTTTATTTATCGGATATGAAGAAACTATCTTCTTACATAATATTATTACTTGTTTTCTTAACACTAAATTAGAAGCTTCTGATATTTTGGCTGGTCTTAGAGCATTCAAGTATAAAATATTTGACAAACAACGATGGAGAGAGAGAGGGGTCGCCGTTCTGGTTGATATGGTCGATCAAATCTTACTTCGTAAATGTTTGACGAGCATGGATTTGTTTTATTTTAGGATCAAGGCTTATCAATGTTGATTAATTCAGTATTCGAACGAAAAATAATATATATGTCTTAGCGAACATAATAATTTTAAGCATAACACAATTTCGCTATCGGATTTATGATAAATATGAATTTCTAGGTATATTGATATGTACATTTAAGGGGTATATAGAAAATTAAATTTAATCTTGGTCAAGCCCCTTATCAATTGGATAAAAATGGTCATTCGCTTTCTAGTCGTAAGTGCAATGCTGTAAAACCGGACTCACTCATCTATCCGGATTGATGGCCCGATCAAGTTGAACTGGTCGGATCGGGTCGAACCGAAAAGTAGAATCAGATGAAATTGATCGATCGAATTAAATAATATAAGTTAATAGATAAAATAAAATATGTTAAATAAATTTTTTCATATTCTTAGATGCATAATAAATAAATAAAAATATAATAAAGTAAAATAAAATGATATAATAATTAAAATAATATAATGAAGTAACTATCAATTAAATAATTATTATCTAAAAGATGATAAAATCTTCACAATTATAAGTAAAAGAAATATAGGTGATATATTATGTGAAATGAAAAAAAGTTAGAGCATGAATTTTAAACAAATATATACAAGTAATATGTCCTATTTTAAAAAAAATTAAAATTTATTTTTTATCTTGACCCGAACGAGTCAAACTCGTCGAGTCGACTGATTGAATCCGAATTTTGATCGAGTTTTACTGAGTCAAAGCAGGTCAATCTCAAGAATGAGTTTGGGATAACCAACAAATCGTTTTCATGGTCGGACACTCACTAGTACGGCCGGCCAGGCCGGATCGGGTTTTACAACATGAGTGTGGAGGCTCTCGGGATATTGAGATGAAAATTTGGAATAATATGATTCCCTAAATTTAAATTAAAATAATCAACTTTTTTTACAAAAAAAATGAAACGTCAATTCTTTTGCATGGAAATTAACTACAAATTGATTGATATGTACCATATGAAATTGTAGTTTGTACGTGACAATTTTACGAGATTCATGCTATACTAGGTCACGTCTTCAAACAACAACAGAATATTATTAGATGGAATAGCTCGTATGAGGATTATATTCATTCATATTTGACACTTACTCATAATCTCAACCCCGTAAAGAAATATATAAATCATAGAAATTTTACTTTAAGACTCCTATCATAGTATTATGAGATTAAATTAATTGGAAATCACAACGATAATAGATTTGGATGTCGCTGTGAGAAGCCTTTAAGTGTGTAATGCATTAAGTGTAACTGATAGAGCTGTAACTCTATATTATTTATTAATACGCTTAAATAAAAGTCCTCAAAATTTAAATAATATTATAATTTTTATTTATTTTATTTTAGATTGAAATTTCTTATATAAATTATAGTACGGTTGAATTATTTCGCATTCTTGTTGTAACATCTCAGGATTTTACAAAAGGGCAATAAAGTAATTTGTCAGATAAAATATATGTCTTAATAGGTTAAAGAAGATTAAAGAAGAATTTGATATGGAATAAGAATATAATTTGTAAGGAATTATGAATAGAAGGAAAGACTAATCTTAGTTGGAAAAGGAATTAGAATTAGAGTAGGATTAAAATATGTTTGGAAAGGAAAAATGAAAAGAAGGAAAGTAAAATCCTAATGAGAGTAAAAAAAATATAATTAAATTATGACTAGAGATTTTAATTTGATTTAAAATGTAAATAAAAACCTAATGATTATAGGACTGTCAAATAAGATAGGATTGAGAGTTTTATGCTTTAAATTTTTTTTATTCATTTAATATAAAAATTAAGTGATTAAATATTATGAAATTAAATCATTTCAAAAATTAGAGAAATAAACGGAAATAAAAGAATAAGGTGAAAGTATAATTTGATTGAAAGAAGTTGTGTAAGAGATAAAAAAGAATTTAAGTAGAAATGAATTTTTTATAAGTATGATTATGAAATAATTAGTGAAATTTGAATTTAATTAAATTTAAATATTTCACATAAAATAATAAATGATGGATGACCATGATTGATGGAGAACAGTCCAACACCCAATACGAGTCAAAAATCCTAGTTAAGAACTATAAAGGGTCTAAAGGGTGGTTAGAAAATATTATTTACTTTCGAAGTCCGGACATAGGAGAATGGCATTCAAGTTATCAACACAAGTTTCGAGGCAGCATCGAGAAGGAATCGTCGAACCAGCCAACAGACAGTGGACATAGTTGATTCTTCAGCCAACTTAAGGTACCTAGGGGCCCTATATCAATTATTTTCATCGGTATGGATTCTTGTCATGTGTATAGGTCATTGTATGGATGAATTGTAAATTAAATTATGCCAGTTATCGTATTGACAATCATGTCAAAAGTCACAACGAAATCGTGATTCTACAAGGAACTACAGAACTCAACCGAGGTTTTTTAGTGTCTGGCCTGGGTTCCATAGAATCCTAGTGACAATTGAATAGTTTGGACCAAGTTCGTAAGAACCCGATCTGGGTTTAAAGGTGCGCAATCCGGGTCGAGTAACACAAGGGTGACATGATGAAATTGTGAAGAATCCAGACCGAGTTCTTAATTACTAGCTCGACCCGAGTTCTATTGATGTTAAGGGATGAACCGGACTTGAATTGGATCCAGACTTGATTTCGAATTGACTCAACCCGATGAAATCAAAATAGAATTAGATTGAACTGGCTCGGCCCAAAGTTTCGTTCCATCCTATCCGAGTTGCATTGATCGAATTAGAATAAGAGTTAAACACTCGACAAACCAGCTCGAGTTCCATCCTACCCAGCTCGGGTTCTATAAGAAATATGTGTATGATTAATTATAAGAACCGGTCCGGGCTTGATCCCACTCGGCCCGAATTTTGAAGATAGAAAAATATGTTTTAAGTTATTGATTATGTTTAATTGTGATGTTTATGATATTGATTATATCTGATCATATTATTATATCTCATGGTGATGCTATTGACTCTATGACTAGGATATATTGATTTATGCATTGTACATCTAAGATCGAAAAAAAATTAATGAAAATTAATATTAAATGATGTTAAATGATGATAGAATTGTTAATTCGAGCCAATTGATCCTTATGGAGATAATACATATTGATAATTGAGATTGTATTGATATGATAAAATTAATATTATTTATCATCGTGTATATGATTATTGTTATCGACGTGCAGGGACGAACCCAACGGCAAAAAGGAGGGGGAGGGGGGTCTTATATATGTAATTAATAAAATGTTAAACCAACCCCTCCCCTAAAACATATATAGGTTCGTCCCTATCGACATGGTTCATATTATTTATTATTATGGGTGACTTTACGTATTGAGTTTATCTCACTGGACTTTATCTTTACTTAATCCGTACATATGATCGTGATGATGATGATGAGACGATTGATAACTCCTCCATGAGTGACATGCACATGAATATAAAATTCATTATTGTGTAGATGTAAGCCCATAACCCACAAGTCATTGAATTAATTAATAAAGAGCTTTCACATGTCATAAATTTCATTATATTTTAATCTTCTTCTAGACGAGATAGCCTTCTGGACAGGTAAAGAACAAGATCTCGAGGAGTTACACTTGTAATTGTTGATATTTTATAATAAAAAAGTCATCGCCGTTCGAAAATATAGTTCAATTTAGAATGAACCTAAAAAATCTTATGTGTTTATATGTGCAATTTCCTCTCTTCCTTTTTTCACAAGATAAAAGTGTTAAATATCTGACGTCACAACTTGTTGTTACGACCGGGACTCCACAACCACGCACAAGCATGAACAACTGTGCGCGTGATCTCCGGCGTCGATGATGAACGGCTGGTAGAATCCATCATTAACAGCCAGCCGTAGATTGTGGAGGAATAATGATGACGGACACATCGTCGGACATTACAAGGTGTGGATCATGAAGGATCCCGCGACCTTCGGGTGTTGTCGACGAGCATTACTGGCACGGAATTTTGGGGACGAACGATCGTGGGCGAGCACTATAAATCAATGTCAAGAACTTCCATCATCGGCACCTGTCGGAAGTCCCCAATCGCCTTCATCTCTTCCTTCCCTCTGCTTCATTGGTATTAGAGCCAGGTTGGTGACTTGCAGCAAATCTCTCGATCCACTTCTTTTAGGTGCCGATGTTCTTCCGAAGCCCATCCACATCTCTACAGCAACGTCCGAAGGCGTTCGCTGTCGGCGATTCGTGAACTAACAACGAATTTCGGTGAACCCTTCATTTTTTTTATGTCTTCAATCCCCTGTCGACGTCCACGACTCCCCGCTGCGAAAGGCTCATGATTGACGCTGCCGGAACGCTTCCACACCCTTTGTGAGTCTTCTCCGACCGCCGATTGTGCCTCCTACTGTCTTCAATCCCTGTCGGCGTTCGCCTCCGCCCCTGATCAGTGATCACCCACGATGAACAGTACACACAGTTCATTTTGCCTGGAGAAGACAAACAGTAGCAATGACTTAAACCATTAGATTTCATCATGACAAATCTGCGTCGTTAAATTTTTTATGTGTGATATGCATGCTGTTTTTTCTGTTTTTGTGCCATTTGTTGCATTAGATATAATCATATATTAGCTTGATATAATATGTGATATCTAAAACCTTGACCAGTGCGTACGGTTTTTTAGATCATTTATGTACATATTATTGTGCGGAAATAATAATAAAAAATTGCATATTTTTTTAATCTAAGACATTAATCATAATCTTGGTTTCAATAAGTATCCACTTTAGATTTATTGTTTAGTTGATTAAATCAGAATAAATCTGCACCAAAGATTTCTGTTTTGGTAAGATACCAACTTAAGTTTAAGTCCCATGCTACCAATTTAAGTTGGTAGCATTTTGCTAAAAATTAGTTGGTAGCATTTTGCTACCAAATTTTTATCCATCGGATCTTTCATCAATGGCTGCAATCGCGTGCATTTCACAAGCCGTCTGATTCATGATCTACGGCTCAGATATGTTTTTCTTTTTTCATTTTTTTCCATTAACCCGACCCTATCATCTCATTTTCTCATTCGTCTTCTCTCTCCTCACCGACCAATTCGTTCGCCCCCCGTGATCCGCACGCCAAGACGACGCCGAGATGCTCCGACGACAATCTCTCCCCTGACGAGATCGTCCTCGAGATCCGCCGCCACACCGACGCCGAGATCACCCGCCGACGCCCCCTCTCTTGCCGAGCTCGTCCGTCAACGACGACCGCTCTCTCGCCGAGCTCGCTCGCCGCCGACGGCCGCTCCCTCCCCTGACATCCTCCGCGCGACCTCCGGGCAGATCTGCATCCCTCGTCCACCCGCTTGCGACCTCTGCCCATCTCGTGTAGGTCTGCGTCCCCCGACATCCTCGGTGCGACCTCCGGCCAGATCTCGCGTAGATCTGCATCCCCTGACCGCCGCCACCGAGCAAACCATCTGCGCCGATCTCGCGACCCGCCGTCGCTGAGCACGATCATCTCCGTCGAGTTTGCAACCCATCGCCGCCAAGCACGACCATCTCCGCCGATCTTGCGACCTGTCGCCACCTATCTTGACCACCGACGCGAGGAGATCGAGCACTGCCGCCACCGAGCTCGACCACCTCCGCCGATCTCGCGACCCGCCGCCGAGCACGACCATCTTCGCCTATCTCGCGCACCGCCGTCTCCTAACCCGCACACCTCCGATTGCATGCATGTGATCTACTATAATCGGTGAGGATTGTCGAGCCGCGGCCACACAATCCTCGCGTGACGGCTGCCAGTGGGCGAGGCAGCAGCGAGTGGACGAGGCGGCGGCAGTTGCAAGTGGGCAAGGCGGAGGTTGCGGCGAGTGGGCAAGGCGGCAAGGGGGCGAGAGTTGCAAGTGGGCAAGGCGAAGGTTACGACAAGTGAGAGAGACGGCAGTGGCTGCAAGTGGGCGAGGCGGAGGTTGTGGCGAGTGTGCGAGGCGGTGGTGGGGGTTGGCGGTAGTCAAGGTTGACGGGGGTGCGAAAGTGGTCGGTGCACGATGGTGGTGCGGGGTCGCAGTGGGTGTCGGCGATGGAGCTCGATGGGATCGCAGAGGTCGTCGCGGAGGTCGGCAAGGAGGTGGATGATGGTTCGATCTGGTCCCCTCACGGGTGGATCTGTCGCGGAGGTTGGCCGAGGTCGCGGCAGAGGTCGTCGCGGAGGTTGGCGACGATTGGATCTGGTGGAGGTCATCGAGGTGGCGTCACCGCAGATCTATGTAGATTTGGTCGTAGCACAGCGGCATGCAAAGAGATCGGTCATCGGGCGAGGAGCTCAGCGTGCGCGAAGATGTCGAGAGGGACGAGATTCGGCTTGGACAGGGGAGAGGTCGCGAGCAGGCGGACGGGGGACATAGATCTGCGTAGATTTGGCCGGAGGTCACGCCGTGGATGCCGGGGAAGAGAGCGGTCGGCGACGGCGGACGATCTCGTCAGGGGAGAGATCGTCGTCGGAGCGTCTCGGCGTCGTCGGCGTGCGGATCGCGAGGAGCGAACGAAGGGGTCGGCGAGGAGAGAGAAGACCAATGAGAAAATGAGATGATAGGGTTGGGTTAATGGGAAAAAATTGAAAAAAGAAAAAAACATATATGAGCCGTAGATCGTGAATCAGACGATTTATAAAATGCGCGCGATTGAAGCCATCGATGAAAGATCCGATGGATAAAAATTTGATAGTAAAATGCTACCAACTTAAGTTGGTAGCATATGAATTAAACCCTTATTTACGTGTGATTGCGTGCTTGATTAGATCAGATTTATTATCATAGTTGCTAAATATAATCTGTTATATTATTGACCATTGATCTGCATATTTAAAATCATTGCCGTAAATTTAATATGTATAAAAGGTGGGCCGTAATCATATTTTTATAATTATCAGAACCATAAAAGGCCCATTATGTTTGCCTTATATTGATAGCTCATGTATTTCTGCTGTGATTTGTCGTCGGCCTATATAATCCTTATCTTATTATTATCTGTTTGAAATTTTATTATTTGTTGTACTGTTTTTAAAAGCACGTGTATTTTTAGCAGAAACTATAATTATTATTTGTTTGATTTTTTTTGTTCCCGGAGTGTTTTGAATCTTGGCCATATAGTTACTTGAATTATTTTAACCATATGTTCTGTTTTGAAATTTCATAAGGTATTATCATTATTACTCTATTTTCTAAATAATACCTAAAGTTATTAGTTGTTCGTAACTGTCAATATATTTCGTGAATACATTTTTGGTAAGTACTTAACTAATTCATTTTTTCACAATTAGTCTATCGGTAAAATTATTCTGAAATAAGTACAAAACAACATTTCTACAAGGATTTATTTTAACGTAAGGCAATAAATTTTTTATGGAGCATTTTGCGTTTTTATTCAAAATATTTTGTTCACTGAATTTTTGGTGGAATTACTTCAACTCTTAAATTTTTTAATTATTATTTGTACTATTAATATTTTTTGTGATCTTTTAGAAAAAAATACCACTTTAGTGCAAAATGACTTGCTTTAGTGCTTCATGTAGAAGCTAATGCTAAGCAAATAAGAGTTGGACAAAGATAGAAGAATTAGATCTTGCTCATAGAAGACATTAGGGTCTTTGAAGTTCATAAGAATGTTCATAACTTATGAAATGCTATTAAAGAAAAATATGATTCGAAAACTCAACCGAACATATAATTGCTCCTTCATAAATATAATACTTGTAAAATAAAAGAGGATGATAATGTCATAGAGCATGTAAATAAGATTATTCTAATGACTAAAGGTTTAGCTACTAAAGGAACTGCCCTACCTGAACCACTGTAGGTCTGCGTAGTGCTCAATAGTCTCCCACCATCTTTTGACATGATTGTCACCATACTGCGACTTAATGGAATAGTTAAGTCGGTGATTGACCTACAAGCTCAGCTAGCCATAGAACAAGATATGGCTAAGAGCAGGAAGATAACATAAGTTTTTAAAGCATATGACGTTGGAGATCCCGTTGAACAAGTTCATTCAGTGCACCATAGTAAGAACTTTGGACCTGACAAGAAGCAATTCAAAGGAAGACATAAGCCGGCAAAGGGCGCTTGCTATAATTGTGGGAAGTATGGCCATTTCAGGACCAATTGTCCCTCTAACAACAAGTCGACATGCCCAAGTCGGGCTTCTTCTAAGCAAAAATAAAATAAGCCTGAATTTGTTGTAGTCGTCGAGTGTAATGTTGTGATGACAGACATCAAAGGCTGGTGGATTGATTCTAGTGCCACCCGTCACATCTCCAATACTATGGAAGGCATTGTTGACTTCAAAGAAATGAAGGAAGGTGAACAGAGAATCTTCATGGGCAACAACACCTATCTAGACGTTAAAGGTGTTGGAACTTACAAATTAATTTTGGAAAAAAGCAATAGTACTTCATGATGTCTTTTATGCTCCAAGGATTCATAGGAATCTCATCTTTGTACCAATCCTTGAAGTCAGATTTTATAATGACTGTGTATCCATAGGAAAGAATAGAAAATCGTAGCTATAGGAAAGTTTGTCCTCGGGCATGTTCTATGTTGCCTTCCTATCACGAATAATGAATCTATGAATATGACTTTTGAGTACTCTATATGTGTATCTGACTGTGATTTATGGCATGAAAGACTTGGACACCCAAAAAAATCTAAAATGGAACAAATAAAAAAAATTAATTTAATGCCTAACATAGCAAGTGCAAGTATTGCACCTTGTGAACATTGTTTGACCGAAAAAATGGTTCGAAAATCCTTCCCAACCAAAATTAGGTCAATGGAACTATTAGGACTAATTCATTCAGATATTTGTGATTCATTGAGTGTCGCTACACACAATGAAAAAGAGTACTCCATAACATTTATAAATGATTACTTCGAATTTTCTTATATTTATCTCTTAAAAAGAAAACTAAAGCTTTTGAAATGTTTAAGAGATATAGAATGGAAGTGAAGAAAACATTGGGAAGACCAATTAAGATATTAAGAATGGATAGAAGAGGTGAATATACCTCTCAAAAATTTGAGGACTATTGCATTCAAATAAGCATATGTAGGTAGGCTACAATACCTTACATGCCACAACAAAATGTGTTGGCGGAGAGAAAGAATAAATTCCTTATGAATGCAATAAAGTGTATGTTGTCACACTCGGAACTCCCAAAGAGTTTTTGGGGCGAGGCAATAATGATTGCTAATTACATACAAAATATAATTCTTACAAAATTCGTTGAATTCACACCATACGAAATATGGAATGTCAGGAATTTTGATCTGGGTCATATTAAAAAATGGGGATGTAAGGCACATGTATTGATTCCTAATCAGCTTAAGGATAAACTAGATTCAAGGACGATAACATGTAGGTTCATAAGATATAGTGAAAAATTCAAAGGATATAGATTCTTTCACAATGATAAAATGCCTTATTAAGAGTCGAGATGCAGTTTTCCTTGAGAAAAGAAAAAAAAGTACTGCATAAAGAAGAGGACGATGAACCTCTAATTATCTTTAGGGATAACAAAAATGACTCAGGACAAGGCATATTAGACATTAATCTAAAAGTGGGAGATGAATATATGCATGATAATATGCTTTTGGAAAATGTAGAGGAACCCATACACTTCACGAGTATAACTGATAACAAAAAGCTCAAGAATCAACCTGCATATTTAGATGATTATTTTCTGTACAGGTGCGAGGTGTCGTGCTGCTCTGTGGACATAGATATAGAAGATTGTACATATCTCATGTCTTACAAAGAAGCAATAGTTTCTCAAGAGCATAGACGGCCGCCATGAGGGATGAATTGAACTCAATTAATCGTAATGGAGTATGGGCATTATGTGTTTTGCCGGAAGGCAGGCAACTCATAGGGTGCAAATGGGTTTTCAAGAAAAAGTACCGAGTTGATGATACTATTGAAAAGCACAAAGTAAAACTTGTTGCAAAAAGTTATACTCAGAAAAGTCGAAATAGATTTTCATGAAACCTACTCTCCAATAGCTAAATTTGCATCTATAAGATCATTTTAGCAATAGTTGTATATATGGATATGAAATTATTTCATATAGATGTTAAAACTATCTTTCTCAATGGGGATCTGAGTGAAGACATATATATGCAACAACCTGATGATTTTTACGTGGAAGGTTAGGAGAATAAAGTGTATAAGTTGAGAAAATCATTATATGAATTAAAATAATCATCGCATCAATAGTATTTGAAGTTCCATACGACGGTCATCCAATTTGATTTTGTAACAAACAAATTGGATCATTGTGTGTACATCAAGAAAGATAAGAGCAAATTTGTGATAAAGTCACTGTATGTAGATGACATTTTACTTGTTGAAAATGATGTCACGATGCTCAATGAAATAAAAGAAAAAATGAGTAAAAAATTTGAAATGAAGAACATAGGAGATGCATCCTACGTCTTTGGAATTCAAATTATTCGATATCGAAGCTTAAGAACATTGAATTTGACTCAAGAACAGTATTTGAATAAGATACTGAAAAGATTTGGGATGTATAATTGCAGCCCTGTTCCTACACCACTTGTGAATGGAAAAGTCTTAGCAAAGGTCAGTGTCTTAATCCTGGACAAAAACATTTGGAAGTTCCATACGCATAAGCGATGGGAAGTCTAATGTATGCCATGTTATGCACAAGGCCTGATTTGGGTTATCTTGTAAGCCTAATTAGTAGATTTCAAAGTAATCCTAAAAAGACACATTGGAAAGTCATTAAGAGGATACTACGATATTTGAAAGGCACGATGCATTTGAGGTTGACATAATTGATACACTTAAGCTTGTAGGTTATTCAGATGCAGATTTCGGTGGGAACATTGATGATCGAAAATCCACATCAAGTCACTTGTTCATGTTGAGTGTGCAACTATTTCTTGGGGAAGCAAGAAACAAGGGTGTGTGGTTAGACACACACATGAAGCTGAATACATTGCATATAGTACGGTAGCCACTCACAGAATATGAATCAGATCCTAATGGGCCAATGTTCATGTTCCATGATAATTAAACTGCAATAAGCTTAATAAACAATGGAGCAAATAGTTTCAAGAAAAAACATATTGAAATAGAATATCACTATATTCAAGATATAGTGAAAAAGAAGGAAGCAAAAGTGACCTACATGCCTATAAGTGATATGTTGGTTGATTCCCTTACAAAGAAAATTCCGGCCGGAATATTCATTAAACATGTTGGTTTAATAGGTCTTATGAACAACTGAGTCAAGGTAAAGTTTACACAAATAGTGACATTGAAAATGATACCTCCGTATGACACTACATGAATAATGGGAGTGTTAAAAATAACGATCGCTACTGTCATGTGGGAGATGTTAAATATGTGACCACAGTGATCACGAACGTGACAACTTGTTGTCATGGCCGTGACTCCATGACCACGTGTCCCGAGGGCTTTTTCCGAGGTACGTCGAGTTATCTTACTCCATGTATTTTCTTTTTTTTAATCCATTTTTGTACTTAGTTTATTTTTCAAGTGTGATAGTGGCAATTTTGTAATTCTACATTCTAGAAAAATGCACCCCCTAACTTGTCATCCACATCACACGTCGCAATCCTACCATCCGAATCTGCGATGTAGTAGAGGAGATCCACTAGTGCTCTCCCGAAGCATTGTAATCATTCATATTTACGCAACAAAAATTTCAGGCTTCCCAAAATCTAGCATTATGCCTCGAACGCGGGGTGACAACCCACAAGAGCGTCCCAAAGTGTCTCAAGCAATCGAGCGCTACGCTGAAGTGCCCGTTTGTTCACAAACACCTACATCGAAGAAGAATCCGCTCAGGACCGAGCATTCCAAAAACGGTGGCATTCGAAAAGTGACATAAGTAAGCTTCCATAAAGTGCTTATTTTTCAAGTATGATAGTGGCAGTTTTGTAATTCTGCACTATAAAAAAGTGCACCCCCTAGCTTGTCCTCCACATCACACGTTCCAATCCTACCATCCGAATCTGCGGTATAGTAGAGAAGACCCGCTAGTGCTCCTCCGAAGTGTTGTAATCATTCATATTTGCTCAACAAAGATTTTAAGCTTCCCAAAATTTAACATTGTGTCTTGAACGTGAGGTGGTAACTCACAAAAGCGTCCCAAAGCATCCCAAGCAATCGAACATTACGTCGAGATGCTCGTTTGTTCACAAACGCCTCCACCAAAGAAGTGTCTGCTCGGGACCAAGCGTCCCAAAAACTGTGACATTCGAAAAGTGACATAAGCAAGCTTTCGCAAAATGCTCAAAAGAACTTGCCTAGACGTTGGGCACGTTCAGACGCTGCACGGGTCGGTCGAGCGAAAAACGACCCCGCGACACATGCACAAGCATGAACAACTATGCACATGATCATCGGCGTTGGCGGTGAACGATTGGCGGAATCCATCTTTAAGAGCCAACCGAGGATCGTGGAGGAATAATGATGACAGACACGTCATCTGACGTTACAAGGCACCGATCATGAAGGATCGCGCGACCTTCGGGTGCTGTCGATGAGCGTTACCAACGCGGAATTTTGGGGACGAACGATTGTTAGCGAGCGCTATAAATTAAGGTCGAGAACGACTGTCGCACCTGTCGGAAGTCCCCAATTGCCTTCATCTCTTCCTTCCCCAGCTTTAAAAAGAATATATGAATTTACAGTTGATCATGATTGAAGACATTACTAGCACTAAAGATAGATGACCAATGAAACTATTTTGATGATGTTATCATTAGTAATGTAATTTTTTTAAAAGATTATTAATTAAATATTAATTAAGTGATTAATGGATATTTAATTTTTTTATGAGTTTTCCCATACTTTTTTTATTTCTTAATATGTTCTTGAAGTTCAAATTGGCTCAAACGACATATCTTAAATTTGAAGACTCCTTTTTTATGACAATTTTCGGACATTAAAACACAGTGTTTTTTTTTTCGAAACTTACCCAAATAGTTCGTAGGAATTTTGTGGTTCATGGCTAGTCATATGATAATTTTTCATTTGAGAACAAACACATCATCCTAATTATCAATTGGGGGTTGTTGAGGCCCTCAACTAATAACATAAATTGTGATGATGAGTTTGATCCGCCCATGTAAAATCTACTTTAAGTTTTGTCCACCCAAATCTCGACCAAGTTTTGTGTGGCCTACATACGAACTATTAATTTATTTATTCATTTCGGATAACTATTTATTTATTTATTTGAGGACACAAGAAAACGTCCTTCATTTGTGTTCTAAATAAATTTTTTTTTTCAGGAGCCCCTCATTCTCAATTCTTTGCCCATGAAAATGATGTCCTCTATTTCTTCCTTCTACCAAACTTTCCACGTCACATTTTCTTGTTATGTTTGTGGCTAAAATTTTCTTTCCCGTATTTTATGTATGAAAAATTATGTACCGAAAAATTGAATTGAGGATTATCAACTCATTTGCAATCAATCATTTGTTCAGAAATTAATTAAACTAATTAAATTCCAGCAAAAAGATTAACATATAGCATGTCTTATCTGAATACACACGTCTTATTATTATTATTGTTTTCTATTTCGTCTCTTTCTACGATTCCTTTTTTTTTTTAAAATAACGACTTATCCAATTGGTGAGGGAAGGGAAATTAAGTTATAATAATTTATCCAAGGATAAATATTTACTAAAATTATATATATGGTTTAATTTTAATATTTCTTATCTCATCTTTTACGTTATTAAATTTTCATTCAACGATTCATAATTGAATCTCTCAAATAATTTATCACAATTAAATGAAAATTTGATGATAAAAAAATAAAAATAAAGAACACTTTTATTTTATCGATATATATTATTTTAAATTATTTTGTACACGGAGCGAAATTAACGGAAGATTTATTTCTAACTTTGAAATCTGAACAATAATCACGGAAAATAAAGAGGAAAAAAAATGTGATCCCATTTACCACCCCATACGCTCGTACCACGTGGCAATGTTTAAGTCTGATTTGTGTCTCCTTTTTTTTCTCCCTCAAGTAATAATCCTCTATTACAATGACAAAAATAATAATTGCCGGTGAAATAATTAGCAATTTCTGAATAGAGTTTGTTTAGGAGTTTGAAATTGAGACAAAAAGTTTTAAAGTATTTTGGTATCTATTTATTTAAAATTTATTTTTTCACATAATAATATTGGTGGCTCTAGAATAAATAAAACTAATAAAAAATAAAATAAAATAACCAAAAGAGGAAAAAAATTAGTTGCTCTCTCTCTCTCTTTCTCTCTCTCTCTCTGCTCTCTCTCTCTCTCTGTATAAGTAGGAACGATAGCGCCGCCACACAGACGTCGAATGATCCATCGGATCCGAGACTTCGCCGGCGAGAGGTAGAGCGCGAACGAAGGCTTTTGGTCCCCGTCTTCGTCTTCGGCGACCGCTTCCGATCCGTTGTAGGGTTCCGGCATACGGTCGGATCTCGGTTGTCCGTTGGCGGCTTCGGATCGATGGCGTCTGAGGATGTGGTTGGAAAGAGCACCGGGGAGTCGGCGGTGACCACGATCGTGAACCTCGCAGAGGAGGCGAAGCTCGCCAGGGAGGGCGTCAAGGCGCCCGGACACGCCATCCTGAGCGTCTGCAAGTCCCTCGTTGCCGGCGGCATCGCAGGAGGAGTGTGAGCCCTCTTTCTCCCCTCCACTCGGCTTTTTTGTTTATCTTTTTGTTGATTTAATCACTGAATTTACGTGTCTCTTTACTCCTTTGGGAATATTGATCTATTTTTCTCATAAATTTCTGATATTTACTGCGAGAACTCGGGTGCTTCGCTGATGACTTTTGTGCTTTTCGGAATTTAATATGTATTCTTAATCGTCTACTGAAATTTTTAATACAAAGTTCGGATTCTTAAATGCTCAGTTTTAGATGTAGTTTTTTAGGCTCCTAACACTTTGCTTTGTCAACAATTTTAATGTCACTGAAGGCTATTCTTGTTGTTTAGACCTGAGGAATAAACTGAGCATGTTACAATTGTAATTATCCTGAGTTTGACCGAATCAATACTAAATATTGGTTTCAGTTGCTGTTGGCCTATGCTATGCCATATCCTTTGAGGTCAACGCTCGCCATTTAGCTTTCTAAAGCTTCTTAGTGGTACCAATTACTGTGAGATAGCAAACCATCTATGGGTCGATTGGTATTTTGAATTTTTTATGTTCATTATGAAAAACTCGTTTGGTGCTTTGATGTTCATTCTGAAAAACCAGAATTAATATCGCAGGAGATATTTGAGAATCTCATCTATTTTTATGGGGCCTTACCCACCCTAATTTAATTCTATTACCTCATGCAGTAGGCTTATACTTCCTTCATAACACTGAAAAGGAAAAAAAAGGGTTTCTTTTTGTTAAATCATTCACCACGTTTCCAGTTAATGGTAATGGGTTACAAATCCACGCAGGATCTTCTCCTATTTAATTGCAACAGAATTTTAATAAATAATCAAAGAACAAAAGATAGTGTTTGAATGCTGTTACATTGGAAATTTTCCAGAAAGAGCACACGGGGTACTTGACTACCCTGTATTGTCTAGTAGTTGGTTAGTTACATAAGACAAATTATCTTGAACTTATTGTCCAAACAATCCTTTTGAAATTCACTTTTTAGGATTGCTCATATATGTGTCCTTCTCAGCTCTATCTTCTAGCAAGTAGATATGGATCAAATTTGTGATTCCATTAGTGACCAGTGTTATAATCATGTTTCACAATCACATATTGAAGCTTTTTGCTGATTGTCAAAGTTTTCTTTTTTAAAAAAAAAGGTAGTAACTTATTTTCATCATTTCATTTACAATAAAAATAATTCAGGCTCTCAAAAAAAAAGGTCAGAATTTAAATTCTTCATTCAAGTAAATGATCTGTTTTCATCTCTTTTATGTTCATTTGATAATCTTTTATCACTCTTTTTTTTTTCATTCATATCTTCTAATGTTGTCTAATTCTTCTTTAGATCAAGGACTGCTGTCGCCCCTCTTGAACGAATGAAGATACTCCTCCAGGTGTTCATTGATTCCCTGGCATTTATACCATCATTTATGTAGAAGCTTTCAACTTGACTTTTTTTTTTTAAAGTGGCTTTCAACTTGATTTATCAACCTGATGCGTATTCATGTTACGTATTTTCTTAAGCATGTGGTGTTGGATTGCAACAATTATTTTCAATTAGTCATGTAGTTGAGATGCATTTTTTCTGATTAGATATTTTCTGACATGCATTTTATGGCTCTGTAACAACACAGGGAGTTCACATGGGCGCACATTTGCATTAAATTGACAAACTTGTTGCATTCTGTTTAAGCTCATTGTTGATTAGATGCAGCATCTTCAGAGCGTGGACATTTTTTAAATTTTAAGTTTCGAACAATTTTTATTCCATTTCCTTCATTATTTTTCTCATAATAATTACTTGTAAAATAGGTCCAAAATCCTCATAATATTCAGTACAATGGAACCATACAAGGCCTTAAGTATATATGGAAATCTGAGGGTTTTCGAGGCTTATTTAAAGGCAATGGTACTAACTGTGCAAGGATAGTTCCCAACTCAGCAGTCAAGTTCTTTAGCTATGAAGAGGCATCAAGGTATTTTATTCATCATCCTCTTTGCTGATGTGCAAGAAGCTCAATCTTGGTAGTGTAAAATCAGATATCTTCCTTTCAAGTTGACAATCGGTTCTTGAATTTGTTTCAGAGGAATCCTATGGCTTTACCGGCATTACTCTGGCAACGGTATGAAGGATATTCTTCTCTTTGCCATTTATTTTTTCACAGTGGTTCTTTTTTTATGTTTTCCAATGTTTGCAACTTTGCATATTTCTGCATTAATTTGCAAGTTTTGAATTTTATTGCAGATGTTATAGGATTATTTTTCTGCTCCTTTATAGTCTTGTAATGCTGCCATACCAGTTGAACCCAGTGAATAAATTTACCTCATCCATTTTCTCAACACTACAAAAGTAGATGACAACCCTAAAAAAAATTAGATGACATTATGACATCGGTGAAGAATCTTCAAAAACAGAGCCTTTACAGTATCTTGAACAATCAGCAGTAGTAAAAGAAAAGTTCATCCAAAGCTCGGTACAGTGTGGTAGAAATGTATGTTTTAACCTCTCTCTCTCTATCTCTCTAAAGAAGAGATATAGATGCTTTATAGAATTTGAGATAGGTACCTACTGGGAATGTATTTCTTGGTTTGAATGGAGATGCTTCATGCCTCCCTTTTATCTTGATACACACAATACCTATGTCTAAACATAGTTTTTGCAGTAGGAATTATTGTGGCATTTCTATGATGGAACTACTGGTTAAGTTTCCAAACAATATTGATTAGTGGCCAATTTTTAGAGTTTTTTAGAACCTTTCCTAAAAAAAAGGATTTTTTTTTCACAACCATTGTTTATTAACTATTTCCTGCGGCTTCATTTTGGCTCACTATACACCAATTAGTAAGTCAATTGTGGGTAAGATGGAAAGAGATCTACATTTTTCCTCCTTAAAAGTGCGGTCTTTTATTTAATGTCTTTTCATTAGAAGCAAAAACATTTCTCTAGTGAGGTTCATCGTCATCTCAGCATGCTTGTAGAATATGTATTTTATTATATTTTTTCACAAGTATGTGCAAAAACGTATGTGAAAATACTTAACAGTGGCTGCTAAATTATCCTTCAAAGTTTTTTGAAGGTATATCCTTCTTCAATTATATGCATGCTAAATGGGGAATTGTGCGTTCATCTTCTCCTCTTCATCATGTTCTTTCATTATATTTCCTCAGAAGATGCTGAACTTACGCCTGTCTTACGGCTTGGAGCTGGAGCATGTGCTGGAATTATTGCCATGTCTGCAACTTACCCTATGGACATGGTTCGTGGAAGGATAACCGTTCAGGTACTGTTTGTTGTTTATGCTAGTGTATTGTCAAATAATTTGGAAACCCTAAGTCTTGTTTCCTCCAAATCACGTCTTTACTGCCGATGTTATCTCTTTGTCCAATTGAATATTGCAGACTTCAAAATCCCCATACCAGTATAGAGGAATGTTTCATGCATTAGGCACAGTCTATCGGCAAGAAGGCTTTCGTGCTCTCTACAAAGGCTGGCTTCCATCAGTCATTGGAGTTGTAAGTTCCTTCCACCATTAAGTTGATATTTTTACTTTTTCCAATTCTCTAAAGAAAATATTGGTGAACTTAAGTAATTTTCTTTTTGACGAAAATATCTATAGGTAATATTAAGACATGTGGATATATCCTCAAGGGAAACGAGCTCTTTGCTTTTGAGATATTTAATGCTTATGCATGTGTATTCATCCTATCCTCTGTAACATAGCAGAAAACTATGCATTGTCCTCGTTTCTTATCCCAGGACTACATTCAAAATTGTGATAAGAACCTGGTTGTTCCTGTGGTGATATGGTTGCAGTTGCCATATCATTTTATTCTTTCATGTGAAATTTTTATTTTCATTGCAGGTACCATATGTTGGCCTCAACTTTTCTGTCTACGAGTCTTTAAAAGACTGGTTAATCAAGTCAAATCCATATGGATTTGTTCAAAACTCGGAGTTAGATGTATTCACAAGGCTTGCATGTGGTGCTGCTGCTGGAACTGTTGGCCAGACTGTTGCCTATCCTCTTGATGTAATCCGGAGGAGAATGCAGATGGTGGGTTGGAAGGATGCTTCTTCTGTTGTAATAGGCCAAGGCAAAAGCAAAGCCCCATTGGAGTACAATGGAATGATTGATGCATTCAGAAAAACTGTACGCCATGAGGGCTTTGGAGCATTGTACAAGGGTCTTATCCCCAACTCTGTTAAGGTTGGAATTCCTCATTATTCGACTTGTGACTATCATGAGAAAACATCTGGTTATTCAGGTAATATTTGTCTAACTGGCTGGCTTATCACTTCTGCTTTCAGGTGGTGCCATCCATTGCAATTGCTTTTGTGACCTACGAGGGTGTAAAGGATATTCTTGGAGTGGAAATGAGAATTTCAGATTGAAGAGAAAGGCGGGGCATGTAACTGTTATTTTTGTAGGGAGCTTTTGACTTATTCTTGGTAGGTTTGTACATAGAAGGATGACTGAGGAAGAGAAGTTCAGCATTGAAAAATCCTTACTGATTGATACCTCTCAGCTTTGGGGGATCTGTTGCTGAAATCTTGCTTACTGCCTTCAGAAAAATAAATAGGCCGTGAAGGGTAGGAGAGGATTTTGTCTCTCTGATGAAACCTATGGCAACTATATTTAACTTTCTATGTGGACTTGTTTTATTTCAGCTTGCTGCTACTGTATGATTGTATCTATCCCGGGAATCCATGGAGTGCTTTCCCCATTGTTAGTTTCTATGTATTTGCTTTGAATCAATTTGTTCTATCACGAATACGATTATAAAAATTCTTCGTATCCTTGGCTTCTGAATCGGCTTGCATTTTCTTTGAAAATAAATGGTCGATTTCACCCATCTTCCCAAACCTGCTTGATTCTTCAAAAGTAAACGTCTTTAGGTTTTACTTCGTCCTTCATTCCCTTCGTTTTCTTATTACATGTTTCTACTTCAAAAATATTAGTCTCACTTCATTTCATTAGACGGATATAAATGTCTATAATTCACGTGAAGAAGTAACAATAGTGTTGCCCATACTTTAAAACTCAGCATAATTTTTGCAATCCCATTGTTACGGTTTCACTAGTTTAGCTGCCGTTTGATTTGCGTGTATTACATGTACATTATTGATTATTTGCTTTAAAACTTTTTAGTGTCTATCAAATTATCCATTGCACTAAATTATCGATAATTTTTCTGTACTTTTAATTATTATTTTCATCACTAATAGTTACCAACCATTATAATATCATATTATTGGCTAACTAAATTGAGAATGCGTCAAACGGCCTTGGAAGTAAACTAATTATTTTATCTTTATTCGAGAAGAAAAACAATGCAACCCTTTGATTCATTGCCCGTTCTTCGTCATGGATCGTTGTCAACACACGGTGGTAATAATTTAATTGAGATGACGATTACTGAAAGTTACTGTAAGCTTATCGGTCAGCTTATAGCTGCTCTAAGCAGTTGAATGATCTGAATTTCCATTTGCTTCGTTTTTAATTTTTTTTCCTTTTCTCCCTTTTTTTTGTTTAGGCTGATTAGTTCCTCAATACTTTCATTTATGATTATTTCACAGAAATATAAATCAAATTAAAACAAGCATGAACTTAGAAACACCTTGATGTTACAGTGGCCAGTTCTGACTATAACTGATTCTTCGGAAATCGATGGATCTCGATCGAAAAAAAATATAACTGATTCAACTTTTTTTTTACATTAAACAAATTATAAAAATTACATCAATCCTATTGACGATACTCCAGCTTGAGATTTTTCTTTATTCAGACAAGACTTGGTGATCCAATTTTGAAGACATTGTTGTTGAGAAATGATAAATCTTTAATTAAGGGCCTCATATTTTCTTTAATACGACAAGTTTCCGAACTCACACAGCACATGCTGTTGCATAAAATTAAGAGTGAAGGACGTTAAATGATCATAGAAAAAAAAACTTATCAATTAGATTTTGTAAAAAAGGAAATATTACAACAAAAACATGAACTACATGCAAAAAGGGGACCTCGAATTCGTGGAGCCAAAAGCGACTTCAGCTTGTGCTGCTTGGTGGAACGGCTGCCAGCATCGACGTCAAGATTTCCACCAGACATCTCGGTCTCAAATTTTACTTCGACCGGATGCAACATTCATTCTTTTGGATTTAAAAGATTTTGTAAGCGTATATATGAATGAATAAAATGAATGTTTGAGTTACTCGTCCGGGTACGTGTGTGATAATCTTGGAAAGAGCTTCTCAGGCAAAAGCTCTAATCCTTCGTCTTCTCAATTTGTACATTCTAATGAATAGAGAAAAAAAAGACATCCTGATGGTTGAACAAAAGTGAGGCTGAAACAAAGGAACGGGGAAAACTACGAACTTTACAACAAACTCGTGGTTTGGTTTCGTGTTACCGAGAGATGCTGGTAAAGTTGACTGTATTTGTTCCTGTAGTAGTCGATCTGCAAACATAACTGCCTTATGGCCTCCCTCTTCTCTTCATTCCTCATTAGTATCTCTTCTGCCAGTTCCTTCACCGCTTTTTCCACTTGCTGCAATCTCTCGTCCGACTCAAATGATCTTACAATTAGTTCCTCCAATTCTGTGTTCTTCCTTGCTAATTGGAACCTTAGATCCTCTACCTCAGACCTCAGAGTAGAGATGCTCTCCTCGGAGGTCTTCAATGTCGATGTAAGCTTATATATCTCCACGTTCATCTCTTGGTTCGTGCAAAGCTGCTCTCTTAAATTTGCCTTCAAGGTACTGAACTCCTTTATGCACAATGATAATCCGTGTACAAGTTGAGAATGCTTCCTCTCGAAGTATGCTTCTACTTTATCAAGTTCTGGCCAGAAGCCTGAGATCCCAGATTCAACCACCTCTTTGATTCTGCTTGGCTCTTTTTGTAAGAGGTCCAGCTTTTCAGATAATTTTTGGATGGACTCTTGCATTTCTCTGCCTCTCTCTTGCAATATTTCTTCTTTCACTTTGTTTTCACCTATAGTTATGTGCAGCAATTGATTTGCCAAACGAAGATGAACTTCTCCTGCTTCAACTTCACTCTGTAGCCTTCCAATCTCTTTGCTTGCATGTGTCTTTTCTGTTTCAGATAATTTAAGTTTTTTTGTCAGTTCCTTCTGAATGCCTGACAATTTGTTTATCTCTTTGATCTGCTTTTCTCCAGTAGTCATTGCGATGTCTAGCTTCTCACGTAAGGCCTGCAAGTGTTCATTTAGGTGTCTCAAGTCTTTGAGCAAATCGCAGGATTTACTTTTCTGAATTTCTAACCTTTCTTCCTGTTTCAAAATTTTACTTGTTATTTCGTCCTCCACTTTTGCCATGGAAACTTGATTTTCCAAAAATATATCACCCATTGTTTTCATTTGAATTTCCAATTCACTCTTCTCCTGCTTCAGCAAGCATAGGACAGCTTCAAGGTCATTCATTTGTAAAATCAAAGCTTGGATTTGGTTAGTTGCTTCATTTTGTGCTTCTTCAAGGTCTTTCTGAAGAGCTGATAATTCAAGCGATTTTATTTGCAGTTCTCCTTCTAGATCAGAGTTTCTAGCATCCAAGTCTTTGTTGTTTTGCTGTAGAACAGAGTTCTCCTTGTTTAACACTTCAAGATTATTTCCTAGAGTTCTACTATCAGCCTCTATATACTCTAATTTTGTTAACAATTCATTGTTCTCTTCTCTGGAGAGTCTAATTTGCTTGTTTAACTCGCCAAGTTGGTGATTGACTTTTTCCAGTTCATGACTCAAATCATCAACCTTTACATGCAACCGCCCGTTGAAACCATTTAGCTGCTCTATTTCAGATTCCAAGTTACTAATAATTTTCTCTGCTTCCTGTAGCTTGTTTTCCATCTTCCTAAGGGCCGAATTCTCATCTTTCAATTGGCCCAGCTCATTTTCTAGCTCTTCACACAGTGTATTTTTTGACTCCAATTCACTCGCCAATCTCAATTTGTCTAATGTCAACTTTTCCACTTTCCCAACTGCAGATCCTAGTTCTTTATTTGTTTGAGCAACTTGAAGTTTGGTAGCATTCAAGTGAAGACTCAAATTTTCTATTTTGGCATTTAACATAGAAACATCAGTTTCCAGCTGTTCTATTTGAACTTTATAAGTTTCCATCTCTGTGTCAGCAAGCTTTAATTTACACATCAGTTCTTGATTCTCAGATCTGACACAACTTTTTTCATCTGTTAATGTTTCTAAAACCTTTTTCAATTTGATTGACTCTTGCATTGTTGCTTCAAATTGCAATCTCAATGCTTCATACACCTCAAAGTTCTTGTTTCTCACTTCTTCTAGTTGCATAGAGAATTTATTCACTTTCTCTCTTTCTTCTTGAGTCATTTTCACAGCTTCACCAAATTCAGCTGCCAAGGTTTTTCCTTTTTCCTCTCTGTCTTTCAGTTGTTGGCTCAGATCATCAATTACACGCAACAAGTTGGAGTTTTCTTCTTTTAATATCCCTGAAGATGTTTTCAGATCACTAACAATTTGCTTTGTATCCTGGATCTGATGTGACAACTTCAAAATATCTGATTTCAAAGCGTCATTTGCCTCACGGGCTTCTGCCAAATCCTTACTCAGTTCACTGCTTTTCCTTGAAGCAGCTTCCAGATCAAGTTCCAAATTTTCTTTTTCTGATAATAACTTCGCATATTTGCATGAAAACTCATCATTTGCAAGCTTCAAGTTGAGCGTAGCTTCATCTCTTTGACCTGTCAAAGATTTATCAAGTTCCTGTATCTTGTTCAACATTTCAGAGTTCTCGTCGTTTAACTTTTCTATTGAAATCTTCAGAGCACTTATGATTTTCTCCATGTCTTGCATCTGAGAAGATGAACTCAGCAGATCAGATTTCAAGGCTCCATTCTCTTCTTGCATCTCTGTCAATATCCTGGATGTTTCACATTTCATTTCTTCCAAAGCTTTGTTCAATTCACTATTCTTTTCTTTAGAACCTTGTAAATCACCTTTCATGCTGTCATTATCCAGTAACAGCCGTGCAATTTTGGAAGAAAATTCGTCGGATTCTAATTTCACATTCAAAGTGTATTCATCTCTTTGATCAGTTAAAGATTTCTCCAATTCGTGTATCTTGGTTTTAGATTCAACGTTGTTAGATCTGAGAGATTCTACTTCCTTATTCTTGTTATCCAATAATTGGTTCAGGGAAGCCACTTCTTGGGAAATTTGTTCTAATGCTTCCTTTAAATGAGTATTATTAGATTCCACAGCCAACTTCTGATCTTTCATCTGTTGGACCTCAATCTTACATCCTTCCACAAACTTTACTGCCTCGTGGAGCTTGCTCAAAGCATCTGCATTATCTGATAAAAGAGCTTGTTTTTGCTCTTCAATTGTACATATTTGCTTATTTGCTTCTTCTCGTCCTTTAAGAGAAGCGGACAACTGCTCCTTAAGTTCTCTATTCTCATCTTGTACGAATTCTGTACTCTTTGTCAAGCTCCGAAGGTTGTTCTCTAACATAACTTTGGCGGCTTCAACTTCTTCCAACTTAGCTTCAATGGTCTCAAATTTTGAGGTTTTATCAAGCAATGAGGCAACATCAGTATGAAGCTCAAAATTTTGCTTATTGACATTTTCAAGCTGCTCCTGCAATTCTTTGCACTTCTCCAAGGATATCTTCAATTCTCCTGTAAAGTCCTTTTTACTTGTTTGTTTACTTGAGTCTTCTTCTGATGCAGAATCTGAAGAGTCGGAATTGGAACTAGAACGAGAAGAAAACCACCCACGGTGTTCATTCCGGTGAAATTTATTCTTTAGATTTTCAGTTAAATTGTCATAGCGTTTGTAGAGATCTTCGTAGCCCTTATGCACATCCTTTATAAGAGAAACTAGCTCAGACTTATCTACTGAATTCAAGGATGATGTGTTGCCCTCCTCTTCAGCTATAAGCTGGAGTATTTTGTCAATGTTATTTTCAGTGTCTGCAGGAAGAAATGTAGAATTAACTCAAGTTGAAAAAAGATCCAAGTAGTAATAATTAGAAGAAAAAAATAACAGGGGAACGCCGCAACAAGTTTATGTAGTAGAAAAGAATGAACATAGTGTACTAATTTCCTTCTTTCTCCAGAGCTTCGCTCTCTTTTTGAGAAGTAAAATGATGGCTACCAAGCTTAGGACCATCTGTTTGTCGTTTGAATTAAAAACCATAAATTTCAGTGATTTACAAGGGAAAACTATAAACCCTCTCTTCTAACTTCAGTTACTGCTTCCAGGTGCATTAAAAAAACATTCAAACCACTGGTTAAACAACTTGAAAAACCAATGAGAAAAGTTCAGATGCCTCTAGGTCATCAAAATTTATCCATTAAGTTATTAAGTACCTAAAGATATATCAGTTATTTAAACGCCTTCAACAATAAAATGTTCAAAGCTAACAAAACGAAATTATATTTCTAGTCAAAAAATGCAACCATATAAATCTGAATTGTTGTCTCTTTATTAGGATAAAAATCAAGCAAGTTGCTTAATATAAATATCTTTGAGCATTGTCTAACAATTTTAAGGAATAGAAGCTTTTTCTCCAAAACCAGATATATACCTTTCTTGTTCTCCAGTACTTCCGAATTCTCAGGATTAATGTGAGTACTGAAAATTGAAGAAAGAAATTTATCCAATCTGCTTTGCTTTGTCATCTTTGAAACATCTCCACTGGGTTTGAACTTTGAGGATTCCTTCAGGAAAAATAATCATTAATTTCTCTTCATAGATTGTATTATAAAAGCAAGTCATTGCTGAGTCAATGATGATAATGCCAAAGTGTGCAAAATAAAGACTTTCTTGAGTTGAATTGCATAATTCTCGTTTATGCCATGAAAAATTTAACCATCCATTCAAGGAACTTATTTTTAGGTTATCAGCCTGTTGAAAGCAATTATGACCAATAACTGTGGTGGCATAAGGATTATCAACTTGAATAAGGTTTATGAACAAATCGAGTAGTTCAACAGATATTGCATGATCGCCTGTGGTTTCATAACAATGCAATACACAAGTTAATTGATATCAAAGAAAGGGTTCATCTTTTTCATAGAAAATTTGAGTTTGAAATGAACATCTTGTGTATTGTAATGTTAGAATGTGACGAAATGAATTTTCAATTCATAATGCACAAATAGGCGGATAAGAAGCATTCACACATTTGGACAAACACAATGAACCAATTGTGAAATATTTTAGTCGAAAGCAACCTTGCAATGTTTGTTTATCAATTTGCACATGGTAATTTCAGCTTCACCAGTGATTCATTATGCTGTTGTTGCCTCACGATCCAAATACACCACATTCAGAAATTGAAAAATTCTGTCATCAGCAAGAATGAATCTTTTCATCAATGTGCCTATGGGCAAATTCATAAGTTTAAAGGCATTAAAGCTACCATTGTTAGCGTATTTTTCCATATTGAATGCATAAGGTTTCATCATGCATTCATGCTTAAAATTCAAGGAAAAAAACAAAAAAATTTGAAAACTGCGACGTGATCTTAATTGT
This sequence comes from Pontederia crassipes, assembly GCA_030549335.1. NCBI lineage: Eukaryota > Viridiplantae > Streptophyta > Magnoliopsida > Commelinales > Pontederiaceae > Pontederia > Pontederia crassipes. Next base: position 2,990,189 of record CM060184.1, read on the forward strand.
GAGCCAATCTTAATCAATCTCTAGACATCTAAAATGAGCAAATGTGCATCCTTCTGTCACCATATTTTTTTCTATAAAGAAAATGTAAGAAAACTTCATAATCAGAGGGCATTGAAACTAAATCTAATTCGCATACCAAAAAACAGAAAAGAAACGAAAATCCTAGCACAAAATTTCACAATATAAAACTCCCAACATTAAGACCCAAATATTAAAACAAGAACAAACGTAATTGCTGCGTCATTTGTCCTCCGGCATCATCTATCGAAGAAGAGGAGGAGGAGGAGGAGATCGAGAACACTGAAACATACCTCAAATCTGCGAAGAATTGGAGGCCGAAGCAAAGCCTCAAGCTGCTATCTCCGCGTCACGCGATGCAAAAACCAGATCAACCGATTGCGACGAGTAAAAAAAAAAAAGAAATTAACGCATAAATTGATGAACAATTAGTGAAAGAAAAAAGGAGATGAAAAATAAAAAAGATACCTTAAAATGCTTTCGGTGGTCCAGAGAGAGAGGAGGAGAGGAGGATTACAACTTTGGAACCTTATGACAATAAAAATATCCTCGGAGTTTGCCCTTATTTACGACAAAGCCACCCCGATGGTTCCACGCGGGCCCAGCACTACCGGGGCGGCTGGGCTGTCGATAGCCGTCGAAGCGGTGGCATCTTTTCTCCGAGCCGTCCGATCCGCGTGACTGTCCGAACTCGATGTCCGGTGACCGGGAGGTGTCATCACCTCTCGGCGGCTGCGGCCCGCACCCGACGTACGAGCGTTGGAGCCAAATGGGGGAGCCGCCGTTTTTTCCCGCCAGATTCCCGTTTGACATCTCCACCCTCGGAAACGGATCCGACGGTCCTACGTTCGCGCGTCGAATCGATTTGAAATTTTTTTTCGAGCTTTAAAGGTTATAATATTAGCTCAAAGCATTTCGAGGCTAATAAAAATCCGACCCAAACATCCGAAAAAATTAAATAAAAAAATTAAATGGGACTCGATCCGCTAAAATTAGAGTCCCAACTAAGAAAATTGTAGAACTTGTGAAATTTATTTCTATTTATTAATTTTTATTTATATAATTAAGTCATAATTCATCTTTTCCTATTATTAGTAATTAGTATGATATTTTTTTATATAATTCAATATGTCAATATCATATTATGAAATTCTAATTTAATACTTTCAGGTAGGGGCATAAAAAAAACTTGACTAAACCACAAAATCTATTTGACTTGAAAAATCAATTCAAAAAAATAAAAAATTAGAGGACCGAATACGATTTAGGACGATTTTTAAATAGCAAAACCGATCCGCTTAAACTAGAGCCCCACCCAAAAAAATCGTAGGGCCCGTGGAGTTTATTTTTATTTATTAATTTTTATTTATATAATTAATTTATATGTAATCAATTATTTTATTACAAGTGTAATAATTTTTTATATAGCTTAATATATTCCTATCACATTATAAAACTCTAATTTAATAATTCTAACACTATATCCTATATTTAGTTATAAAATTAAATAAGTTAATATTAATTTTTAATTTATTGTATAATTTTTGAAAATATTATTTATTAAAATAGGTGTCCGAGAAAACCACTCAAAAAATTGATCTGTTAAAGGTAATTTTCCTTTTTCCTAAATAGTTTTAGGGTGATTTTTGTGATTTAAAAAATTGGTCCGAAAAATAACAGATAGTTTTTTTGATCGAAAAATTGAACCGATCCAAACCATTTTCACCCCTACTTCGAGGATTATACCCTATATTAAATTTAGTTATAAAATTAAATATATTTACATTAATTTAAATTTATTATATATTTTTAAAAAAATATTATTTCACTACAATATGGATAAAAAAATTGGTCAATTAGAGAGATGAGTTTTCTTTTTTTCTCTCCAGGTTTTTAGGTGGTTTTTTTAAAATTCAAAATCTGACCTAAAAAATAATTGATGATTTTTTTTAACCGAGAAATAATTTTGAATCACTTTCACTGTTATTTCGAGCCATATATATCTCTCGTGTAAAGATGGACCTTCAGGCCATGCTCGAGCCAATCAAATTGAATTTGATCATGCTTCGAACCATGTCGGGCTGACATAGCCTAAAATCATGTCATGGCGGGTTGTGTCAGAAGGTACTTTGGTTGACCCGACCAAGTCGATCAGGTGGGATCAGATCATTTCGAATCAATTTCACCTTTATTTCAAGCAATATATATCTCTCATGTAAAAATGGACTGTCGGGGCATGCTCGGACCGATCAAAACCGAATTTGATAATTTCTCGGACCGTGTTGGGCTGGCATAATTCAAAATGTGTCTTGGCGGGTTGTGTCGGAAGGTACTTCGGCTGACCCGGCCACGTCGGTCGGCTCGGGTCGTCCTTTTTTTTCCTTTTTCCTATATGTATTAAATTAGGAAAATAAAAAAGGTCATATTTTTTACCCTAAGATTTATATTAATAAATAATAACAAATATTATAATATATGATATTATGTTTATTAGATGTATAATAAAAAATATTATATATATAATATATAGTTATAAACTTTATGATATGTGATTAAATATATGTATTGTTAATATAATTATAAAACTTATAACATATTATTAAATATTTAACTATATAATAAAAAATCCTGCTCGTCGGCCCATGCCAGTCGTGAAAAATAATTTTTAAACATTGTGATGACAAAAAAATAATTAAAAAGTATATAATAAAATACATTTGCTTATGGACTAATTAATAACTTTGGTAGGATCTCAGTCCACTATGAAAATGTATTACTAATTAAATTGGTTTAGATATATCAATTTTAATTAATAATATATCTATATTATATGCATTTTTATTTATAATCATGATTGTAATTTGAAAAGTGATAATAAATTATGTATAAAAAATAATTAACAATGTAATTGAATAAATATACCATAATCCAAATTTTAGATTTAACTAGAAACACATTTATCATTGCATCTATATATGATTTCAACATTTGTATGAAAAAATGAAGAATAATAAAAGATTGAAACAATAATGAGGAAAGATGAAATTTACATTTGTGATTATTATAAATCATCTAATCATTATTTTTATTTATTATATTTTATCATTTGGATTATTACTCGGCAAAGACCATTTATAAACATGTTTATGAATTAAGTGATATCCAATGACCTATAGGTTTAATTGTTTGTGTAAATGTATGATATTTTGTTTATTTTGTTTTATTTTTATGTACATATTTTGTTTATTTTATTAGCAAAACTCATACTTGTAGTTTTAGAAAAATATTTTATACTTAGTTTTATTTGATTTTATAAAAATATATTATTTTTTAATAAAAACATATAATTCTACTCAAATAAAATTTATTTATTTACATTACATTTTATTTTATAAAAAATATATCCAATGAATATGTTAATTCCAATAAATTCTTTTTACATTTAATCTTCATTTATTTTTGTAAAAAAAATATAAAAAAAAGTAATTTAGTCAAATTTAGTTATTTTTATTTCTGAATCCTTTTTTTTTTTGAATTTTTCCTTACATTTATCCACCAAAAATTTTATTTTTACTCAAACTAGACTCACGTATAGTATAATCTTAGTTGAGTATTTTTCTTTTCATTAGGCAACTTTCTCTTACATAAAATAAATTTGAGAATATTGAAAATATTTTTAAAAGAATTTTAGAAAATTATAAGCATTACCGAACAAAAAGTTTAAATATCGTTGCTATTAAAGTAGACTAGTTTTTTTATAATGATCTATATGATATTTGGCATTAACAACCATGTTTAAATTCAAATTTATGTTGGGTCTAACATATTTGACAAATAAAATGAAGAACCACAAGTTCGAGTTCCATGGACTCTGATTTGATTTGTGCTTATTAACCTATATCACCCACCCACAGAATCTTGAGCATATTGAATTAGAAAAAAAGGAAAATGATGGTGTCCATGCCTCCATGACTTGAGTGCCTTGGGCAACATCCAAATTACATATGATCTTTAAAATACTAGTGATGCCAAAAAAAGTGATGCATGGTTGGCAGGTAAAAATCAAGCGTGGATTTTCGTTTATATTCCCAAATTATAAGCCAAAACTTATTAGTTTGTTATATATTTAATATCATTTAAATTTCAATTATGCATAGATTATATTATTTTTTATTCTTTTGTTAATGTTAGTATTACATAGGTCATAAAATGATATTTAGAAATATTGTGTTAGTTAGTCTCCAAACAAATTATCTTTCATACATCTACATCTACTGAAGTTAGTTTCATTTTCTTCTATATGGACAAATTTTTTTATCAACATTATCATTTTGCAAGATAAGTCTAATTGAATGGATAATTTATTATGATAAAGAATTGGAATAAACTTACAAATTTATTATGTTTTTAAATAAGTTCCACATCTTTTCTCTATTAAATATATGTCATCAGATGCACAATTGTGTCATCATCAATTGTTTACTATTGGGGTGAGAAATTCGATACCAATCTATTTGTCCATTCCTATTAGAAGCATGAATTTTCAAATCATAATGTTTTGGATGATTATGATGTGAAAATGAACTCATTGCTCAAATTTGGATAGATATTTTTTTTGCTACATTTTTACTCTTTTATTTTTTCCATTCTTATTATTACATTTTACTCCAGATTCATTATAACATGTTTAAATATATACAAAATATTAGGAATATCAATTGTCAAAATATTATTTTGATGAAGCATGTTTTTCTTGTTCCTTTTTACTTGTCCAGATAGAGTTTACTTAGTAAAAGCAATCTTATATTCTTCAACTTTAAATCATAATTAAATTCCTTATCTTTTACAAGAGCACAAGCAAATTGGACAATCTTTTTAATTTGTTTTCTAAAAATCATACGACATTTTTTTAGAATAGGATTTTGATAAGAAAATTATGAATGTTGTTTTTTCCTTATTTTTTGAAATAAATGCTAAAAAAACTATTCATCGCTTTAATCATTTATAGAATATTTTAAACATGTTCATAGTAATTAAAAATTAAGAAAATCATATAATAAATAATTAAGCATTTTTTATTTAAGCCTTAGTGATATATGTTGCCATAAAGTTTAAAACTAATATTTCATATGAGATATCTTGATATTCTTATTTTTTTTCCTTTTTTGATATGAGACTTTTTTTTTTAAAAGAAGACATTAACTTTTATTAAAAGGGGAAATGTCTTGGTACAAAATACTGAGAATGCTTTGAGGAGGGCTGTCCTCCCCAAAAACATTTATTTTGTCGCGATAAATGTGGTGACAAGTAAAAGATTGAAAGAGGCGTACAATATTTAAAATTTTCCAACAGCAAGGCTTCTCATTAGAATGATTTCAGCCAAAAGAGAAGAGTCTGTTTAGCAAAATACCCATTGTAACCCCAAGTGTACACAACTGCCCATCATCTGCCCCCAAGCTTCCGTTTTCAAGATTGTGCATGTGTCTCTCCTAAGTGCACACGAGATGTTGATTGGCATGTTCATAAACTGATGATTGCTTAGAAATCGTCGGAAGAATAGAATTGAGTTGAAAGTTATTTGTTTCAACATCTATTTTGGTTATTATATAAATTTGTTATTCTTTTCTTCATCATTGGCGTCGTCAAAAAATTTAGGAGCAAGAATGTCAATTCTTCTGTGTAAGTTCTCATGCATTAATCCATAGTGAATTTTTCGACTCCACATGTCATAATTCATGCCATTCAATTTTTTTTAGTTTTAATCATTTTAGATGCAATCATTTTAAGGCATTTTTAATAGAACGAGAATCACTAACTATATCAAAGGATTATAAAAAATAAAAAAATATTTGTCTCAAGAAATAAAAATACCTTTAGATAAAAATATTTATCTAAAATTAAGATTCAAATATAAGGAAATAAATTTTTTTATTATATATATAAAATAAGTAGTTAAATTTCAATAACTCCTTAAAAATTAATTTGAAATTCAAACAATATATATTGATCTATTAAAATAAATAAATAATTTTTAATAAATGAACTTTCAAATTTCTAATATATTTATATACAATGAAAATGATTAATATATCACAAAAAAGAGGGACCAAAAAATTGATTTCGAATTAAATAATTCCCAAAAGTTTTTTAAGGTGAGGCCGAGAAATTTTTAAAAAACTTTAATCTTTAAAAGACGTTTCAAACAAAAATTGGATGACCAAATGAAATGAATAGAATAACGATAAAAAATTTCAGTTAATGACGAATTTCAAAATTGTACACATAATTATCTAATAACTATACGCCTGTAACTAAAATTGTATATAAACTATAAACAACTAATTTTTATGGATATACTAACGAAGTTTAAAACAAATTCTGAAAAAAAGCAATAATCAAACTAATATCTACTTCTCAAAGAAAATAATTTCTAATTAGATTCAAACAAAAAAAAATTTGTTTAAGTAAATCTGCAATTAAATCAAGATAGGGCTGTATTCTAAAGTCGATCAATTGTTAAAAATCAATCGTGTCGACAAAATAGTAATAATAGTGAATGAATAAGGAAAATTGAAAAATAGTGCGTATCCAACTTATGATAATGATGCAGTTAAAAATAGGAGCTTCGCTATTTTTTTTATTATATATATATTCTAAAAAATGATTATATATATATATATATATATATATATATATATATAGCAAAACAAATGTACTAATTGGTACAAATACACTGAATTTGAAATTTTGTAAAGGAAATTCAATATTTAATTCTTACGAAAAAATGATTTCAAAATAATATTAATGACGTTCTTTGATTAATTTAAAATAATTAATTAATCTGGAAATCAATATGTATTACTTAAATATCTGCAAATAATAAATAAATTTTATCTTGAAAATAAAAAAAAATACGAAGGAGATCGCGTGGGCAGTAAATAATAAATCATCGTATAAATAATAAATCAGATTGATCAACTTAGAAGAATCAATGGCTATGATTAGTTGCTACAGTAACGCACTGTTCATCTTCTTCAATTTTTCTCAAACGCGTGTGGCACCGAAGGCAGGGGAAGGGTCGACCGTCGGCAGGGTTTCGTCGGAGGTGAAATCGGAGGTCAGAGAACGTTCACAGAAGACGTGGAAGAGGTGTAGCAGCGTCAATTTCGGATCTTGCGCAGTCGGGAACGTTGTGGGCCAAAATGTTTTGGGAGGGTCGCCGGATTCGCAGCGCCTCTGTCAGCTCGTCCGGAGGCGTTTAAGTTCACTTCAGGGTTCCGGCGAACAGAGAAGAAGCAGAGAAGGCGGCAGTGCCCTCGTGTCGTAACCGTCTGACGTCATGGGCCGCTTGAAGCGGACGTCCGTGGAGCGAATCTTCCGCTCCACGAAGGTTATATGTTACATTGCAGGCCAAAATTCGAGCTTCTGGAATCTAGTCTCCGAATCGTGATGCTGTTGAAGTTAACAGATTGCTGAGTTTAATAGGCGCATAGAGCGCAGATAAAGGTTGGCAGTTTCGTCTCTGCGCCATGGACGAATCACCCGAAGCTCGTAAGGCTGTAGAAGCCTCAAACCAAGATCCACGTATCAAAAGATTACACAGTGATCAAGATCCAAGGCAGCAATCCGGAGATGAACAAGAAACTTATTCTCTGCCGGCGACTCGAGAAATGGATTGGCAAAATCACTTCCCTTTGCTGCAGAAACATGATGCATCTAGAATTGACAGGGCAGGTGGTGGAAAGAGTTCGAATTGTAACATAGTTTCACAGTCTCAAAGCGGAATGCGCCGCGTGAGCCCTCTATCTTCAAACGACCCCGGTGTCGTGGCTGAAGAGCTGATCTTGAAAAGTTTCAAGAGTCCTAGCATGTCTTTAGGTGGAAGTTCAATTAGTGAAGAGAAGTCACCCTTTGGGACAAGACTGCGGAGGAATGTTACCAGAATCTCTCGTGGAGCAGACACAACGTCTTCCGGATCCAATTCGATTGCTTTCCTAGATGATGCAGCGAAATTGTCGAGGGCTCCTTATGGGACATCGAAAATTATGCCGATTGCACAGTTGGTACAAAGAGGAAAGTTTGCGGCCTCTACCAATGCGGCAATAAGATCTCCTGAAGCAATGCAGGCTAAGGTTACGCCACAATCTGGGTTTCTGCAATTTTTCACCAAAAAAAAATCAAAGGGGAAAGGGATGGCTTATAGACAACAGAACAATGTTCATGATATCCTTGAGGATCCAGTCCACAATAGAAACACTCTACTACTTGACAATGATCTAGAAGAGATGCCTAATTTGTCATCAATACCTAATGCGAAGAAAGATCAAACATGTTTGCTAGGAGGTGGGTGTGGCAGCACCAGATTTTCCCCTTCCCAGAATGAAGGCATGAACCTAAGGGAATGGCTTAAGCCGAAGATAAGCAAGTTTGAGAGGATGCATATGTTTAAGCAAATTTTGGATCTTGTAGATATTTGCCACTCCCAAGGAATTGCTTTAACCCACTTGCAACCATCATACTTCGTTGTAATGCCCATTAATCAAGTAAGATATGTAGGTTCTTTTTCCTCTCAAGGTCAGGTGGTCCAGAAGCCTGAGTCGGAAGATAGTCGTTCTTTGTATCATCAATTTAAACGGAAAAGACATACAGAACAAGGTAAAGAGACTCGAGATATGTCGATGACGAAACATCAAAGAATTCGAGAACCTAATGGTATATGTCTTGGGCATTTTGGGTATCCCCTTTGGGGTGGTCATCAAATTGAAAATGAGGATGATGAAAATGAAGTAGATAGTTCCAGGACAAGATATTTCAGGTATGATGCTAGGGAACTAAAGCTCTCTAGTGTGGGTACTCAACGTTTTATGCTCAAACAATTGATGAAGTTGGAGGATAGGTGGTATGCTAGTCCTGAGGAGTTAAATAGTGATGTATGGCTGTTTTCATCAAATATCTACAGCCTTGGGGTTCTTTTCTTTGAGGTGTGCAGTGAGACCACGTCTTAATATACCTGTATTTTAATTTCTCTTGGTTGGTGATTTTGCTTTAAATTTTTAAGTTCTTAGTTCCTTAAAAGTTTTAGCAATACATATTTTCCTTTATTTTTTATATTTGCTGTTTTCAGCTCTTTTGTTGTTTTGAGACCTGGGAAGTGCATTCCGCTGCAATGCTAGATCTTAGATCTCGCATTCTTCCTCCAAACTTTTTGTCAGAAAATCCTAAAGAGGCTTGCTTTTGCCTTTGGCTGTCGCACCCAGATCCATCATCTCGGCCAACTTCGAGGTAAGGATCATCATTTGTTGCAAAATAAGTTATTAGATATCAGTTATCCATATGACAATGTACTCTACTTTATTAAGATTTTTACTAATTTTATTACTGTCTATTACATCATGTACTATAGTAGTATAGTGTACGCTTGGCAATATCAAAGCTGTGTTTCAAAAATCAAACTATAAATGATTAATTAATATAATGTTTTCTCCTTTTTACGCTGCACTTCTGGTGTTCATAAAACATGAAAGCATAATTAAGACTAGATTATTATGTCGGGTATTTGGAAATGGTTTGAGGGGATACAAATTTTGACGAGGATGTAAAAGAAGGAAAAAAGAAATCTAATATTTTATGATATGAGGAAGGGAGGAATGAGTAGATAACAATTATTCAATTTGTGCCAATGTCAACGATTCACTTATGCCTAAAGAAATGTAGAATTAACTTCTGAAAGTAAGAAGGTAGTTTGTGGGCAACATCATTATGAAAAATATTTTTGTGAGGGTATTTACTAATTGAGATGAGTGTTGTCAATATTTCTCTTGGCAGATTTGATCCTACAGAATTATCTTATTTAACTGGAGAGCTTACTTAAGACATGGTGTCATTTGTAATTTATTCAATGCATTGCTTTCTTGTCCAGCCTTCCATAATTATTTATCTTGCCATTTACAAGTTTCTTTTTACGCACAAGAATCAAAATTTCAAATATCTAATCTGTCGGTGTTCTTCTTTTCTTCTTTTATGGAGGGTGGTGAACATTGGACATCTAATATATCTCTATATTAGTTTATGTTGAATGTCACACTAAACTCTTTTTACTTAAGGTGGTTTCTCTTCAACTAGGGATGTCCTTTTGAGTAACCTAATAAGTGGAAGTACAGATTTCTCATTGTTGGGTCACTCATCAGCCTTGATTGAGGAGGAAGATGTAGAAGCAGACTTGTTATCAGATTTCCTCTTATGTTTGAAAGAGCAGAAGGAGAAACTGGCTGCAAAGCTAGTAGCAGGCCTTGGATGTTTAAATACAGATATTGAAGAAGTTGAGAAACGACATCTCCTCAGATTAGAAATCTTTACTTGTGGCAAAGGTCTACCAAATAATTATAATGTTTCAGCCTTGGATACACACGAAAAGTCTGTAGGTGATGAATCAAGTTTGTCCGCAATGCATACTTATGAAGAGATGAAGAACTTTGACCAGCTTGAAAGTGCATACTTTTCCATGCGATCTAAAATTGAGATATATGAAGCTAGCACTGTGACAAGGCCTGACAATGATGTTCTGAAAATCTGTGATAAATATTGCCAAATCCAAAATGAGGTTGTTGAAAATAAAACAGCTGATTGTTTTGGAACCTTCTTTGAAGGTCTGTGCAAATATGCTCGATATAATAAATTTGAAGTATGTGGAAGTCTGAAGAATGTGGATATTCTCAACTCTGCAAATGTCATTTGTTCTTTGAGTTTTGACAGAGATGAAGAATACTTTGCTGCTGCTGGAGTATCGAAGAAGATTAAAATTTTTGAGTTTGATGCTCTTCTAAATGAGAATGTTGACATTCATTATCCACTGATTGAAATGTCTAATATCTCGAAGCTCAGCTGTGTGTGCTGGAATAGTTATATTAAAAATTATTTGGCATCCACAGATTATGATGGTGTCGTTCAGGTTTGCTTCACATCCATGAATTTTCTGAATTTCAATTTGTGATGTTATCTTCTAATCTCATACTTTCTGGGATCTGTGTAACATACTGATGAGCAAGCTATCATTTTGGTAAGTAATCAACATTTATCTAATGTTACCCTCAAAATAATATTCATTTCATGCTGTCAAGTTTTAGCCATCATCTTGTTGTTTCATTTTTTTTCCATCACTGTGCTATTTTGTCGATTTCTGTAGTTTTATTGGAGGTCGCATCTTATTCATTGAACAGGACATCATTCCCTGTTTTCTGTTGAATCTTGGAGTGATTGAATGATTTCCATTTTCCTAAGTTTGGTGTGAACAATAATTTGATGTAGGATTTCCAGGTCCTCTCACTATTTCACTCTAGAACTGAAAATTGTATCTGGAACTTTTATATTTGATTTATTTTACTGGGCCCTATTCTGATTGCTATTATGGAACAAATGGCATAAACAGACACCAGTATCGTAAGAACTAAAGTTGTTGTTTCCCCTAAAGGAAATAATAAAATATTAAAATTAAAGTGATTGTTCTACTTTTGGATAGCATCTAGTCTGGTATGGGCTAATCTTTCATAGCACCTTGTCAAAGATGGTGATTTTGAGCATAGGAATATACTAACTACAAGTTGATTTTTCTTCGTACTCTCGTTTATTGTGCTTAATGTAATAATGGTCTTGGTCCTCTTGGAATCGTGTTAACACATTATGTTGTTTCTCTGTTAAGATTTGTTTTCCTGAGAAATGTGTGATTTCATGGATGTGATTGTGTGCAGTTATGGGATGTAAGCACTGGCCAAGGATTCGCACAGCTGATAGAGCATCAGAAAAGAGCTTGGTCTGTCAACTTCTCACAAGTAGATCCAACTAAATTGGCTAGTGGAAGTGATGATTCTTATGTGAAACTATGGAGAATCAATGAGGTAGGGTATTTTAATCAATCTTTTATCTGATTGGTTCCAAGACAATTGAATTTTCTTTACCTGACCAAAAAAAAGGAAAATCGGTAGACACAAATAAGCCACATATTATATTTGTATTTTAATCAACCTGCTCCTGCATGTTTGTATATCTTTTCTTGAAGGCATGTATGTTTGTATCTACAAAGTTGTATGGGGATCAAATGCCCAATGCTCGGGCTTCTCTTTTAGAGAGTTATATTTTGGCATATCCTAACGAGCTTGCATTTGGCTCTCATCTAATCTTGGTCATTTTTTCATTGTCGCAGAGGAATTCAATTGATACCATCAAGAATGTGGCTAACGTGTGCTGTGTCCAGTTTTCCTCATACTCCTCCCATCTGTTGGCTTTTGGTTCTGCAGATTATAAAATATACTGTTATGATCTTAGGAACACAAAAGTTCCCTGGTGTATTCTGTCTGGGCATGGAAAGGCTGTTAGTTATGTGAAATTCTTGGATTCTGGAACACTTAGTTCTGCGTCGACTGACAACTGCCTTAAGCTCTGGGATCTTAACAGAACAAGTGGCAATGGTCTATCAAAGAATGCTTGCACTATGACATTCGGTGGTCATACCAATGAAAAGGTTTGCACCATGTCATTTCTTTCATTTGTGGTCTTAACACACTAAGGATTTCTATGTTCCTTCTAACTACTTATTGTTGATTCTGCAGAATTTTGTAGGCCTATCTGTGTGTGATGGATACATAACATGCGGATCTGAAACAAATGAAGTAAGCAAAGATACTATCCTCTTTGTTTCATACTCTGTAATATTTCTGGAAATATGAAGGTACACTGGTTGTGCACTAGAAGGCTGCAGTCAGCTGCTAAACATATTATGTAGGTTTGGCTGTCCCAATATGAGTTGGCACATGATTTTTTCCAAATGCCCTGTCATATTTTTTTGGTGAAATGGCACAAAGCAATTTTCGATGTGAAAAGAAAGTTGAAATTCTTCAGCTTACTGTTCAATACTCTCTTTGATGATATGTCATTTTTCCTTCCATTTTTTTCTTTTCAGGTATATGCTTACTACAAGACTTTTCCTATGCCGATTGCTTCTCACAAGTTTGGTTCCATTGATCCATTTACGGCTCAAGAAACTAGTGATGATAATGGGCAGTTTGTTTCAAGTATCTGTTGGAGAGGCAAGTCAAATATGGTTGTCGCTGCAAACTCCACTGGTAGCATCAAGGTTTTGCAGCTAGTTTAAGTGATAGAATTCGAGGCAGACTCAACTGAAAAATAAATAACAGTTTCCAGTGGGAGGAGGTTCTCGCGACATTGAAGCTAGTTCCAGGATTTGTTAGATCATTTTGCAGATTCCTGGAACTCTCTTCGTTGTGCATTCTTCTGTTTCCAATATCTCAAAGCCAAAGTCCTTAGGATGCAGTTGTTTGCGTTTTAAGAGTTGAAGCACATAATGAACTATGCAGATGCTTACTTCCTCAGGCCTATATTTGCTGACTCAGTGGGGTTTAATTACATGGGCCATGCATCTCAGTTGCTACCATAAACACAAGCCATGAAGCTGAACCTTGCAATAAAATGCATTCAGATGGCTCAGATGATGTTTTGTGAATATTCTTCCCAGAACTTGGTTCCAGGAATGAAGCAAGGGAGCGGGAGCAGTCTCCCAGATTTGGAACCAATGTAAGTTGTGAATATGCAAGTTTTGTAATCTGTCTATCGGCGGAGGAGATGCATGCTATGCTACTTCTTAAGGCGAATAGGAATTATATGCCATGCGAACAGACAATGCTTTAACATTTAACCATTCTTTCTTACATTACAATCAGGTTAGCTATGCTCCAACATTTAGCCATTCTTTCTTACGTACGTTACCGTTAGGTTAGTTAAAATGGGGTTTCCTAAGAGAGAATAATTGTTCACCGAAGGTGGACAACATTGTAAAGATGTAGTTTCACTGAAGAAAACTCTGAAATTTCGTTTATATCGTTATTTCTATTTTGAAAATCCGATCAGCATACTTTGTGATAAAAATGCGTATGCCAAATGTGGTAGTTTTCTCCTCTCCAAATTTTTGTAGCATTTTATTATGTGGAAGAAGTTTAAACGTGGCTGAATAAAGATCACCTTGTGCCTTAATTCACTAAGCAGGTCGTTCTCATTAACATTTTTTTCCAGTGGTGTTTGCTACGGTTCTGATTACTGTAGTTAGTGATGGTCTTCTGAAGAGAAAGTGCTAAAAGATTAGTCACATTAGAGAATCCTATTTCATTGAAATGCCAATTAACAATTCTCACATGAACAACATTGTCCCTGCCTATCTGCCTCTACATAGATGATATTTGTTGTTGTCAGAAACGGGCATAACTATGATTCAGATCAGGACAGAAAGTGTGTCTAGTGCTTACCAAACTTACATGATGATTATAAAGGAGCAGAGGAACGTTATCATTAAAACATCTGTGCAGTATTATTCTGAAACATTCGGGGAGATCAAAACAAAATGCGTCGTCCGTTTCCATCAAAGCGAGTTGGTGGTTCGGCGAGGAAACAAAATCACCACACGGCCATATCATATCAGTCTCCACAAGAAGTATCATGCACGCATGCATGCATGCATGCATGCAGTTGGTCACGTCTTAATTTGGGCAAGGAATACTGCACAAGAAACGTATTGGGCATGCGCTCCTCTTCCGCTCGAATGGACCAAACTCTACCAGCTATGGGGGGTTTCGGACTCAAGATAGCAGCTCCGAGTCTGATGCATTACCAGTTGTTCTTCTTCTGGGGGACATTGTGATCTGCTGCAGTTGGCTTTCGGGTTTCACCCTCAGGCTCCGTCCGCATGAGTTCGATCTCGGCGGTGCTTTCACCGTTCTCGCCTTTTGTTGCTGCACTGTAGGCACAACTGGAAGAATCACAGATTCAAAAGTATGAGATGAGAATGCGATATTTGAGAACCACAACTGTTATCATAACCGAGTTTTGCAGCAAGTTCCTGTTAAAAGAAAAAAAAAAAGAAGTGCAGTGACATGAAAAATCAGATTGAAATCCATTGAATAAGCTTGTGCAGTAAAATCTTCGAGTTTGAGAGCTTGTTGCTGTTAACTACGAGCTACCAGAGTGTCAAGAAAGAATTAATTTCTGGCATTGACAGATAGGCGCATGGAAGATTGATTACCTGATGGCTTCACCTTTCCATTATATGCTTTCTTGGCAGTTGATTTCTTGTTGCCTTCGGAGCTCATCTGAGAAAACGGCTTAACGGAAACTACAGAATTCGCGCTAACATCATCCTGCAGAACGATGCTTAGTGTGTTTTCGTCGCCGCAGACGGATGTTCCTTCGCTTCCGGAATCGGAACTCTTGTCCTTGACGTTGGCACTAGTCCTCTCCCTCTCTACAGCTCTATAAGCATACATCTGAAACGGAACTTCTGATACCCTGAGGAACTGATCCTTCTTCCCCCAGTCTGAGAACCTCTTCGACAGGCTAATTTCAAGATCAAAGTAGTCCACCGGCGGCGCGGGCGGGTCCGGCTGGCTATGTTCTGGATTCATGATCAAGAACCTCTTGATGTAGCGGAGCACTCTGCACAAGGAAGAGAAGCTTGGGCGTTGCGCCGGATCACTCTGCCAACACCTTTTGGTCAAGTTGGTCAGGCACTTGGGAGACTGGAAGGGGAACAGCGGCCTCTCGCCGGCTCTTATGTTCTTGCTCATCTTGTCTCCCTGGAGATGGTTGTCTTCGAATGGAATCTTTCCCGTCAGAAGCTCGAAGCATATCATCGCGAAGCTATAGACATCGGCCTTCTCGGTGCACTTGGAGCTGCTCGTGCCGTTTCCTGATTGCTCCTGCTCCTGCAGCACCTCCGGAGCGTACCATATGCACGAGTTCGAGGCCGCCGCCTGGCTTGCCGAAGATTTGGTGCACTTGATCGGCGAAAGCCCGAAACCTGTAACTTTGACATGCAGATAGCAATCAGGGGATGCACTCCTGGTCTTGACTAAGATGTTCGCAGGGTTCAGATCCCCATGGTATATCTTCCTGGAGTGAAGGTACTCCATTCCTCTGGCGATTTGGAGCATCGTGTCCACTGCCACCAACAGAGGGAAGGGGACTTTTCTCCTGGTGCAACATATCTCCTTGATGTAAGTGGAGAGATCCTTGTTCATCAGGTCCATGACCAGGAAGCACTCTTTCTTCTCCTCTTCTATGAACGAGTACATGTAGTGCATCACATTCGGGTGTGCGATCGAAGACAGGACGGAGATCTCACTCATCAGTGGCTCGATCTCCCCGAAGACGTGCTTCAGAGCAAAGCTCTCCCCCATCCACTGCACTTCCTTGTAGTTGCTCCCTGATCCGAACCTTCTTCGCACCTGGTAGTCCTGAGAACCTATGAGCACCGTACTCGGATAGAGCTTCCCCTTCGGCCCCAGCATCAGCTCGGCGAGTCGGTTCTCTTGCTTGTTCAGGGGCCTCGTCCCGGAGCTCCTCCTCTCGGCCAGCATCTCCGACAGGATCCAGTGGTCTTCCTTCCACGCGGTGTCCAATCTGCCGCACAACTCCTGCGACGCCAAGTAGAGCTTGCCGAGCTTGTGCTGAAACATCTTGGGCTCCACCCACTCCCTCTCGTACTTCTTGGAGAACAGGAGCCGCTTCTTGTATATCTCCTCCTGGTCGCAGCCGGCGATCTCCGCGGCGTTCTCGATGGCCTCGAGCACGACGGGGACGCACCACAGCAGGTTGTGCAGGTGGAACTCGACGCAGTCCGCGCTCTGGTTGAGCGCCAGGGCCTTGCCCCACCAGTCCCGCGGCTCCAGGCACTGCCGCACGTACTGCTCCCCCTCCTTAAATATGCGGTGCAGCTCCCTGAGAGGGCTCTCGAGGGCCTTCCACTTGACGAGCTTCTCGTCGAACTTGAGGTAGCACCGCAGCTCCTCCGCGACGCTGTCGAAGGCGAGGTTGAGCGCGTCCACCAGCAGGCCGCACTGCCGGCGGTTTATCCGTATCTCGTCTTGGAACACCATCAGGGCCCTGAGGCCGCCGAGGACCTCGCCAATCTGCCGGAACTGCTCCATCACCGAACCGAGAGAACAGTTCGGTGATGGAGTCGTCGTATGCCGAGCTCTGCTCCTCTCAAGCTTGTGCCCTGTTCAAGGGAGAAACCAACATGCATAAAACATCGTCAGGATCAAACGTCGAAAGTTATGAATGAATTGAATCAAGGTTCCATTTCTTCCAATTCGGACATCCAAAACAAAATGGAGAAAGCCCTTCAACGAATCTTGTCAATTAAAAAAAAACGGGAAGAATCTACGAAGAATCTGCCAACAAGTTCGTCCATGTCGTCGTACAGAAACTCCAATCAAACAGGACTGGTTGATTCCCTTGCAGACATGTACGAGAAAAACAGATTACAGAACCGAAGTCTAAATTTTCTGAACCAAAGGGAACACGAAATATTGAAGAAATAAGCAATTTTTTTCTCCTCCAAGAAAAGGGAAACAAGAAATAGAAGGTAACCCCATGTCAAAGGCACGAGATGAATTGAATCAGGAAAAAAACAGAAAAGACGTGAATTTGCTAAGTTCTTGACAGGACAACAAACCGACAAAAAAAATTTAGCCGCCTGGTACAGAACAAGATCGAAACTCCCATGAAAGCGCCAATTAAAAAAAAAAGGTTATACTGCATCTTTTGACGTGCGTGGAAGGAAGAGATCGTTCACATCACATCAAACCCTCACCGGAATCTCGCGAGACCGCGCGAATTATGGCCGAAAGCATGCAGCGATGGGTTCCTTCGCCGACAAGCGTCGCCGGCGGAGACCGTCGGCGAGATGACGAGCCGAAGCGGGTTAATTATAGGCGGAGGGTTTGTTGGTCGCCTGCTGCTTATGATGTGATGAATGGCGACGTGAAGACGAGACCTGCAGACAAAACCGAACGAGGGGACGAAGATGGTGGCTGGTGTTATTAATTTCCGGACGAATGTATTAAAAGGCCATGGGTGAAAAATATAAATTGCATCAAAAAATATATTTTTTATCGTACTAGAAAATTATTACTTTTTTAAAAAATACTTAATTTTTTTGGTATAAATTTTATTTCTTATATTAGATTCGGTCTTTCTTGTACCACCTGGCAGTTTCGCTTAATATTAGTGAGGACACACAGAACATTTCCAGTATTCATTTATTCTTTTTTTAATTTTTTTCCAAACATATTTTTTTGTTTCTAAAGAGAGAATTATTGTCTTTTATTTAACCAAGCAAATACAAGGCGAAATTACGAAACAGCCCATGGTTCTTTGCTGATTCTGTAACCGCCGGTTACCGCGTCTTAACTGTCATATGCATCAAGTTACATATTTTACGTACACTATTATTATCACTAATAATAACAAATACGTCTGAGAAAAAAGTTGGTGAACTGTATAATAATAATAATAATAATAATAATAATAATAATAATAATAATAATAATAATAATTTGTTACGACTGAAGGCTGCTGAATAATTATTGAAGCTTCGGTAGTCAATATTGCTTTAGATTTTGGACAGATTATGACTATATTGGACTTTTTCAGAGATCTAACGATTTATTTATTCTATTAATTTATTTTGGAAAAGACGTTTATACATGGAACGCATCGAATTATTATAAGTTTAGTATGATTGGTAACATGGAGAAGTCCAAAGACACACACCACGATTGCATATTCTCTATTCTTTTTTGAATTATTTTCTTAAATCTCATAAGAACTTAACAATTTCTCGCGTCCAAGTGAATTTATCGTATATGTTCCTAAATTTTATTATGATTTTCACTTTAATTTTTTTCGTCTGATTGTGTGTAACTTTCCTTTTTTTTTATTTATGAAAAGAATAGAATCATAAAACAAATAATATAAAACTAAAAGTATTTTTAAAAAAATTTGGCATTGTCAAAATATTTTATTTTATTTTAAATATAAAAAAGAATAGTTCATGGAATATTATTTTAATTTTTCATAAATAAAAAATAACGAAAAAAATAATAGAATTAGACATCATACGATAAGTTTATAATTCGAAATTAGACAAAAAAATATTATAATTAAAAAGAAATTTAAGAAAATAATCCTTCTTTCTTGGTAGACTAATTTTTATTAGACCATTGCTAGGTTTGAGCTTTTGAGTCAGCTTTGGGGGCAAAATGAATTAATTATTAATTAATTAAAATGTTAAGATGGCCAAAAGGTAAATGGAAGCAAATTAACGCCACTGAGCAGTGCACCACGTTGGTGGGTCCGTTGAATTGGTCACGCACTAAACGTGCCGTCGAGTTTTTGTTAGTTGGCCGGACACCAACTTCTTAAACTCCCATTTACCCATGACGGGCCCGGCAACCACCATAACGTATGTGTGGGGTGGACCCCGCCCACTCACTGCTAACTACCCCCGACTAACTCCCGTGGGCCAGTTATCCGGTGCGGTTTCCCGACTTCCCACTTTCTATCCCAACAAAACATTAAAATCTGAATTGTAGATAGATGGATATTATTTTTTAGTCATGATTAATGACCCCATCGCTATTCAAAATTAATAGCACCTAATTAATTTAATGTTAATCATATCTAAGATAATAATTTTCTGCACATATTCATATCATCATTTACTAATAAATTAATCATCAGAAGTTCACAACGTGATAATGAAAATCATGCATATGCACATAATTAGGGGTGTAAGGAAAAGCCTATCCACCAGAAGAACCTAACCAAATCGAAAAGAACGATCCAAAAAAAAAAATCATAAACTCACACTTCGATTAAAATTTAGGTTGATTTTTTAGAATAATTACCATTTAAATTAGGGCTCCTAACCAAAAAAATCGAAGGGGTCCGACCCGAACCAAATATATATTTTATAAAATATTATAATTAAAATATTATCTTTACTTTCAAATAATATTTCAAAGTTTTACTTTTTTTACCTATATTTATTAGTTTAATTATATTGTTGACTTATTATGTTATAGTTAATCTTGAATATCATCAAGTTATTAATCTATTTTAATAAAATTTGTATAAAATTGACTATAATATTTTTAAATTATAATGTGATAATATGATAGTTTAATTTCTTTATGATATTAATTTTTGTAAACATAATTTACGATGTATTTAATGTCTATTAATTTTTTTAAAAAAATATTATTTTGAGTAAGTCTCCGACCCGAAAAAGCCGAGACCGCCTAGTTGGGTTTTTTCTCCGAAAAAATTTTAAGGTGGTCTTTTACTCTCTAAAAAATCACCCAAAATTTAAAGGTCAATTTTTTTTGACGTAAAAATCATCCGACCCGAACCACTTTCACCCTTAAATTGTGTATATATTTAATATTAAAAAGATTGAATATGCAGGAATGTTTGTTATAATAAGGAGATTCACACTATCTTATTAGTAATTTGATAAACGGATACTGATTTGATAATAGTGATTTAATTAGCGGATCATCGATGATGACTAATAGTTAGATATTCTAACAAATAAATATTTAATAAGCGATAAAATTAATTGATGAATATAATATGACATAACTGATTAAATTATACAATTCAAGCACTATGAGTTATACCTTAAAACTTTGGTCAACATTCATATTTTTAAAACTTTGGTCAACATTCATACAATTCAAGCACAAATAATTAAAACTTTGGTCAACATTCATATTTTTAAAATACTCCTAAAAGTTGATTAATTTATCGCATCATTGTGAGTTATACCTTACAATAAAGATGGGGTATCTCAAAGACTTAAACAATGAGAGGTGGTTCTTTTCTTTTCGTTTTAAATATTATTATTTCGATTTTGATTCATTTTTATGTATGTAAAATAATTTTACTGATAATTCATCGGTCTTAATTATCAAGATTAATTGAATTTGTGCTTCAAATGTATATTAGTAGCAACTATGTCTGGTGGAAAATGGTCGAAAATGCCTCATGAATCAACTGCTGCCACTTTCCACCAACACATCGTACCTTCCAAGCTACGGAATTAATAGAAAAATTTTCTTCTTTTTTGTTATCTTGATGCAAACTCAGAAAAAGGTCCATTAATTTTATTATAATTATTTGAGTGTTTTTTTTAGATCACCAACACAACACACACTCGCCTAACGCCATATTAGTCAAAATTATATCATCTCGAATACCACCTACCCCGAAAATAAAATATATTTTTTAAATTTAGAGGCGACATCTATTTATTAAAGTCATTCGTTTGGTTGATCAAAAGCGTTTACAAAAAAAAAAAAAAAATCTTATTACTTCTTATTCTGTCAAACAAAGGCAATACCAATAGAAATCCAAAAAAATTCAAAGTAGGATATTTCTAGAACGATCCCTCTTATTTCCGTAAAATAATACAGTTTATCTGGTATTTTTTTATTTCGTTAATAGCAAATATTTAAATAATACAGTCTAGAGTGATATGTCACGCGGGATAATATATATATATATATATATATGTGTGTGTGTTTGTATATTTATCTATAAACTTTTTTTACATAAAAAGTGAATCAACACATTTTATATATTTATATTTGCAAGTGAAAGTTTATATTGATCACAATCTTAAGTCATTTCACTGATGGGTTCACTTGTGCAGACCTTGAAGTAGTAAATGTTTCGAGATAGTCTGTAATGCAAATTTACACTTCAAAATGTTCAAATTGAGAACAAATGACGGTTGGCGCAATGGAAGCAGACTACGTTTCAAATAATTTGATGGGTGTCAGTAGTATCGATCTTCGAAGTCGTCGCGTTGACCAAAGGCCACCTTTTCCACTTCCTTTTTGACATTATATTAGTTAATTGTTAGTAACTCTAGATACTGATAGTTTCGTACCTAAAAAAAAGTTCAAATTGAGCGGATAATTAAATCGGCACATCTTAGCATGTTAACTATTATAATTTGGGCCGATCATTCGCATAATCTTGTCTAATTTTATGTTAAATTTGTAGCCGAGTAATATTTTATTACTTATAATAATAAAAGTACAAAAAAAATGCAATTAACTAGAGCAACAACGCAATAAATTGGTTTTGCACTACTGACCGAGTAGTATCAATTTACCATTAAACAAAGACGTCCAGTGGATTCACACAATTTCTGCTGCCTAATTTCAAAATAATATTACTAAGAGAATTAGAGAAATTTCACTTAGATTAAAATGTTGTTTTGATATTCATAGTATAAATGGAAACATTTGGGCCAACATATACCCTCGACGAAAAAAATGTATATGGAAAGCATTCGATGTACACTATTAGTTTTACTTATTAGATTAATAAAATAATATTTATTAATTTATGCTATTAGTTAAACGCTAAATTTTATTGATAAAATCATTTTAATAAATATGATAATCGCAGTTTATTGAGTCTTAAATGATATTTTTTTATTATCAAATTAGTTCAATAATTATATATATTGCTTCATCTAGAAAAGTATATGATTATTTCAATCATAAATTACAATAATTAAATTATTTAAATAATAAAAAAATTTCTAGAATAAAGTGTAGAGTGAGGTGCTCTACAAACTCATCTATACTAGAATATGCTCATATTCTTTTTTCTCATTAATTATTATGTGAAATACAAAGTGTGAAAATACTTCATAGTGTTCCTTATTGCCAGGAGTTTAATTCATCAGTAGAATTTATATATCCATTTATTTCCGATCTTTGTTTTTTTTCCTGCAACCTCCAAAAAAAATTAATCAAACAAATTATTTAAACAAAGGAAATAGATTAGGAATATTATTGGGCCACATAGGGCTCATGATGACGATGTATTTTACCCATTAATCACCCCTAGTATAATATCCACCATTAGCTGGGCCGGCCCAGATTGGAGAATAATCCGGTCCACAGTCCAGGTCCCACTTAACAGGTTTTATTTGACATTATTAGCGGTTTGACAAGCGAATAATGATTTAATTAGCGATGATGATTAGCGGTCAGAGATTGTAATAAATAAATATTTGATAAACTTAACAGTAGAATTAACTGATGAATATAAATGACATAATCAGACATATGATAAATTATTAAATTTAAGCACTATACAAATTATATTATAATACAAATAAATTAAATATTTACATCTTAATTAAATAAAATAAAATTTCACAACTAAATTTTTTGTTAAAATATATAAAAATTTATATTGACAATAATTTTTATATAATATAAAAGTATTAATTGTGAAATTATTTTTTATTCATTGTTAACATATAAATAATTTACAATTAATTAAACATGAATATAAAAAATATAGTTAAATGATTATAAAATAAAAATGAGAAAATAATAAGGTAAGTTAGAAAAAAATAATATATTTGAATAAGAATAAAATTGGAAAATTTTATAAATGCTAATATCTAAACGTTAAACGCTGGTTGAAATAACTTTTTAATATTTTCATATGAAACGCTAAACCCTATTTATTTTTATCATTTACCAAACAAAACCTAATTGTCGGAAGAAATGCTAGCAACAGGATAATAACAACCAATTCCATTTTCCCATTTGGAAAAATCATCCCCCTCAGTCTATAAATAGGACTCACCACTACCCTTCAACTCACTACTTTCTAAGTCTGAAACTCATTAGAGATTTCAAGAGCATTCCAGAAAAATCTCCTCTCTTAATATTTTTTCTCTTCATTTACCATGCTTTGATTTGTCCATTATATTATTTTTAATATTTTTTTTTTACGAAGCTTAATTTATTGTGTTTTTCTTTTGTACCATGTATCGATATGTTGCCTTCGTTATTTTTTTCATACTTGACTTTATTTATTGTGACTTTTTCATGTTATTCTATCAATGGAAAAATTACTAAATACCCCCAAAAAATAACAATGAAGTAATAAAATAATAATTAGCTAAATCGATATATATATTGTTGAAACAAAATTCTATACATTTTAAAAAAAATTATTTTTTCATCAAAAGTTAAAAGAGCATCCCAAAAACAACAATTTTTAATTCATATATAAATTGGTAGATATATTTCCTAACTCAATGGTCCATTAGATCTTACTTTGTAGAAAAGCATCGCAAAAAAAAAAATTAAAATGCCATCATTGCCGATAAAACGTTATACAACGAGGAATATATCTAATTATTTATATCCATAATGAATAAGAAAACTCACGTAGCTAGGGTTTATTAAGACCAAATTCAATGCATCAGGCTTAGGAAAAAAAACCATTATTTTTAGGCATTAAAAATAAAACCAAATTATTATTCAGGAAAAAAAATGCCGAGTGACATAAAAATAGTAGTAGCATTTCGCTGCAAGTAAACTATTCAAATAATAACGTAGTGGTGTTTATGCAAATAAAAAATATGAATTACAAAATTTTACAGTACATAATCTTAAATAAATGGAGTTATATTTCTTTAACTTATTCTAATGACAAAAGGCTTGGACATCAGATGGAAAAAAAAGTAACGAGAGATTAAAGAAGAGAGAGAAAGATAAAGAAGAAAAATTAGAGAAAAGTAAGTGGATTTGACGTGGGAGAAAGATAAGAGTATATTTGGAAGTAAAATAAAAATATATTTTAATTTTTTAAAAAAGAATTACCGGTGCCACGTGGCAGATTATTAGGCCGATGAGTTTAGAAGGCTATAACATTTCTCATTCTCCGGTCCCGCGAGCGTTTCGCATCCGTCCACGATATCGGCGCTCTCCCGTCGTGTCATTTCCGCTATAAATACGAAAGTTACTGTTCTCGAGTTCGCAGCAAGACGTGAAAAAAAAAAAGAGAGGGGAGGAGGAGTTCGGATCGGATTCCGGCCCTTTTTAGGGTCCGTTTCCGCCATTTTTTTAGCGTTTGCATTCCTCGATTCATTCCACGAATAATGGCGGCGATTCCCAGGGCGTCCCTCTCCTTGGTGGCCGTTCTGGTTCTCGTTTTCTGCATCGTCTTGCCGGCCGTCCATGCCCAAGCTCCGGGTTCGGCGCCCACCAGCGACGGTCGGTTCTTAACGCCCATCTTATATGATTTATGTTCTTATGGAATGTCTTAAGGGTTCTGGATGGAAAATCTGATCTTTCTGCTTTTGCGGGGCATCGGGTCTATCCATTTTAGCTGGATGAAAAAAAAAAAATCTGAGCTTTCTGGTTTTTAGCTTAATGTTATGTCAGCGCTATCCATTTTAGTGCAATGTTGTTGAAGTCTTCACCTTTTTGGATTTATTATATTTTCTTAGGGGATTTTCATGATTTTGCTCAGATGGTTGGTGGTTTTCTAGCTGAATACTTTAGTTGCAGAAATGTTCTTCCTTTTGTTGTTTTTTCTTTTCTTTTTATGTAATTGCACTTGATTTACTGACGCTGCCCATTTAGTTATGCCAATGTTTCTTTAATTTTGTTAAACATACTAAAGCTGTGACATTTTTTGTTTGTCTAATGAGAAGCTGCCATTGGTTTCTGCATATCAAATCAAATGCTTACTGCTTGATTTATGATAATGTCGACAACCCCTACTGTTTACTTCATGATTTAACAGTGTTTCTAACAGTTTTCATTCATTAACTCATTAAATTTTCTTAAAAGATGATCCTCTTCTTACAATTCTGTGCAATTATTCACTTTCAAAAACAAAATTCTGTGCTGGCGTTAACATAGTTGTATAGATATCAACTTCCTGCAATAATGCACAAGGTAAAATGGACTATCTAAACTGTGCTTAATATTTTCCAAAATTATAAAACAAAACAGAAACCATTCCAAGAATATGTTGCACAGGTTGCTAATTAGAAATTCTCATTAGTTTGCCACCATGTTTTCTACATTGTATAACTTACATGTAGCATAAAAAGTTTGCCTTTCTATTCCTTCAAGATGGTTTTATGAAAAATATGCAGTCAGCGTACCTGTATGATTTTTATCCCCCAACCAAATATTTCAAATATTTCACACTTAAAACTTCTATGGCATCTTGCATTGAAACTTAAGGATAATCATGAAACAATTTTTTCTGAGGAGAAATCATGAAACACTTGCCATACTTATGTACAATATATCAGTTAAGCTTCTGTAATTATTATCAATTGATAACTCAACTGATGCATCATAATCATGGAATCCTCTTTTTTAAGGTTTTTTATCCAGGAATTTTGTGAGATCTCATGTGCATTCTTGTGTTTCTCTATCATGCAGGAACAACAATTGATCAAGGAATTGCCTATGTGCTGATGCTGGTGGCTCTTGTACTGACCTACCTCATCCACCCCTTGGATGCCTCCTACCGTTCTTAAGCTCTTCCGAATCTTTGTAATTGGATTGTCATTGTCTATGAGGGAGGAGAAGGGATCTTTTTTCTTGTAGTTTCATTATGTGGGTGTAAATGGATGTGCCATGGAATCAGAATCTGATGCTTTCACAGTTATCATCTTTTCGCTTGCAATAATTTTCTTGCTTGTGTGCTAATCATGCTTGTGAGCTTTGGAAATGAAAATGTGCAGTTTTCTCACCATATGATACGAGAATTAAGATGCCACTGGGAATCTTTCTCAAGCTGTACAAGTTATTACTTAAAAATCAGAAATTTGAATCCTGATTATTAATTAAAAGAAAGAAGGGTGTCACAAGGTCTTTGGATTATATACTGAATGCACAGCCGAATGACATCTTCAAGAAAAGAAAAAAAAAACGGTCTTAAGTAATGAGTTTCAGTTCACATGTTGTGAAGATCTATATAATATATATATCATAACTAGGTTTTTTTCTTGATTGCTGAAAGGAACAAAACTGGATTCACTTGAAACTACTTGTATGATATATTTGTGTCTCTTAAATGCTACAATTTTCTTTGATACCGAAAAAAAAACTTTTCTCAAAGAAAAAGAAGTAAGTAAAGGCATAAAAAATTTGATCCGAAAGAATTATCCAATAAAAAAGTTGAAAAAAAATCCGAGTATGATTTAGGATGATTATTAATGAATTGAAATCCATCAAATAATTAGAGGTTCATAAAATTTATTATTTATTTATATTAATTAATTACTAAGTTATTAATATTTTACTATAGATATAAATATTTTTTATTTTCATATTTTTCTATCACATTATGATATTCTAATTTGGTAACTTTAAAATTTTAGTAGTGTATTTTATATATAATTATAAAATTATTTTTATCTTAATTTTTAATTTATTAGATATATTTTAAATATAATTATATAAAAATAGGTCTCTGAAAAAATTATCCAAAAATTGAAACGCTAGAGGGTGCTTTTTATTTTTTTTAAATGATTTTAGGATGCTTTCTTAATTTAAAAAATTGATTCGAAAGACAGTGAATAGTCTTTTGGAACGAGAAATTGACTTGACTTGAATTGCTTTTAGGATAAATTATACAAATCGTCATCCAATTTTGGGTGCGGTAACGAGAGGGTCCTCTAGCTTCAATTTGTAATTAGATTATTCTCGAACTTTATTTTTTTTGCATGTCCTCTTGATAGCCGATAATAAGTTTTCTAATTACATTGTTGATCTAGTGCAACAAAAAAACAAAAAAAAAAACAAAAAAGAGGTGGTTGCCTCATAGTTGTTTATCGTCGTCAGAGCTCGCGTAAGGGGGCGGCGCCCCCTCCGGCCCTTCCCTTTCCTCTCTGGCATTAGAGAGGAGAAGGAAAAGGGCGTTAGCCACTTCTGCAAGCTCGTCAATGAGCTCGCAAAAGGGGTTGACACTCCCATTTTTCTCTCTCGTGTGTCGACAGAACAAGGGGTCATCTCCTCGGTCTCCATCTGCATGCTCCTCTTCGTCCTCCTCATCTCCACCACCACTTCCATCTCTATCATTACCGCCACTGTATTCTCCTCTCCCAGTTCCGTCGCGACACTCATATACGTATAATCTGAATCCCCCTTGGACTCGACCTCTCGCAAGTTCACCAACGCCCTCCTCAACGTTGCGGCCTTCGTCATCATCACATTCTCCCTTGTCCTCCTTTACAACTACCATTTCACCAAATTCCTCTAGGGCTACATCCGGTTCTCCACCTTCCTCGTTCTTGCCACCATGGATGGCCCTATCCTCCTTAATATCCTTCGGCGCCTTGTTGTTCCACTCGACGCCCCATAGGCGTCCCTCCTCCTCTTCGACCTTTCCTCCATTGGGGCCCTCGTTGTCTTCTCCATCGCCGTGCCTATTGTCCTCGCCAGGCGTGCCTCGTCACCATCGCAACATGGTTTGCCCATCTCTCAGAATGGACAACCTGGGCCCTCCTCATCGCCCTCGCCCTCTCCTACCGTCGTTGAGCTCCAACCCCTCGAGGACATCGGTAAACTTTGTAACACCAATCCACATAAGACAGTAGTGGAAATTGTCAATCTTGATGCAGAAACCATGCCTTTTGGTGCAGAATGAACCATGGTCATCCAGCGGCTCAGGCGACGGCATGGTGTGATGCCCGCTTATTCTTCACCACCTCTAACTATGGGGGGGGGGGGGGGGGGGGGGGGCTATAACCCTTTTTCTCTCTGGCACGTAGCGCAAAAAAGGGGGCGTCACCCCACAATGTGAGCCCACCGACGAGCTTATAGAGGGGGCTAACACTCCCCTCCTATCACCACCCCGTACACCGCCTCTTTTTTTATTTTTTTATTATATGTTTATATTATTATATTATTTTTTTCATCACGTAGGTAGTGTAATCGAAAAACTTGCTATAGGCGGTCAGGAAGACAGCACGTACAAGAAAAATTAAGTTCGAGTATAATTTAATTATAAATTAAAATTGAAGGACATTCTAATTACACAACCAAAATTGAAGCTACATACTTTCACCCTAACTTCTTGGATGAAATATAGCAACAGTATGTCTTTATTCCAAAATTTCTTGACTTGAAAACTATATACTTAACTCAGATTGCAAAGAACATGGAATTAAACATGTAGGATGGTAACAGAGGAAGCTCATTTGTTCTTATACATATATATTGGACTTGAATAAGATGTTCCTCTTTTAAAGGAGAAAAATTATATGAATTTAATTAAAAGGCTTTATATCAAAATAGATTATCATCCATATATTTGTAATATGTAATTCAGTGAATAAAAACGTACTAGACACATGATGTCCTTCCTTTAAAGAGACATTTTCATTTTTTCTGCGCGCACACACACACACACACACACATATATATATATATATATATATATATATGAGGTATATTAAGGTGCATACACACAATCCCAGCATATGAGTCATTCGATCGCGAGGAACGCTCCATATTTGAAGCCAGAAGACGCGCTGTTCAAATTTACACTAAAGAGCAGTTCAAGTGAGAAGGGTTAGTTCAACATGCAGATGGATTGGTTCAGCAGCCTGCTATAATCCCATCATTCGACAGATTCATTCCTCTAGGGCATTATCTCGTGTTCCTCTTTTGCTCTCTGCAATGTCGTCGATCTCGTTTCTCCATTCGTGATATGTTGCAAGATTTTCGAACTGGTGCTTCCTCGCTACAGTAGGCAATCTCCTCACCCTAGACATTTTCTCTGTTGTCGAGTCTCCCTGCTTCACCTTTCTCTTCTTAGCTATAGGTCCTGAACTTCTTAGGTGTTTCCATTCGTGGTCTGTTGCAAGGGAGGCATCACATCAGTTCCTCTCTGCAGCAGGTATGCTGACTTTGAATATTTTTTAACATTCTGCTGTCGAGTCTCCCTGTTTCAACTTTCCTCTTCTATAGGTGTTGCATATGTTGTTGCTGCTATATTGTTGCTTTCTCTCTACAGTAGGTGTGACATCAAGTAATCTTCTCACCTTGAACTACTAATTGATTTAATTTCTCTTCACTTTGAACTGATTTTTTTTTATTTTGTCTATTCAATATGTGTGGCTTGAACATGATGAACTTAACTTGTCGAGAATTGAGAACCTTCTTTTGTCTATTCAATATGTGTGGTATAAAGCATGGGTTGACGGGTGAAAATTGTTGTCATTTTATTGTTTGAATGCTGATTTATATGGTACGCATTTATTGTATTTCTCATGTATTTAATGTTGCATGAGTTCATATAATATTATTCCAAATATAATACATACAATTTGTACATACATTGCGAATTTGGTATTTAAAATCTTTTAACGTGCAATTTTTTAAGGTTGACTTGCACTTTTCAGATATAATATATCTTTAAGGGTACATATGGACGAGAGTCCTGAAGAAACATATGGTGTTGAAGTCAAACAATTTATCGGGATGATATTTGAATCAGACGATGATGCTTATAATTTATATGCTAAAACTATTGGATTTTCTATACGAAAGTTTATTTTCCTTAAAGCAAATGCGCCAAATGCAAGGAGAAAATTCTCAAGTAGAATGTTTGTTCCAAGGAAGGTCACAAGAATTTTAGTCGGAATGATAGAAAGGATGTGAAACGGAGGAGGGAAATAAGAGCTGGTTGTCAAGCACATTTATTTATCAGCGAAACAGAAGATAGAAAATGAATAGTAAAAATGTTTACAGAAGAACACAATCATTTATTAGCCACTCCCTCGAAGGTTGGACGAATGCGATCACATACTAATTTATGTGATACTTCTAGAGATCTTATTATGCAATTTCATGGAGTGGGGATGGGTCATTCTAATACTGCTAAAGTTCTCAATTTCTCAAGTGTTCCATTAGTTACAACCCAAGATTGCATAAATCATTTGAATGCATCAAGACAAAATAATATTGGTAAAGAATGCATGAGTGTGATTGCTTATTTGAAACAAAAGAAAAGTGATGATGTGGGCTTTTGTTTTGAAATGGTGACAAATGAAACTAACACTATGAAAAATGTGTTTTGGGCTGATAGCAGATCAAGAGATAATTATTTCATGTTTGAAGACATTATTATTTTTGACACAACATATAGGACTAATAAGTTTTGCATGCCATTTGCACCATTTATGGGAATTAATCATCATAAGCAATATATTTTATTCGGATTGCTTTACTTGCCAACGAGACAGAAGATACTTTTTATTTGACTATTTGAAACATGGTTATGAGAGGAAAAGAACCAATATGTATTATTACAGATCAAGATATTATTATGGGAAATGTCATTCGTAAGGTCTTTCCAAATACTAGATATCATTTTTGCATTTGGCATATTTTAAAAAATACATTAATCAACACATGCAAATTATTTGCAAGTGGCAACTTCATGAAGGACTTTAAAAAATTGATATATGGATCAACTAGTACTACAGAATGTGAAGAGAATTGGAGTGCACTAAAATTGACTTATGTCATTCCAAACGATCATTGGGCAAAAAATATGTTTATTAAGCGTCATTTTTGGGTGCCTATATATTTTAGTGATATATTTTCTACTGTCATGTCATCTTCTCATACATTTTTTTATAATTTTGTGAATTCTCATACTTTTTTATCAGAATTTGTTATGCAATATGATAAAGCTCTTCATTATCGTCGCGAAGCAGAGGAACGTGAAGATTTCAAAAATCTTAACTCAGCACCTACTCTTATTTCAAAAAATTTATTGGAAGCACATGCAGGAAAGGTGTACATAGAAAGAATTTTTTCTGAATTTCAAAAGGAATTCAAAGCCATCAATGACTTCAGAGCAGAAAAGAAATCAAAGAATGTCGACCAAATTGTATACTTGGTGTACTCAATGGACACTAATAATAGAACATACATTGTGACATTTAGTAATGGAGAAACAATTTCGACAAGTTGTTCATGTAAAAAGTTTGAACAAGAGGGTGTAGCTTGTGTCCACATTTTGCATATTTTCAACAAGAAAGGCATAACAAGGTTACGAGAGAAATATATTCTGCATCGATAGACGATTGATGCTAGATATTTAAGGGCTCACCTAGTCCATTACGTAAATGAACCACATAACGTAGCTAATCTCAAAAAATGGACTTGGCGAAGGAATATTTGGAGAGTTAACAATTTTGTTTTGCGTTCTGATGAACACTTAGATTTCGAAATGTCTATTATTAATGAAGTTTTTCAGAGGATTGAAACTTTTAAAATTGTGGATGCATATGAATTTGATAATGTGTTGACTACTTTAATTCAAGATTGTCAAGAAGTAGATGTCATTATTAATGATTCAAAATGTGTGAAATCAAAAGAAAGACCTAAAAGAATACAAAGAATTAAAGCTGGTATTAAATTTTTCATGTTACAAACTGAGGTGAAGAAGATGATATGTGGGATGTGCGGCAAGACTGGACATTATAGGTCTACATGCCAAATAGCTAAAGTAATATGCAACATCAGCTCATATGAATTTTGTATCAGTTTGTAACTTATGAACATAAAACTAATGATTCAATTGTCTTCTTGATACTTATAGGCGAAAGAAGAAGAGATGAAGAAAAAAGGAAAAGCTAAAATCATCGAGAAGGACAATATTGATGCGAGTGATGATGAGGATGATGAATAAATGTGTTTCTAGATTCCCACTTTATATATAGTGCTTTGATAATCTCTTTGCTAATCTCATTCTTAACCTTTTTTTCGTTTGCAGAAATGAGAAGACACACAAGTTTTATATATTTTTTCAATAATGACATTAAGGTGGAGCTTTTATGCTCATTAGTTTATGCATAAGTGAACTATATAATATTGTCCAATTATGTATTTTGGCTGTTCAGAACTTTTGTTGAAATGTCTACTCATCAAATATGCTGAATGCAAGAATGTATCAATTATAACTAAGGAACTTGTATAAACTGATCATCTTATAAACCGTTTAGTCATGTTGCATTGTTTGCATTTCATCTTATTTAATGATATAAAGTGCATGTCCCAAGACAGTGGTGCATTATTAGTTTGTGCTATTTCGTTCCAAGTAACGATAGCAACCAAAAGCATAGCGAACAGAGGAAACAACAATGCAAGATGACTCTCAGTCCATTTCCGTGAATATTATTACTAATAAAAGGGCTTTGATTTCATGCATATTTTCGATCCAATATATAATGCAACATGACTAAATGAAATGGATGAATAGGTAAAACATGTCATTTCAGCTAAGGAACAACAATAAGAAAAACAAAATGATATAAATCACCATATCAGTTTCCCAACAAACAGAAAGAGATACGGTTGCATTTCAAACATGTAGAATAATATAGCACATATGTTGTATACATCAAGATCCTTAGTTCCTTGCACAAAATTACATTCATTTGCAAATATAAAATAATATTACTACTAACAAGCTCATGATTATATTCTTAAACAATCTACATTTTCTTCTTTCAGCTTCAATAATAGTTTGAAATCTATTTTTTTCATCTTCAATAATAACTTCAAATCTTCTTCTCTCATCTTCAATTACAGCTTCAAATCTTCTCATTTCATCTCCAATAATGACTTCAAATTTTCTCCTTCCATCCTCGTTGGTAGAGTCAGTTTGCTTAATTCTCTTCAGCAAAACGTTAATAACAATCTTATTTCGTGGCTCAACTTCTAGATCCAACCATTGAAAATATTGACAACCTTTACTTTGCTAAAAAAATATCAAAGATAAATTAAATGTAGATAGACATGATAAATACTGAAGTATTAGACATAATCTACGTAAGAATGCAAATTGACCCCACACACATATTAGTGGGATTCTTACATCATAATTATGACAACCATAAAAATCGACGGCCGAGATTAATTTCGGTCCATGAGGTCTTGATGACGGCTTCTTCTTGGCAATTACATAGTGGTACCATTGTCAAGTTCATCTTTGACATAATATCCACAAGAATATGAAAAGAGTAAAAAAATTGTTGAAGCTCTTGATTATTATAATGTTGAAGCTCTTCAATGTAAAGTAAGTACAATGCTGAAGCTCTTTTGTACACATAGAATCACAGGAATAACTAAAAAAAATTGTAAAACATGGGGACAAAGTGAACTGGCTTGATGCAGTTATATGTGGCAATAGGATATCTTTATTGGCCACTAATTTCATCGACTTGCAAATGAGATTAATTTCTTGTAACAAATGATCTCCTTAGTTGTACAAGTCCCAACATATCAGGCACCAGTTTCCATCAAGAATTACACAACAAAAAACATGGAGATTGATTGGGATAGCAAAAAAAAAAAAGAGATCTGGAGATGGATTTTGGTATAAAAAAAAGGAGATATGGAGAAGACACAAATAAACAAGTGGAAGGTGAAGAGATTACCTAATGGCACTATAGCAGATAGAGCACAATACGATGTTGATGACCTATAGCTAAGAAGAGGAAGGTGAAGCAGGGAGACTCAACAATTGAGAAAAGGTGAAACAGTAAATGTTAAAAAATATTCAAAGTGATCTACTGTAGAGAGGAACTGATGTGATGCCTCCCTTGCAACAGACCACGAATGGAGACACTTAAGAAGTTCAAGACCTATAGCTAAGAAGAGAAAAGTGAAGCAGGGAGACTCGACAACAGAGAAAATGTTCAGGTGAGGTGATTACCTACTGTAGAGAGGAAGCACCAGTTCGAAAATCTTGCAGCAGATCATGAATGGAGATACCAAAAGGGAGAAGACGAAGAAGAAGATCTCAGTTGATCGCCAACATCTCAGTGAACGAGGTCGACGACATTGCAAAGAGCAAAAGAGGAACATGAGATAATGCCCTAGAGGAATGAATCTGACGAATGATGGGATTATAGCAGGCTGTTGAACCAATCCATCTGCACGTTGAACCAACCCTCTCACCTGAATCGCTCTTTAGTGTAAATTTGAACCGCGCGTCTTCTGGCTTCAAATTTGGAGTGTTCCTCGCGATCGAATGACTCATATGCTGGGATTGTAGGGTGCATACCTATATATGTGTATGCACCCTAATATACCTATATATATAAAACCAATGTGTGCATGCACTCTAATATATATATAAATATATATATAAATATATATATATATATATATATATATATGGGTTTAATGAGTGTGTGAAGCGCCTTCCGTGTGAAACGCGTGTGAATCGGCTTTAGATATATTTATGTTTATTTTTTCGACATTTTTCTTCATTGATAGTTTATAGGGTCACTGGGGATAACAAATATATATTTCAAATCATTAATAATAATTTTTTTCATCATTTTTAATTTTGACGAACTTCTGCATATTATTATCCTTCATAATGGATATAAGCATTTTATATTTCTTCTAATCTTATAAAACTATTTTTTGTTATCATGAATTATCATTTAAGCTATTAGTAAAGAAAAATATCGAAAAAATGAAGAAAAATATGTCTAAGGCCGCTTCACACGCGCTTCACACGCTCATTTTTCCACATATATATATATATATATATATATATATATATATATATATGTATGTATGTATAAACATCAACAACTTAGAATTGGACTAGTTTCTCCTCAACAAATAAAGGCTTGGGCCAACAAAATATTACCTAATGGGGAGGTAGTCGGAGAAGTGACAAAATCTTATACTTTTCATTATAAAACCAATAAATTTGAAAAAAATGGATTGTTTTGTGAAAAAATCTCTGGACCCACAAAAAGTGGAATTATATATATATAGGATGGGTGTTGGTGAATGAAAGAGTATCAAAGAATGACATCCCAATTGCTTGGGTGCTCTTGAGAGAGTGTGTAGTCGATCACAACGTGGAACGTAGATCCCAAGTATGCACAATAAATTTAGGATTTAGGGAATATGTAGATCCCAAGCATGCGACGCCGACATTCACTCTGCCAACCTACACACGTGTCACCATGAGCGCATCCCCATTGTGCCCTTCGTCAAGACACTCTCGTCGGCCGCGCTCAAGCCGTCAGCTGGCACAGCAAGTGATGAGTTCTTCGGCTCCAAGGACGGCGAGGGGGAGGAGGAGATGAATGAGACCCACATCATGGCCTCCTGGCTCCTGCCAAACCCCGACACCAACCTGGCCACCGAAGGTCCAAGTCGATGGCCTCAGAAAATTAGTGGATGGCGTCCTCGAAGCACTCGGACAAGAAGGCAGCGACATCCTCGAAGCGCCCAGACGAGAAGGCGGCATCTTCCAAAGTTCTGATTGTCAAGAACTTTATTAGACAAACACTAGCGAGAACTCTTGCCTCACATCATGGAGTTCCAAGAACTTTGCTTCGGGTATCCCAACATAGCCTTAAGTTTTCTGTTTTCCACCAAACCATAGACAACGTCGCTTGACGCTTATTGTCAATTAAACATAAGGGATATCATGTATAATATTTTTTAATTGGTATGCACCCAACTATTTGCTTCCGCCAGACAAGACAATTTAAATTTAAATCTTAATGAGTGCCACACTGTCTATGTAAGCATTCATTCAAAATGCCACAATTATTTTTGTGTTCCTTTTTCTGTCCTGCAAAGTGCAAATCCGCGCGGTTAAAAATCACATGACAGAGGACAAAGAGAAAGAGCCCAAATTTAACCCTTCTTAATAATCCAAGATCTAAACATAAGCACTTGAATAATCAATGCTGATAAAATGGAAATGGAATTAGTTGTTTATGAGATATAGAAGGTGAACGATCACAACTCACAAGTTACTAAATTAAGGAGCAGTAGCTAAAAATAGTTGCAGAAATCAGTGGTGGTAAAGCTGATGTCATATTTAGACTAATGGCCAGAAAAAGGGAATCCTAGTGGTTAAATTACTCCATCCTCCTCTTTCACATCCCACCTGGTCACAACAGCTATCTACGTACAGAATACATACAAGAGGTCTTGGGTGTACAAAAGGGGACAATTAATTAATTGTCAGGGACGACAAGGAACTGAACTGGAGGGATAATGGCGACGAAGAACCACCTTCTCTTGCTCCTCGTCCTTGCTGCTGCCACCTTCAGCTGTCTGCTCACAGGCGCCGAGGCGTACCGCAGGTATCACATAGTTGGAGGCAGCTTCGGATGGAGGAATCCCCGAAACCCCACCTTCTTTGAGGAATGGGCCAAGAACAGGACCTTCCATGTCGGAGACAGGCTCGGTACGTATCTGATATCAGCTCCCTGTCTTCATGATATCTGATCATACTGTGAGCAGAAACACGTACTGATCGAATTCGATTAGCTTTACGCCGGCGTTATATACCCTTTGGATTTGATCAATGCATGCATGCAGTGTTCATGTACACCACGGCGGTGTACAACGTGATGGAGGTTCCGGCGGACGACTTCGCGGCCTGCACGCAGAAGAATACGATCTACATACATTACAACGGACCGACGGTGCTGGAGCTGACGACGCCCGGCCCTCACTACTACTACAGCGGCGTCGCCTTCCACTGCGAGGGAGGACAGAAGCTGAGCATCAACGTCCTGCCGCTTCCTTCTGCAGACCTCGCTGCCTCTCCCACGCAGCATGCTTAAATATTAGTCTTCCGATCACCGTCGCAGCGTCCCGACCGGCTTCCTCACCGCCTTCTGGGGGCTGTCTCTCTGCTACTTAGTGCACGCATTGGGTTGGATTGGATCCTGCATGAGATGGATTATTGGTTCTCTCTCTGTGCACGAGAATATATCTATACATACATATACACAGCGAATTCACACAATGTTAATTTGAAGTCATTAAGAAATATATGGATCCTTTTTTTGTTTTCTGACGTCGTCGATAGAATCAATGAATGCATGCTTCTGTTCGGTCCCATACAATAATAATTAAGATTATAGCAAACGGTCTGATCGATCATATTCATATATATGCATTCCTTTTTCTTTTCGCCGTCTGTGTGATTGATGTTTTCACATACGCATAGGTTCCTCCTCCACTGCTTCTGAAATATTCAGATTGCAATATACATCTTTAAAACTTCGTAAAAGAAAAGAATATTTCGTTGCGGCCAAAATCCACCAAAAAAAAAACGATAAACAAACGCGGACGAACACAAAAACTGAATAAAAAACTACCGCCGTTGCCGGGGATCGAACCCGGGTCTCCCGCGTGACAGGCGGGGATACTCACCACTATACTACAACGACTTGGTGATAGCCAACAACTTTAAATTAATAAAAGATGTTGATTAATGCCAATACATGGTTTCGTGTCCTGCCCCTCGTTCGGACGCCGAAAGCTCGCAGCCCAATCATGAATACTTAAAAGCCCAATGAGGAGGCCCAAGATCCAAACACCGACCAGGGAGTCAAATTCGCAGCCCAATAAAAATAGAAGGCTCGAAATTTACCTATCATTTTATTCATTTTACTGAGATTTAAAAAATTGACCCAAACGGAAATAAAAAAATTATTATCTGATTAGCCACTAGCAATAATTAATTTGTTCAACTAACACGTGTTAAAAGAAAGCATGGCCACCCGGTAAAATATGAATCCATGTGCCTGCCCCCGAACACTTTTGTGCCAGTATTATTCGTTTTATTTTCATTTATTATATCTTAGTCGATTGCTTTTATTTATTATTTTGAAAGACCGGCCTCAAAAGTAACATGTTCCAAAAGTTACTCTTTGTGCATATATTTAATGGTGAAAATATTTTTCTTATCAAATGGGAAAAAATGATTCATCTCTTACTGGTCATAAAATGAAGCTAGGGTTTTAATATGTAAGAAATATGTTTTCCTTTCCTACACAAACTATAATTTCTATGAGAAAAAGATATTTTAAGCACGTTAAATGAATGTTAAATGTGCTCGAGAGTAAAAAGTAAATGTAGATCAACAAAAGTTGTCGAATCTGGTGAGGGAATCTTGTTTTCAAGTAAAAGTGGAGTGATTAAATTATTTCTTTCACTTGTATAATTGTTTATGACAATATTTTTTAATAAGAGTTTAACAAAGTGTGAACTCAGAATATCTGACTTTTATACTATGTTAAATTTGATATTATGTAAAGTAATTTAACCTAAAGTGCTTCACTCTATTATGTTTGGCATTATTAATAGTTTCATAAGCGGATAACGGATTAACTAGTGGATGATAATTAGCGGTTAGAAATTTTAATAAATGAATATTTGATAAACTTAGTAGTAAAATTAACTAATGAATATAAAATGACATAATTAAATATATGATAAATTATTTAATTTAAGTAATATACAAATTATATTATAATACAATAAATTAAATATTTATATCTAATAAATAAAATAAAATTTGACAACTAATTTTTTTTAAAATATATAGAAATTTTGTATTGACAATAAATTTTATATAGTGCAACCATAATATAAAAGTATTAATTGTGAAATTATTTTTTATTCATTGTTAACATATAAATAATTTGTAATTAATTAAGCATGAATATAAAAAGAAATATAGTTAAATGATTATAAAATAAAAATGAAAAAATAATAAAATAAGTTAGAAAAAAAATAATATATTTGAATAAGGGTAAAATTGTAAATATTTATAAAATGCTAACCTCTAAATGTAAAACGCTAAGGAGTAGTTTTTTAATATTTTTATATGAAATATTGACGCTACTTTTTTGTCATTTATAAAAAAAAGTATCATTTTAATCGTTAAAGGTTACTTAAAACGTTAATTTTAATGTTGTCGGGTAGAGTTTAAACCAATTGATCTTTTTTATTGGAGTTGCATTATTCTGCATAAATCAAATTTCATTTTATGTTTTAAAAAAAACTGTTTTTGTTCTAGTCCGATTCGTTATTCCATGTTCGTCAAACAAACACATCGTTATTTCGTTTTCGATTCAACAACACATCGAAATTATGTTCGGAAAAAGACTTTTTATTAGAGACGCGTTTAAAGCTGTCGAGGTTCCACTTCCTCTCAAAATGATGACTTGCCCAACTTAGCACGTAGATTTTGCCAAAAGACGCAACAGTGCACCCTTTTTTATTCGACGATACATCAATTTTCTTATTCCATCAAAATAAAGAAATAGTTGTTTATCCCATTCGTCTCATCTTTCTACATTTTCTTTTATTTTTACAATTTAACCATATATTATTTTTTTTATAATAATAATTATTATTATATGTCAAGCATTTATAATAAAATATTTTTATTATAAAATAAAATATATTTAAAATTTATTCTGATCGAACCAAACAAAGGACATAATAAAAATATATGAAGAATATTATATTTTTTTGAATAAAATTATTTATTCTTCAAAAGATATTCTATAATTAAACGGTCCCAATAATAATTACTTGATAACCAACGAAGGTTGGGCAGTGATACCGAGCTGCGTCTAGTTCGACGAATGTTAGAAATTTTGAAATTGATCTTTAAAGCCGTCGCATTGATCAGAAATTTAAATATTTTTCTCTCTACCGAAAAAAGAAAAATAATTACTTGACCGTTATTATGAAAATCATGTGTTAGAATTATATGACACAACTTAAAGAATGATCTTTATCAGTGTAATAAACTATCACATCAATTTCAATACCAGATTTATTTTTCAGGTGGAGGAAAGAGTCGTCTATTTGGTAAATTTGACAGCTTCATGCACCAAGCATTGCCATTTATTAGACCTTCGAAGGCTTTTTGTTTTTTTTTTGTTTTTTTCGAATTGAACTAAGACAACATTAATTTCTCCAAGGCGTACAGCAAAACGAAATATAACAAACTAATAGAGCATTACAACATTTTACCGAAAAATAAAACGTTGCGACAAAGAGATGTCAAAAAGACGTTACTATCCGTCCGCCGCATCAAAATCGGCGGAACGGTAGCGACACGGAGATCAGAAAACCGCTGATAGCGGTTCCAGAGGAAATAAATCGCCGATATCTCGGAAATAGTCGTCTCCCTGTTGCCACGCGGCCGATTCGGAGTTCAAATCCCACGACGACGGTATCGTCGTATCCGACAAAAACATCGGTTCCGACATTTCGAAACCTAAGAAATCATTATATAACGGCACGTCTTCGAACGCTACGAACTCCTCGAAGGCCAGGCTCTCCGACTTGCTGAGCCCGCCGGCACAGTTCCCTCCTTCCTTTTCCCAAGCAGCTGCGCCTTCTTGGACCTCCGATGGGAAGCATCGCAGGACGGACGTCGGAGACGAGAGCACCTGCGAGTCTTCGCCGGACTCGTAGCAAGCCGAGGCGGACGTCGGAGTGGGCTCCGCAGGCGGGGTCTTGCCGGCGGTGGGTGCTCCTGGTGCGGAGAAGTTGGTGGTCGCGCCGGGGCCTCGGAGCTGGAGGGCGGCGGAGTCGTATACCCGCGCAGCCTCCTCGGCTGTGTCGAACGTGCCTAGCCACACGCGCACGCCCCGCGAGGGGTCGCGAATCTCCGCCGCGTACTTCCCCCACGGCCGCCGCCGCACGCCGCGGAACTTCCTGCCTGTGGTCTCCGGCGAGGCGGAGCTTGCCCCTTTAGCTCCAGCAGGCGCCTTCTTAGCCCGCGCCTTCTTTACGCAAGGCTCAGTACTCCGTCGTGATCGTGGTGCCATACCGTTAGTGGTACAGGGAACCAGCCCAATATCTCTTACGAGCAGCTTCATCCTACGACCGGAAGAGGAGCAGCAGCGCTCGTCCTCTCCGGAGTCGTCAGTGGCATCTGGGTCGTTCCAGAAGATGCGCAAGGTGCGAACTTTAGTCATGGCAGATGCCACCCGAGGAGCAACTCGAATTCGGGAGGCGTAAAAGAGGATGCTTGATGGGTCTTGCACCGGAACAAATGTTGCTGCCGCCTCCACAGCTTGCGCCCTTTAGCTGAGCCTGCCCCTATGGACAACAGTAGCAACAAGAAGCGAGATGAAATCTTTCAAAAGATGGCGAGGATTCCCAGAGATTTCACGGGGGGGTGGGGGAATAAAGAGGAAACGTCTTTTAGAAAGGAGAGAGCGTAGACGGTGATCAGGTAGCAAGAGAAGCGAGAAACGAGTACCTACTAACAAATGAACCTAGAAAAAGGAGCAGAGAATATTGCAGGATAGTGATGAAAGAGGGGAATAGCAGGAGGAAGTGGGAACCGGGGAAGCAAAGGGAAAAAGGAAGGAACTTTCGATGAAAATGATGACCGGCCCCGGTGAGAAGGGTTTTTTATAAATGATCTGAAGGAGGAGTACTGCACTACTTGGGGAGTTGTGAAGAACAAACCTTGAGTGGTTGGATAACGGTTGTGTACCTATGGGAAGGAAGGAAAGAGAGACCCACTGCAACAGTACATGTACGTAGTGCCGCTTCCAGTGGCGAGGATGGAGCAGAGCAGGAGCTCAGACTTCCGTTTTTTTTTAATAAGGCCCACACTCTGCACCACCAAAGATATCAGAGAGAAAGAGAGAGAGATGCACGAGTGGGCGCCAGCCAGTGTTGTATATCGAAGGAATATTTGGTTATACGATTATAAAGTAATGCCCACATGAGGTGTAATTTAACTGTTTAAGCTGACAAAAGCGTCATCCCAAAGGGGGGCGGGGGCCGGGGGCCGGGGGGGAGTCAATAAGAATCCATGCATGCAAAGTAGAGACATTAAAACGCTTTTTCTTAAAAAAAATAAAAGAAAAAAAGAAATACAACAACAACAAAGCATTATTCCATTAGATAGGATCGACTATTGATTCATGTTTATAACATTCGACAGAATTTTACGCTGACTATCGGGGCCTAACACAATTCTTCTCTTTTATTCGAATTTGGGACCGACTATAAAACATAGGCGAAGTTAAAACACACATTTAGATAAATACTTTAAAATTTCTTAATTAATAAGTTAGAACACACGTTTATATATATATATATGCATTACAAGAACAGTATTATCTCAGTGTACTATATATATAGATGCTACTAATTTAAATCCGGCTGCGTCAGATGAGGAACAGCAAACAGGTCTTCCCGTCTTCCGACACGGCGGATTCTTCGGCAATAGCGCACCGGCGGGCCCCAGCTGATATTTGCGGAAGGCCTCCACCAAAACCAACCCCCCCTTAGATCTTCGAGATCTACTACGACTACGAGAGAGAACAAGGAGGTCAGGTGAGGTGACTATTGGGAGAGGGGAAGGGGGCTGCGGACTGCTACGGACTGCTATTGCGAGGGTGGAGTTGTTTTTTTTTTCTTTTTTTAGGTTTTTTTAATTAAAAAAAAGGGGGTGGCAGTCAAGTCCTTGGGTTTAGGCCCTTCAGTTTGACCACGTTGTTGTGGTTAAATAAAAATAAAAAATAAAAATAAAAAAAATTTAGTAGCTGGTTTTATAAAATTGTTACCGTGGCGGAGAGGAGCTGCCGACGGTCAGGGCGTACGTAGAAGCACACGGAGCACCTCTTCCTGCGTTTTTATTTTTGCCTCCAGCTCCCTAAGAACAATGTACGAATGCTAATTTTTGCATCTGCGATCGCTGGCTAATTATTATATCTTAACTCACGCAACAGGTAGGTGGCTATCTCGAGTCTCAAGGTGTAAAATGTAAATTAGTAAATTGGGGGAATATTATCACACGACTGCTGGACTGAAAAGGCTGCACTGCTCAGTCAGAAAGTCCACGTTGCAGGGCAGCAGCGAGCTGGATGCAAAGGATGGAGCACTTACCCTACTTGATTTAGCCTTTAGGAATAGGTTTTAACTTTTAACTTTGAATCCTCCTCTTCAAGCCGTGTTTTAATCAACACTCAAATCTGTATCCTGTTTCTTCCTTTTAATTTATTTTTCTCCTACATCACTTTAACCATATATATATATATATATATTTTATAGCCTAAGAGCTCCCTAAGGAGTTGAATGCACGTTTTCTAACTAGATGGGAGAATGTGGCTTAGAGACTAAGATGTCACGTGATCTTAAGTAAGAAAAGGTGGAACAAAGCATCTCCAAGCACAAGAACATGAGATCCCTACGACCATGTCGTCGTGCACACTATCCATCCAATCGCTCTCTACACCTAACACTGAGCTGTCTGCGTTCCCCCCCCCCCCCCCCCCCCCCCCCCCCCCCCCGTTAATTAAGTCTGCACCGAACAAACTTCGGGATGCTCCAAACACAAGGAAAGAACGGTGACATCGTATCAGAGAACCTCTGCTCTTCTTCTGCAATGGCATGTGCTCTGTGTACAGTACAAGCAGCACGTAGTCTTCCATATCTTCTGATCACGATTCGGCAAGGACGTATTGAGTGGTCGAGATAATAGGGCGAGAACCAATGAAGGCAAATGCAAGTACAGATGTACGTAGGACGTCAGCCTAAAAAAATTTTT
Organism: Pontederia crassipes; assembly: GCA_030549335.1. Lineage (NCBI taxonomy): Eukaryota > Viridiplantae > Streptophyta > Magnoliopsida > Commelinales > Pontederiaceae > Pontederia > Pontederia crassipes. Next base: position 3,034,295 of record CM060184.1, read on the forward strand.
TTTTTTCTTTCCCTCAGTATAGAAACTTGCTGGACCAAATTTAAGTTCCAAATGCAAAGGTCCGAGTTAAATTATCAACTCTACCTACGAAGCCATTTTGCAGTGCCGTTTGAGACCAGACCAACCCTCAAGAGGAACGCCATCATCAAACATATGGTGACTGGGGGCGATTTCGGCGTGTTGGAAGACATGGGGGAGAGAGAGGTCCCTTAAAGCCACGGCACGCCAACAGGCCCCGATGAAGCCTCGGGCAGCAAGAAAAGAAAGCGAGGAGGAGGAGAGGGTGGCGCCGTGCTCACAATTCACCCTTGGTTTCCGGGGTGGAGTCCCCCAAAAAAGAACCCCGGAACAAATGCACCCTGATTACGCCTCCGGTTGTCCAACGTCTCCCATTCCTCCCTTGTGATCTTTTAACCTTTCAGCAGGCGTGCAAGGCAGCCTCGTGGTGGTGGTGGTGGTGGGCGAATGAATTGTTTATGGTGAAAAGCTCACGAGCTGCATCTAAAATAACATTTTCCCCTCCTCTATCCACCAGAATAATAACAATTTGGGTTCGAATAATGATACCGATTCTTACAAAGATAAAAAAAAAGGAACTACTTTTAACCAAATAATAAAACGTTATATCGTCTCTCAACACGGAGCATATTACTGAAGAGAAATTTCAGCAACACCCAAATAACAACATTGTTCATTGTCCCTAAGATTGAATTAAATAAGAGTGTTCACCAGTCGGGTCGAGTGTCAAATCTGACTCAATCCTACCCGATTCAAATAATCCGATCATCTAATTTTCTTTTTCTTTTTTTTATTTTTTCTTACTATTTTATATTTATTTAATATAAAAATATTATTTAATATTTATTTTAAAGTATAAAATAAGTTTTCTAATTATTTAATATTATTTATGCACTTATTTCAGTTTTTAAAATTTTTAAATCAAATATAAGTCTTAAGTTTAAATAAAAATAAAAAATAAAAAATAAGTCGAATCAACTCAGGTCGAATTCGGATCTGATCCGACCATCCACCCAAATTAATTCGGGTCGAATCATCGGGTTCAGGTCCACCAGGTGAATACTCTTAGAATTAAACGAAATTTGAATATCAGGGTTAGAGTCTTCTACAAAAGAAGCACTAAGACTTCCTCATAACGCCAGCAAATGAATTGGCCGGCAGTGCAGAGCCTGATCTTAACTCTAAGAAAGGATAAAGACATTATGAGAGTTGATAATCGTCTAGCATCCTGGCCAAATATAATAACGCAGCACGAAAGAAACAAATTTGGAATCAATTAACGGTGCACAATCTACAAGACCAGTAAAACACATTCAATTAGAAACTAATGGATTACAGAAAAAAACATATCTTGACCAATATAATCACGCTGCCACGTCAATTTATGACATCTTTTTTTTCGATTACATTTATGACATATCTTTATGAGAACAAACTGATAATAAAAAGCCATTGCTACCATGATACTCAGGAGAAATTCCATCACATCTACGAATAATTAGAAAGGGATGTGCTTTCAGGTATTAAGTTGGCAAAGGCGGAATATTTTCAGATTACCACCGGAGAATACATAAGATCTATTGAGGATGCGAGGTGATGAAGATGTTGGCAACAGATATTTGCAGCACAATGGCGTTTAAAATCTTGGTCCAACCTTTTTGTCTTCACTCTTCACAGAAAGATTGACCAAGACTTGCATGCAGAAACAACCTTATGAACCTAAATAAGTGACATTTTACACATAAACAATAACATACAACAATGTGGCCATCTTAGTGGCAAGGAGATTGTTGATGGTTATTTGGTTGGTTGAATGAGAAAGAGATTAATTAGCAACTATAGATTTTCTTTCTAAGTAAAGAGAAGACAAATTTATTAAAGAAATGGATGAAAAGTTGAGATTAACTTCGTCAACTAATAAAGAGATTTGTTTCAAATGGTTCAAATTGATATGAAATGCGTGAAAGTTTCGTCGATGTTAAAAATTTTATTTTTCAACGGATTACATTTTCAAATCAAGTTTTAAGGACAATATTTAATTATTTAGTATTTAGTATTGCTCTACCATCTGAAAGAGATTACTTATTACCACTACAAGAAAATCACGATTTTTCGACGGATAATTTCCGACGATTCTAAATCCGTCGCAATTTGCGACGGATTTTTTGACTGTTCTGTTTCTGACTGATTTTTCGACGGTTATGACCGTCGGAAATGATTTATATTATTATTTAATTTTTTGACGATTAGGAATGTCGATATTTCCGACGGATATCCATCCGACGACTTTTCCGACGGTTATGACATTCGAAAATGAAAAAAATTAAATTATGTATTTTTTTATATTATTCTTAAATTTTTCCGACGGATTTTCTGACGGTTACGATCGTCGGAAATAAAAAATAAATTATGAAATGTATTATATTATTATTAAATTTTTCGACGATTAGGAACGTCAATATTTTCGACGGATATCCATCCGTCGCAAAATCTGCCGTAATTTTCGAAGGTCGTAACCGTCGATAAATGTATAATAATATCATATAAAGAATATTTTATAAATATAACTAGCGACGGCCCAAACCGTCGGTAATGGTAACGATTACCGACGGTTTGAACCGTCGATAAAATAAAAAATAAACATTATACATAACTAAATATATTTTCGACGGTCACAACCGTCGATAATTATAAAAATAGTTAATATTTACGTTTTTGATGGTCAAAACCGTCGGTAATTAAAATTTCATTATCCCACTTTTTTTTCCTTTTTCCGTTTTCTTTTCACTTTTTTCCTTTATATTCCTCCTCCTCCCTCTTCTCTCTCTCCCTCCTCCCTCCACTCCTCTCTCTCTCCCTCCTCTCCTTTCTCTCTCCCGGCCGTGAGCACCCTCTCCCGCGCCGGACGCCGACGACCCTCCCGCGCCGGCAACCCTCTCTTGCACCGGCGACCCTCTCCCGCGCCGGCATCTCGTCGCTGGCGGCCGAATCCGGCCGTGGCCGTTCGGATCCGGCCCCTAGCAGCCGATCGGCGGCCGGATCGGCCGCCAGGCTGCCGAATCGACCGCCAGGCGGCCGGATCCGGCCTCCAGTGACCGGATCGGCCGTCGGGCGTTCGGATCCGGCCTCCAGCGGCCGGATCGGCCGCCGGGCGTTCGGATCCGGCCGCCTGGCGGCGGATCCGGCCCCCAGCGGCCGGATCGGCCGTGGCCGACCGGATTTGGCCGCGGCCGGAGCTGACCGCGGACCGATCCGGCCGCTAATTTTTTTTATATTTAAAAAAATATTTGCGATGGTTGCGACGCCCGTCGAGAGTTTCGACGGTTGCGACCATCGAAAAGTTGCGAAGGTTAGAATCGTCGGCCTTTTTCGACGGTTACAACCGTCGGAAATTTCGACGGTTCGGACCGCCGGCCTTTTTCGGCAATTGAAACCGTCGGAAATTTCGACGGTTCGAACCGTCGGAGATTGTTCCGGCGGTTGCAACTGTCAGAAAATTTCGACGGTTCGAACCGTCGATATTTTCGACGATTTTTTTTTCAACCGTCGCAAATCGGTTTGCGACGAACGTTTTTCCGACGGATCGATTCCGACTAAAAAACCGTCGGTAATTACGTTACCGATGGTTTTCAAGCTGATTACCGATGATCCGGACCGTCGGTAATCAGCGTTTTTCTAGTAGTGTACGGATGACGCACACACACATGGAGGCACCGCATAATTATTTGGAAAGCCCCAACGACCTTCAACCCTCTAATGAGTCTACCCCATGGCATACTTCTGCATGATTAAGTGATATAATACCATTTTTGTCATTCTAATAATCCTTTAGGATTTGTTTGAAAAATAACTAATTAAGAGATGGGTGGGCGACGTGGTGAGTGATGAGGTGGTGAAATGTGATATGTCATTAAAAAGTTTATGTGTGGATAATAAATTATATAAGATGTGGGATGGGGTAATAAAGTCATTTTTATCCTTTATTATATATTTAAATTATTTGAAATGATTAACTAGGGGTGAACACACGGTGGGATGAGCCGATCACCCTAACCCGTCAGCGAAGATTTTTTCAATTTTTTTCCGACCCGATAGACAATTGGGTTAGGATCATATCTCATTTCTTTGATACTCGACCCGATTCGGTTGGGTGATCGGCGAATCTAGATTTTACGTCCCGATCCAGTTGAATATATTACATTAGTATAAAATTATTTTTAAGTAGTATATTTATGTTTATTTTAAATAAAATTTTATATTTTATTTGATATACAATGAGTAATAAATAATTACTTTATAACTTAATTTATTTTCCTCTTTTATTTTTTCAACTATTTTATTCATCTATCTTAAAAAATAAATAATGATAGATTGGGAGAGTGAGAAGCGATTTAATTTGATAACAAGAGAAATGATTTTATTTGATAATAAAATAGAGGTTAATTTAGTTTAAAATGACCTATCCCTCATTATTTCATCAAATTGGTGGAATGAAAAATATGATGTTTGGATGGTTTAACTAATGCACCCCCACCTTTCATAACTTAAATAAAAAATATAATTAAATAAAATTTATTTAATTTCATTCATCCATATCCCACCTCACCGCTTCAAATACCTCCATTCCAATCTACCAAGATATTTAAATAAGTTAAAGTTAATTTTCATATATACGGTAAATATTGGATGACTAAGTTGCTGTTGAATGTTATATATTTCAATTTTGATATTCTAGTAGTCAAATATAAAGAAGTTTCTATAGGGCTTATTAATCTACTAAGAAATTTGAAATGTTTAAAGTTATGTATTTGTCAAATATATCATTTTGCTTTTTAAGTTAGTTTTTTATTTTATACATTTCGAATTTGAAAGAACAAAAGTTAAGCATGTCGACTGGAGGATTAATTGGTTTATTATACTTTTCGTCATTTAAAAGTCATTTTTCATATATATGGTAAATATGTGGGTTTATCTATTTTTCAAAAAAAAGAATAGAGCTATATATAAATGTTTCATTTTGTTTTAGGTAATTTTTCTATTTTATATATTTTTCATATATATGGTAAATCTTTTGATTTTATTTATCTATCAAATATTTAGAAAGGTTTAGACTAATATATCATGTTGGATGGTTAATGTCATTTTGCTTTTATCTTTATTTTGCAATCCTATTTGTCATGATAAACATTGGCCACAGAAAAATCACAATTATACTTACAAATTTATCTTTCATACTTATTTGTTATTGAGATTGCATGAACAAATAAAATTCATGCTAATAGTTTTTATAGTAACTTCAAGTTTTAATTATCCCTTTTTTTAAAATAACAACACTATTAATGATTTGACATTTTTTTATTTCTTTAATAAATTCGCCTATTTTTTAACAAAATAAAAAATCTTATTATTTTCTCTTTTTTCCTTTTATTATTTTTAGCTTTATACGCTTTTAATTGATTAGAGTAATTTGTAAAATTTAAGTCACATCATTTCATTCTAGAGATAATTTAAACTACTATTTTTTTTTGTATTTGAAGATATACACAAATATAGCTATTTTGTTACTGTGTTAAATAACTTACCATTATGTGTAAATTATGCATTATATATACTTAAACAATAACTATAATTCAAATTTTTTTATTATTTTATTTGTCCAACTAAATGTAATCTAAAATATTACTTTGTATGAAACTATGGCATTGTTGAATGTTTAAAAAAGTCATCACCTAATTTGGAAAACACAATTCATGAGCATTTTGAATAAAACCTTGAGTATAAAATGAATGAGATATTAGTGAAAAAATAAATTTTTAATAACATATATGGAGAAAGATTATTTCTGTTTTTACTTTTAATAATGGTGTCATACTTATAGTGATAGGTTTCTTCATGTCACATTTGTGTGGTGCATAACCATCTTTTTCTGTTGTCATCCAAATCATATTTTCTTTGTTCTATGAAAAGTTATAAATTTTATTATCTTTCACAATAGTTCTAATTGCTTCCCAAATGCTTGGACATCCATTATATTCTTCTCTTTCAACATAAAGGATATTTTGAAATTTTTAGTTATTTTTTTGTTTTGTAATTTTGACTTGCTATAATGATAAAATTGTGTTTAATTAATATAAAAAAGATTATAATTGATATTTTAGGAATTTAAATTATTATCATGCAACACGTTATAAATATTCTTCAATTTTATATTGTTTACAATTATTTTCAATTAACTAAGATATGTTATTTTTTTAGTAATAATATATACTTGATGCAAATATGTATAATAATTTATGGGGTTATCCCTCTTACATCCATTTAATGCCAAATAATTTACCCTATAATTTAAATATTTAATTCTTGTATTTACATTTCTTTTGTTTTTGCCTTATTTTCTTTTATTTTATGTCTGTAATGGTAATGAAAATGACGATGACTATCCCAAACTCTAAAAAAATTTAATAAAAAAGAGTACATGGGATGCGTCGCCTTTGTCTGATAACATAAAAAAATAATATTATGTTAATATAAAAATATTAATTTTTTATGGTGTTGCGGAGTTTGACTATTTTCAAAAAAATATTTTTGATCTTAAACTATACTTTTTTCCACTTTGTTGTTATTTAAATCAGGTCATGCGGTCGTTCCATCCAACTAAAAAATTTAATTAAAAATATCTTCTGAAAAATAAAAAGGTTAACTATTATTAAAATGTGTTTTTCTTGTAAGTGTTGTAGGAACGGGTTGACTTATATTATCATTAAAGTTTAATTGGCATGGTCAATGATTGGAAAGTGTACGAGACCTCGAACAACATTATCTGATGACGCCATCATTGATTCATTTATATAATATAACATACACAATAATTATTATATTTTGGAAATAATACACAATAAATTATTTCTTGATATAAATAAGAGAAAATTTTCAATTTTTGTAACGTCCCGAGACCCACTTGACTATCACGTGCTTAGAGTCATCTCAAAGACGCTATACAATTCTATGTAAATAATTTTTACGAAAATAAAACTTTATAAAATGCGAAATTAATAAAAGTTCACCTAACCATATATAATGTCAAGGAGCTGGAAATGTCCATGACTCTATAATACTAAATATGCGGAAAAAAAACTAATTTAGTAGGACTAAATCCTACACCATGTGCGATATCTCTATCACTGAGCTTGACCACCTGCACTACCATCCTCTATTATCTCACCTGCATGAATCCAAATGTAGGAGAAAATCTATGAGTATAAAAAAAAAATATTCAGTACATAGAGTCTAACCATAATAATAAGTAGATCAATAGTGCTCAAGAACCATAATCAATAATGAACAATAATCAATAGAGCACAAGACAGAATAATATAGGAAGAGCTCAATAACAATACATCAATAAGACTATTAAACAATAAAAGGGATGAGGTAAGAGATCAATGAATTAATCAATATCAATTATCAATTATACATGATCACTATGTCATCTATCCAATTAAATAATTTTCTATTATCAATATTTGTGGTCATCGGTCAATTACTAATTTTGATTCTATTCAATAGGCGGAGACAAAACCAATCAACGCAAAAATCCAAATGACCAAGATTTAATTCAATCCAATTCAATTCTATTCAATTTTAATTCAATTCAATTTAGGAGCGCTCGGTCAATTATAGGAAACTTCATATCTCTTTCATGTATGCCAGTGGGAGATCAAGCCACGGTAGGCCGCCTTCCAATAATAGTACTAATAATAACTTCGTGATGGCGGGGGGCCATGACCAACACGAGACAGACATAGATTCTCTAAAGGATGACGTCTCAAACCTCTAGGTACACTATTTGTCTCATACAATACTATAATAATAATGGCTCAGGAGACTTAGAGACAATCAGAGAACATGGAGACTTAATAGTTTCCATCTTTTATCTTGTTTAACCTAAAGACCTATCTTTAATAATTTATTTTGGGTTAGACAAGGATCCAATCAGGAAAAATATACTGGATCAATAACATGATAGGTAACATGATATGATATGATAACAATGAGGATAATCACAAATCAAATCTAATAAAAGTTTGATGATGTCATATCCGCTAACCATACAATTAGAAATAATTATAGTAACTATTCAATTATTTATATTAAAATATCCCAATTTCATGTTTTTTATCCCCAAAACTCGACCTGCGTCGAGTGGAACCCGAGCCATGTTCGGAAACGATCAATATCACCTCGGCCGGACCAACTTGGGCCGGGTCGGCCGGTTCACGTTTAATTGAATCGCGCCGCAATCCCCAGTCGAGCCGAATCTAAAACTCGGGCTGGGCCAATAGGAACCCAGGCCGAGTTGGACAACTCGATTCGGTTTTAAATCTAATTCGGTCCAGATTCAATCAAATTCGGGCCGGGCACAGTAGAACCCGGGCCCAGGTTCTGTCATCGACGGAAAAGTGCGTTCCGACGCGACTTTCCGATCATCGTAACTATGTCATCCGATTTCTAAACTATGCATATAATATATCAATGTAATCCTGGTACAAAGGAGAAAAGATTAGGGTTTCATGTCACGAAAAACCGACATAGAATTCCTTCTATGTAGCTAAAGTTGGCTAAAAAATCAATCAAATTCCCTTCTTTGAAAATCTGCACAAACACCGAACTTTAGCCGACGATTGCTCTCTGTCCTCGCTCTGAAACTTGGGGCCACCACCTGAAACTTTTTCTCCTATGTGCAGGCTTCGAAACCAGTCGTCACACATTCTCGGAGGAACCGCCACCCAATAGCATGTTGCCACCAGAAGCAGAACCCCGTATTTCTTCCAGAAAATCTCCTAATTGTTCCAGAGCAACTAGAAAGAGATTCTTTAACCAGAAAAAATTCAGTTCAGATGTAGATTTGTTATCTCATGTCTGCTTTTCGTGAAAAAAGACCAATTGAAAGGGGGGGTTTCTTCAAACAACAAGGAGCTGAGGCAACTATTCCATCAAATGATATTGAGAGCACATGTTTAGGTTCGGCCTCAATGGGAAAATGGAGCACCTATGCCTCGGTTCGCATGCAAACAAAAGGAAAAAGAGGACTCGTAGGCAGAAAAATGGGTTTTCAGCCACCCTTTAAGGCCTATTTATAGGTGCAAATTTGAGATACCAATTATATTAGGCCTTAGACTCTTTTAGAATCAATCTTGGCCATCCATCAATGACTAATCACTTCTTAATTATTCAGATTTATTTAAATCCGAATTTACTACTTTTAAATCCATGCTTATCTCCATAACAATTCTATCTTTATTCAAATTCTATCATCTTTTCCTTCTTATCTCACAATTTTCATTAATTTCGGAATTAATTAATTCCAAAATATTAACATTGAGATTTTTAGATCCATTAAATAAAATAAATATCCTTTATCTATTTTCTGAAAATCCGAATCGTTACAGTTTCACTACAAGAAATTAGCTCATTAGCGAAAAGATATGTAGTCGTTAAAAGTTATCATCTTGCCGTTAATACTCATCAATGATAAGAAAAAGTTGATCACGGCTCTTCGCTATAGGTCCCGCCGTTAAAAAGTTTTAGCGTCCGATGTGAATAACTGGTCGTTGAATTTTTTTAAGGACCACTATAATTCTCTTCCTTAAAAATTCAATAGCGACTAGTATGCTGGTCCCCAATATAACTTATAAGGACCACTCACCTAGTCGCTAAAGACATCACTGAATTGAATCACATTTTGGATGAACCGATCAATTTTTTAAAGTTTTTTTGTGAATAAATAATTTGATAAAAAATATTATTTTAAATTTGAAAAAGATCCAAAGATGGACCTTCTCCATAAAACTCTACATTAGCCCATTAGTCTCCTCCTCTATTAATACTTGTCTCTTTGCTCTCATCATACTATTATAACGAATGTGGGACTATGTTTCTATACCTACTTGTTCTTTTCTTCTTTCATATTTTTAACGACAAGATGATGATCGTTAATTTGAATATTAAGGATTAAATTTTTCTGGTCCTTATTGTTGACTTTTAACGGCCAGTCATAAAAATATTAAGGACCAGAATTTTTCTGGTCCTTATTGTTGACGATTAGAATTTTTTCTAGTCGTTAAAAGCAATGTTTAACGACCATATTTGAATCTCTTCGTTAATTATGGTCGCTAAAAGTCACTTTTCTTATAGTGTTTTAATCTTTAAACTATAAATTTTGTAAATAATACTTTGAATTTGAACTCAGTTTGAATCTGAACCCAATTGTTCCCCTTTCTTAGTCAGACGCTTCATGAAATTTTTCCAACGAAAATCTCGCTGTCCGATCAACGAGCTTGTGGAGAGGTCAAAGGGGGATCTTCTGCGGGAGTTGCAAGAGGGCGGAGCCTTCCGAGCAAAAAATTTTAGGAGTATTTTGTATGTGATTCGGAATTAATTTATTTTTTTATCACGAGATAAGTGTCCTATTTTGAGGAATTAATTCAGAGTCTCAGTTAGTCTATAATTATTATCATCTGTCAAAAGGGCATATAAACTCCATAGGAGTCCAAATAGATACTCATACTTATAATTATCATTATTTCATAATAAAAAGAGACGTCATTTTTCGAGAATGTAACTCGATTTAGGATGAACCTTGTAAATCTATGTGATCTTCTATGTTCGTGCGATCTCTTTCACTCTTTTTGTAACAATTGCATATATTATCAGCATACACAACATTCTTATTTTCAGATATTGAAATGACAAAAAAAACAACAAGAAAAGTAACTAATCGAATTAATTAACTCGTTATCTCAATCAACATTTTTTAACTCGTGTTTAATTAAATTCACGGAATTAATTTTAATTCAAACCAACTTCTTATATATTTACATTTTTGATAATATTTGCAATTGTAGCCGACCTATCTAGTGGGATAAGACTTTGTTGTTGTTGTTGTATTTGCAATTGTTAATATTTTTCTTACATATATAGCAGACGTGTCACTCTCTGTCATGATGCATAGGGGTGTTCACCGCGTCGGATCGACCCGGTGAACCCGAGTATTCAACCCGACCCGACCCCTTTTGGGTCGGGTCGCGTTGGGGGTCGGGTCGGACCCGACCCGACCTAGGATCGGGTTCGGGTTGGATTTTTCCAACCCGATTTGATCCGACCCGTCAACCCGACCTTTTATTTTTTTGAATTTTAAATGATTTTTTATTTATTTTAAGCATATTATACCATCTAAAATATTGAAAATATATAAAATAATATATTTTAAATAGAGAATAATATGTGGATATTTAAAAGAATGTTTTTTATGCTTAAAAATACTTTATTTTATATTTAAAATAAACTAGTAAATATTTCTTATATTAAAAATTAAAAAGAAAATTTAAAAAAAAAAAGAAAAAAGGTGGTCGGGAAACCCGACCCAGGCCGGGTCGGATTGGGTCGGGTCTAATCTAAAAAAAATTAAAATTCGACCCGACCAAACTCAGTCGAATTAAGTCGGATTTGTTCACGGGTCGGATTTGTTGTGAGCACCCATAATGATGCATACGTTTTGTTGTCTCGTTATGCAACGCGTACAAGAAATGAGACTTTTTTAATTGAACGAGTCTCTCGCGGTCGTTGATGTTGTGTGGACATATAGAGCATGAACATGATCAGGTTATAAAACAACTTGAACATGAACATGGTCGTGACTAACCGTGGACCCAAAAGATCGACGTCTACGACACGTTGCACATATATATGTTTTTGCCATAATGGACTTGAAGCATGCACGATTTTTTTTTATTGAACACGTGCACGACTTTTTTCGATTTGATATATAGGAAAATACAACTTACTAATAGAATTGGGTGGAGTAATGTCTCTTTATTGAAGTAAGATTTTGAATTCGAGGAGAAAAATTTACCCAATTTTAAACATGATGATGGCTCGACTTTTTAACCCATGGTCAATGGACGCCGTTTTCCAATATCGTTGCTGGCTCCAGAAAGAAAAAAGGAAAAATTATTCCAATTGTTATTATTACTTGACGTACACGATCGAGCCACGACACCATCCAAGCGACTCAGATCGACGTCTGTTGTACGGCGCATGGCGCCTACATATAATTGCTATTATCAGACACTTGTTCTTTTCTCGATAGCGCATGCGTAACTTATAATCCTATCAAAATATGTTAATTAATTCGACTTAGAATAAATTATGTCTGTTGGGGCAAACTGTTTAATCCTTTTTTTCCAAATTACTTAGCGAAGTTAATACGGGAGTACTAATCGCCAATCAATGAAAAGAATGTAATGCCATGCAAATTATATTCTAGTATGAAAAAATTCCATCAATGAGAAGAAAATAAGTGATATGAAGTTATATATATGTTTTGTCATAAGAAAGAAGTCATTTTTCTTGACCGTTTTTTTTTTTTGCCAAATACAAAAGTGGAGTTTCTCTGGTATTCCAACTTTAAACTAAATAAAATTAATACTACATATATTATTATGGCGTCCGAGACTCCGAGTTATATATATATATACCTACAAAGCATCTTTCGCTTTGTAGGGATGCTGAGCGCATCTCACGCGTATTAATATTTAGCTAGTCAAAGTGGTACAACATATATCTTCCAAAAGGACCCCGGATTATTAATTAAGCATCTAAAACCACACTTTTTGCTGCAAATTAACTGAAGTAGAAACTATTAAGTAATACCATTTGGCATTAATGATTGAGCTTTGAACCCTCAACGTTCGTCCCCAGTTAGAACCTGAATAACTTCCGTAGGCTCCCCTGCGCTATATATATGTCGTGTGTGCATTTAAGCTACAACAATCCACCATTTATGCTCTATATACATCTTTCTCTCCTCTGAGCTCTCTCTCTCTCTCTCTCTCTCTCTCCCCCTGTGCCTACGTAATATATATTTACGTCCGATATGGACATCTTGTCAATGGAAGAGTTTCTTGTAATATTCCTGCCGATCGTAGTTTATTGGGTTTACTCAGGGATTTATGAGGCGTTGGGTTCGTTGGAGAAGTACAGATTGCACTCGAAGGGGGATGAGGAGACCAAGAACTTGGCCTCAAAGATGGATGTCTTCAAGGGAGTGCTCTTCCAACAGGCACTCCAAGCATCCATATCCTTTATCATTCTTAAGGTTAGTGAATACATGCATGATTACATTCCAAGGAACTACTATGCTCTACACTTGATCAGGCATGCAAAAATATATATCATAAAAGCAGTCCTATATAGTAGAAAAAAAAAAGATCAAAACTTTTACTAATAACTTTTGGTGTCATATAAATAACGAGCACACAAAAAAAAATCGTTTTTTACCCATAATCAAGAGTAACCTTGATCATGTACATGGCATAATCCGGATGTTAAGAGCACAGATGGTGTCTATCGAACTTATTCACCTACATCCTCACTGTTCATACTTCACACAGATCACGGATTTATGACATAACTTAATTCAAAATGCAAGCTACACGGAGTAAAATAGTCTTTTGAGAGCACACGGACACACAAAAAAAGCTGTGATGATAACATTTTGCTGCGTGTCTGTGTCATATATTTCTCAGGCGACCGGAGAGGGCGGAGAATCCAAGCGCCTCGGCGGCCAAGATCACCACTCGATGGCGGCGACGTCGTCCCTCTTCGTGGCGGCGAGGCAGTTCTTCGTGGCCATGGTGGTGTTCGACACTTGGCAGTACTTCGCGCACAGGTGCATGCACCTGAACAAGTTCCTGTACCGCAACTTCCACTCGTGGCACCACCGCGTGGTGGCGCCGTACGCCTACGCGGCGCAGTACAACCACCCCGTCGACGGCATCGTGACGGAGACCCTCGCCGGCGCCGCGGCTTTCCTGGTGTCCGGTATGTCGACCTGGACGTCCGTGGCATTCTTCTGCTTCGCCACCGTGAAGGGCATCGACGACCACTGCGGCCTCATGCTACCCTGGAACCCATTCCACCTCCTGTTCGGCAACAACACGGCGTACCACGACGTCCACCACCAGCTCGCCGGCAGCAAGTGCAACTTCGCCCAGCCCTTCTTTGTCATGTGGGACAAGATGATGGGGACCTACGTCCCCTACGACATCGTGAAGAGGCCAAGCGGCGGATACGAAGCTCGAATCGCAAAAAAGAGACGAGATTAATTTGCGCGGTGCGGCGTACGTACGCCGCTGACACCTTATATGAGTCATTCATGCACGTTCCTGCATGTGGTTTAATTATTTTATGAAAAATGATACATCCTCTTAAAACTTTGATATAATAATTCTCCCAACACTCATTTTTAAAACATTTCTAAAAGTTGATTAATTTATTAAATATGTCATTGTGAGAGAATTAGGGTGATATATACTCCTAATTTAGGAGAATATAGCTTTACTCTTATGTTATATCTGTTTGTGTACTTTGTGAACCGCTGCAAAGGGTACACTTATATATAATAATATTATAATATAAGTTGTCAAGAAAAGGGTGTACATTAGATACAAACAAAAATAATATTTTAATTACTTGTCAAAACATAATATTTGAATAGATTTTTATTTACATAAAATTAATATAAATAAATTTATAAAATGAAAGATATGAGTAGAAAAGGAATCAAAATAATATTAAATGCAATACTGAATATATATTGAATTTTACGTGCATTAGAAAGCTTATTAACAGGAGTTGAGGTGGAATAATAAGGTCTCGAGTTTGAATCCTTATGAATGCAAAAAAAATTATATTGAAAGACTCACCTGTTACTATTAAGTACACCGATTTTTTAACTTGTGACCAATGCGCTCAATAGTGTTACATGAGTTGGATGATCGACACCACCTCCCAAGTACCAATGACCGACGAGAAAAGGTTAACTTTGGGATCCATATTTGAAAAGTGACTACTACCAATGACTATTGATAGTTTAGTGAACTTTGAAATACTAGGTCCAACCCTCTCGTCTTAAGGAGAGGAGAAAAAAGGAGTTCAAGTTCACATAAGCTCTCTATTTGTGAAGTTAAAAAATTTGATAAAGTTCCTTGTGTGACTCAAATTGCAATATCCTCCTTGATAAATATTTATACTTTAGGATGTCGGACTTAATGGCTTTGTTCCACTGTGTAAGAAGGTTCTCATTTTGTTCACATCTTGTTTTCGACTGTTGAAATTAATGATGAATAACTTTTTTAATAATTTTATACTCCTTTGAGAAAAATATTTAATATTTTTCAATAAGAGCTTAACAAGATTTGAAATCTTGACTTATTGCCCTAATACAATGTTAAAATTTGATGTTCTATCTAATTTTTCCAAAAGCTAGAAAGAACAATATCAATTATTTTATATTTTTAACACAGACTTTTAATAGTTGCAAGAACCTTATGAGATAATACTTATCTTTATGTTTGGTGTTTTGGAATCAAATATTTTTTGTGTATGAGAAGTATTTAATGTAATTTAACTTTTTAAGATAGTTTGGATTCACTTTAGCGTCGCATTTTAATTAGTTTTCAAATATATTTTATACTTTTTGAAAAAGAAATGGATTAGAATAGTTGCAACTAATTAGCTCATATTGATTTTTTTGGGCGACTTGTGTATGAAACTGAATGCTCACTCATTACATTTTTATTTTTTGTTCTTGGAGCATTTTATTTGGTAGTGTTTAAATCAATTCTAATCTTAAAATAACTTGTCCTTCCTAAACTCATTTCTACATCTCACAATCAAATCATCTCTAGTGAAATATTCAATCTATGAAATGCTATTCGTTTTTCTTTCTATATTAATCTAACATCTTTGGCCAGATAGTTAACTAATCCAATTCACATACTACACATTTCAATTGTCAATGATACAAGATTTGATTGCCAACTTTATCAACATGGGGATGGAGCTTTATAGCATAATTGCTATAAGCTTACAAACATCAACCAAGATTTGTTTATCTAATTGGTTAATAAACATCGTGAGGGAGCTTATAATATCAACACACATCACTTCTTGTGTCATGCTGATTGCAAAAAGTTTCGACCGCCTCACCTGGTTACAAGGTTACACGCATTTCAATCACAACACCATCTTACATGGTTACATGGTTACCTTGGCCGAGTCGAGTCGGATTCCCCTAACCATCTACAAAAGCATCTGTTTGTATTCTTCATCCTCAAAGTCCACCATGGACTTTGCTTTCTTCTCCCACGGATTCCAAACAACTGCACAATATAGGTGAGGAGAGATCAGAATGGCTTTTTCTGAATCCATCAAACTGAACAACATTTCGTAATAACTTCGATACGGACTCTAATCTTTTTTATTACTTTCAACAAAAATTTTAGTGCATGTCCCTTTTATCCGAAAGATTAGATTAGATACTGTCGGATAGGGTTACCAGAAAGATTAGATACCAACATCAGGGAGACCCTCCTTTCTTATGACAAAGGTTCGTTTCTTCTCATGGTCAAGACTGCAATTACATTTAGAGAACTGAGATAAACCCAATCAAAATGTAAATTTAGAACAAAAACAAAACTAGGTAAATGAATTTTGATTTTTCAAGGGTCGGTATATGGATTTCATTTTTGACACTACAAATGCAATTGTAAATGCGCTTTTTTTCGATCTTGATCATTGCAAGTGTATTTAGCAAAGGAAGATGTTAAGCGGAACTATGGTTTGTCAAGTACATCCGTTAATCAATGTCAGATTTCCACAAAATGAAAGTACCTTACCTTAGATTCAAAGGTCATAGCATCTCCTTGTTCTGTAAAGCGCTCTTTCTCGAAAAGGTTGTCCAAGTAATTGAGCGTTTCTAGACCTTCTATCCTCACTTCACTCACTGAAGAACAAATGTCACAAGCAATCATAATAACAGCATTTATTGTCACACGCTACAAATATCATAGACGATATTAGCGAATTAAATATCAGAAGAAAAACACAAAAACCTAGTTGCTAATTTACTTTCTACATATAACTACGTAATTTTAGAGAAGCGTAAATGTCTATCCTTTTTTAGGAAAGGTGCAAAAATTTGTGCATTCGATAGAACATCAGATTTTTCTCAAGCGAGTACTCAAAGAAAAAGCATACTATATTGTCCAAAAAATTAGACAAGATATACTATTGTTATCCCCATTAACAAGTACTTGAAATAATTTGGTCACTTTCTATTTCCCTAAGAAATCACAATGGCTCTCAACAATTTAATGTCCACAAAATCCTAATGCATTTATAAGATCATGACCTGAAGAAACCTTTCCATCCCTGATATGACAAATATGTGTGGTAAGAAAATGAAAACTTGAACGATTTCCTTCATGATACGTGATATCGTTGTGAGATCTCCATCCAACGAGAGATATTCTAAGCCGAAGCTCAAAACTGTGAGAAAAAATTAATGATTTGTCATTTGGGCATTCAAGTTGTAAATCCGTGAAATGATGCAAATGAAAAGATTATTTGTAACGTCCGACCATTTACTCATCTTATTTGAAATTCAAAATGCAGAAAATTCGGATTAAAAAAAAAAAAAAAAAAAAGAGAGTGGGGTACTTGAGAATCGGTCATTCTCCCCTCCCCACTCTCCTCCCCACTTCTCTCCCCCATTCTCTCCCACTTCCCACGAGACCCTCTCTCCCACTCTTTCCTCACTCCTCCTTCACCTCCCCTCTCAAGTCTCCTTCACAGTAGAAGAGAAGCAGCAGTAATTATAAAAGGGGGAAGGTCGTGGACACTCACCCATTTGGACTCTTCAAGCAACTGCCTCCATCTTCTCTTCTTCTCCTCCGTCTCCAACGAACTACGACCGACATACGAATAGTGACCAGCGCAAGAACCGGCAGACGTAGAGCACACGAGCAAAAGTAGGACTATCTAAAGAGGTACCGTAGACGTATAAAATCTCTAGATGAAGAAATGTAGATCAATTATCATGAAATTCGATTTCAATTCGTTTTATCGTTTAACATTATATATTGTTCTTTCCGTATTATTGTGTTATTATCTTTTATGTTATATTATTAGTTCCGAAATATAATAGACTTATTTTTAATTCATACTATGAGTGTAATGTCGTTTGCACATTATTCAACGTATGTTAATGGATGCGGCCGAACTGAACACCACACTTAAACATGTAAAATTTTATTAACTTATATTGCTTTACCCGAATATAATGTCGGCCATAATTCTTGAATATGGCACACACGTTTGTATTTGGGATTAGAATATTGCTAAGAGGTAAATCGATGTATATATTATTATTATTATTATTATTTAGGTAGATTTGTTGCTCTCGGTAGAGTGCTGATGACATTGGAGTGCATGAGTTGATTATAATATTATCCAACGTTAATGATTACACTGTAGGGAAGAAGTTGACAAAATTGATGTGTAAGTTTATAGCTTTGCATGATTTTCCATGTGGCATTCTTAAACTCACATGCAGATGCTGGCATTACATCTAATATATGCACATAGCCACAATATTAAATGCATAGCAATATTAATGCCTTCGGACATGCTGCATGTTTAAGATTAGAGTGAATTCAAATATCCTTTATTACTTATTAATGTTTATAGTCACACTCGCCTTTCGTCACATCCACCTACCTTGTTTATTTATATATATATATATATATATATATATATATATATATATATTTAAGAATTGGACACGCACAAGATTTACGGTACAGTAATAATACATGGGTATTATTATTATTAAGTAGTATGTAATCGTTAGTTGTATTGAGTCTGTTATATCGTTATATCACGAAGCATGCTCGGCCGAGACCAATAGATCTATGAAACTGCTACATTTCCTTTTGATTTGTTTCAAATGTTAGTTTTATTTATCGCAATAAATATTTAAGTGATATCAATATCTCGTAAAACATCACCAGTGCCCGGCCTGAGTCATCCCCATCCGGCCCGAGTCATGTCGGGCAGATCGACGCACCTCGTCTGCACTTTGATATTTTCCTAATTGGGCCCCACATTTGACTGGTTCGCTGTAGGCCATGTCCTATATAGTGGAACAAGTAACGGACCCTTCGACCGCAGAAAGGGGATCAGACTTCACCCCCTTCTCTGAATCATGATTTAAAATTCATATTGGTAAAGAAGATAAGCAAAGCAAAGATCAATGAATGGGATAGCTATGTGTTATTCAAGGTCAAGGTCAAGGTCAAGGCATTGGAGGGGCAGATAGCTGCACTGAGGAGACAGTGTATCTACTGAGTTTAAATACCACTGCTCCTGGACCACAGACCCTCTCCCACCTGTGCTCCGAATAAGAGTGACGCAAGGAACGCACTCTTCCCCCACGGGAGCATCTGTGAATTTCATTGTTATGCCAGAGGGACAGGTAGCTAGCTGAGAAGACAGCGAACCTACGGGGTCCGTAACGACCACTGTTCCTGGAATGTAGACTTTCTCCCACCTGCATTCCGAAAAGGTTGTGCCAACGTGTACACCTTCCCTGTTATGGGCACCCTGGCAATATTCAAGGCAGAGACACCTCTAGCTTCCCAATTAACTAAAGTTGAGCTCACATAGGACAACGAACATCAAGGATCATATGGTATTGTAAAATACGTAGTTCCACACAAAGTATAACAGAGCATGGTAATGAACAACAGAGCATGGTAAGTATCAGTAGAACAAAGCAATGAACATCAGCGCATAGTAATGAATCACAGAGCATAGCATTGTATAGAACATTGTTAAAGTAATGAACACAATAATTGATCATTGATTATCATTTCATCATCTATGATTCTATGAGTACTGGGCGTTAGCTCACGGGCATTCCATGCCCCTGCTTTGGGATTTTGCAAGTGAGAACCCTGCTTAGGAGGAGGTGGATAATGCAGAGCTCCAGGATGGCGGCACATGACTAGCAATGATCACAACTTTCCGCCATTTGTATTCTGCATTTAAATTATCTAGCTTTGTATATATGAAGTACTTCTATTTCCCTTTATAGTTTGCTTCTGTTAATGTTCCCAGAATTATTCGAACTTCCTTTGTTTCCCTAGTTCTCTCGAATTATCTTGCATCATGTGACATCAGTTGCTTTCCAATGATATTTGTTCCACATTTCCATGTCATGTGACATCTGTTGAATTCTAGTAATATTCCTTCCGCATCATTATTATATCTTTATTCATTTCTACTGCCATGTGAGTCATTTGTTGACCAGTCAAAGTCAAGGTCAAAGTCAAAGTAGTCATAGATAGTGAGTAGCGCTCCCAGAGTCAGTCTGACCGCCAGCGTGGCGGAGGGGCGGATTTTGGGGGCGTTACATTATTATTCTTATTAAGGCTGAAGCAATGATAATGTTGAATTTCTTTTACTAGTACGGCCAATACTTCAGATGGCTTAAGAATCAAATATGAAACTTTGCCTTGCTTATGTGGATGTAAAGGAGGAGGATTGTCATCAATGCTCAAATTTTGTTCCTTGCAAATCCATGTTGTTTCGATGTTCCATAGTTCCCAAACTATAAGGATAGGCCAATGATATTGCATGTCTTACGTAATCAGTATATGAAAGTCATTGAAGTAGAAATATTATGTGAGGGAAGCAGATAGGAATTCCTCCCCTCATAACTTTTGGCAGCTTAAAAATTGCCACGTGCAATCAGAGGAAATTATTACAACACATTTTCAAAAGCAAGATTGTTGAAAAATTTTGAAACGACTTAATCAGAAAAAAAAAACTACATTCTTCAATACCTAAATTATGCAATATGCAAGAACCCTATGCTAATATGATCATGATATACTAATAAAACCATACCTTTGTCAATTTCTTTTGACCAAAGGTAAAGTTCTTAACAGGAATCAATAGCAGTGGACTAAATGCATAAAGCCTTTTGTGTATGCAACATGTAGTTGGCAATTCATACTAGAGATATTTTTAAACATTTTAGTCAGGTTGAAAGCATATAAAGTTTTGCTAAATTTACTGTATTGTCATAAGCCTCATACACAAAATGTTTAAACTCCTACAGTGTCATTAACTCCTATTAACAAGATGTTTAAACTCCTACGCACAAAAAGTACAATATTGGATAGGAGTATGCTAGAATTTCCTTTGTTTTACTTGCTACATATTACAATTTCCTTTTTGTAAGCTCACTAAAATTTGTCAATTCCCACTATATTATCTTTGCATCAGGTATCTCTAAGCACAAGATTAAGAAGCCTAACTTGATAACTTCAGTGTCATTATTAATTCCTATAGTATCGGGCAACAAATGCTTAAACAATTAAGACAATACACTGCAAAATTAACACAAATCATACCTTACTACTAGTAAACAAGAGCTCCTCGTCTCTTCATTTCTCCATGAAGTAAAATGTCCCCAATGCAGGCTAACCTACATTTATAGCAGAAGAACTATCAAAATAAACTAGAAAATGTCATTTATGAAATAAAAGAATCCTACGAGCAACATCTCAATTATTTTCACAAAATTGTCGAACACTAGCAAGCTCGCTCTCGCAGAAGCTCCTTTGAGCACTCTAAGAAGTACTTGGCCAACGCCATTAGTCCTTGATGACCTCAAATTCAAACCTTTGACCCCAACTTGCTGCTAAATGTCCCATGGTTACTGAGACACTCAATAGACACCACCCACCACTTCTCCAAATTATATTTGTTCCTGCTTATTACAACTTCACCGGATCGGGAACACGAAGGATCGGTAGACTTATAAGCATGAATGAAAAACAATGAGTAAGGCACTGGCAATCTAAGTTTTGTAGAGAAATTCAACAGAAGTTATTGTTTCCACGGTTTGGGAAGTGAGCAGTGGACAGCACTTTACTTGCGAACTGAGATCTTAAACCTCGTGACTCCCTAGCTACCAATCCAAACCTCCTAAATCCTCCAAACCCTATTCAAAAGTCTTCTCTAATCCCACTTAAAATCACGCCTAACTACTCATCGAAGTGGAACAATGTTAGATACATAGCCAGAAAAAAGAGAGCCCTTTATCTCAACATCTATCGATTGCTACAAGGGATGCAATGTAAAGCAGACGCAACACTTGTCCTAACTTTATATTGCACATAACACTCGCCTAAAAATGTGCCTTAGAGTATTTGTTCAACACAAACAAATACAAAGAAGAAAAATTCAATCTTGGGAATTGTTCTATATATTGATGAATTAAATTATAACCCACTTGTAACCTATATGACTTTAAATAAAGAGAGCGGCGAAATCATAATGGTCAACTCCTTACCGCGGTCTTGTTGTTGGACAGTGAGTATGTGAGAACAACAAGAAATGTCATTTGATAATGCTTTGAATTTGAACTTAGTTGTAACTTTTTTGTAGTCCTCATGTGTAATCAGACGCTTCAATAGATTTTTCTGATCAACGAGCTTATGGGGAGTAAGGGGGGATCCCCTGCGGGGGTTGCAAGAGGGCGGAGCTTCTGAGCGAAAATTTTTTAGGAATATTTTGTATGTGATTCAAAATTGATTTATTTTTTTATCACAAAATAGGTGTCCTATTTTGGAGATTAGTTCAGAGTCACAATCGATCTGTAATTCCTATTATCGGTAAAAGAAAGTGTCTATATAAATTCACTAGAGGTCCAAACAGAGACCTAATCCTTGTAATCATTATTATTTCATAACAAAGAGTCGTCACTTTTCGACGGCGTAACTCAATTTATGGTGAACCTTGTAAATCTCTGTGTTTGTGTGATCTCTCTCTTCTTCTTTACGTAACAACATCGTTCAAGAATGTAACTTAATTTAAGATGAATTTCATAAATCTTATGTATTCCTTACGTGTGATTGCTCTCTGGTAATACTTTATTTTAGATCCCAGACAAGAACTCAAGAATTGCTCACAAGGTTTCACTATAAAAATTAGAAATATTAATTCTGAGAATAATTAACATCCAAAAAATAATATCCCACTAGGTGGAAAGATTTTAAGAGTATAACGTCATTTTAAAAAATATATATTAAAAAATGAAAGTTCACTATAACATAAAAAATTCAAATGACCATTAAGTAATAATAATTTCGCAAGCAATCGTAACATAACAAAACTAAAGGACTTATTTTATTGACATTTATTTTCTTAATCATGTGCAATATTTTTGTCATTAGTTAAGTTGTCATCATTTTTTTTATTATGTGCACAAATTTAATATGATTGATTAACTCAAAATCTGCAAAATTTTTGCATGCCATGATTTAAAATACATGATCAACGTATCACATCATTATGTTAATATAAACTACATTGCATATGCAACATGATTAGTACACATACATATTATGCGTAAAGGAAAACTTTTTATAAGTATCACATAATCATACATAGAAAATAATTTTGTTAATTTCCTTTTGCTTTTCCATTACATATTTGTTTTCATTACAATATAATCTTCTTATAGTTGCTTTATAACACTTTGTATATAATATTTTATATTAATATATTTATCTTTTCTCTTTGTCATATGAGATTTTCAAGAATTTTGTAATATAATTATCAAATAATATGCAGACCTTGTTGGAAATCCCTAATATTTATATGTGAACTAAATAGATCGCATCATTGAGGATTGCAAGAAGAGTTAGATCTCAATATTCCTCTACTCTTTTGTTCTTTTTCCATTGTTGCAGAGTCTCTTCTTCCTCCATAGTGCTCGTGCCTTAGGGCCCGTTTGACTTAGCTGATATAGAATAACTGATAAGTTGAAGTACTGATAAGTATTTTATTGGCTGAAGCTTATTTTTAAAAATAAATAGTTACACGTTTGAATAAAATTACTTATATTAATAACAACTAGTTAATTATGAGACAACTACTTGACTTATTTTTTAGAAAGAAAATAAGCACACATCCTCCTGTTTATTTTTTTGACTTATAAATAGATTTAATATCTCCTTATCAGTCAAAATTTTAAGTTACCAAACGTTGAATTTTTTTTAAACTAACTTATAAACTTAGTCAAACAGCCCCTTAATTTGATATGTAAGATTAAAAAAAAGAAATTGAGAATTTTGGTCTATTTATATATGAGAGATCATGAGAATTTGGGCACAATAATCTTAGTACTCATATATTAACATTTTAAATGTGTTTATAATATATTACAAATAATGTAGAAAATAAACATCTTTTTATCTTTATTTTTTCTTAAATGCCTAATTTCTACTTATTTATTACTATTAGGCTTAAGATGCAAAAAATAATGCAAGATTAGTTTATCGCAATTATTGTAAAAGCAAACTTTTTACACAATAATATATTTCATTAGTTATAAACCACCATGATGTTTCTTTTTCCCTGAACGAAAAATAATATATATCTTCTGCTAAATTTCTATGCTAGCACCAATTTGGTTATAGCACTTGAAGTAGAGTTCTAAGACAACTTCTACCAATCTCACAGTTTTAAAATTGATCAAATGTCCATTTGCTAATTAAATTATTTATTATCAACCGGAGATGACAAGCATGTACTATTGGCTATTTATGAATTATTAAGATCGCTAATCATATCAAATAGGACTTTATAAGACTAATCATGTATCGTAATCGGCTCATTAAGCAACAATCAAGCAGCGTCCTTAAATAGAAGATCACCTTAAACAAACAACAAGATTAAGAGATTATTTGGCTAAGCTTATAAATTAATTTTAGATAACTTATAAATAATTTTGAAGTTTTATTCTTGTTTGATAATTAAAAAAGAGAGTTCATAAATATCTATTGTACCTCTTTATATCAGAAAAAAAGTTGACATACCAACTTGTTTTATGAGAAAAAAAAAATTGATCGATGAAGGTACTATTTTGCCTTTAAAATATGCATAATTTTTCTTCTGTTATAATATTAAAAGTTTTTTTTTATCTTAACTAAAATAATAATTTATATTTTTTAATTATCGAATATGTAACTATTAATTTTTAAAATCAACATCAACAACTTGTAATAATAAGTTATAATTTTTTTATCTAACACTTTAACTTATTAACTATTTCATATCTGCTAAATCAAACAAACCCTAAATCCTACCAACTTTTATAACAATATGATTACTTTTTGCAACGGTATAAAACTGATTTAAGCTCAAAAGGCTACTTTATAGTAAAACTATTTATGTATCACTTCATAGGAAAGTAGACAAAGATGTTTGATTAACAAATGCAACACCCTTTCATTAGGACAACATGTATAGTCCTCTTTGATTATATCTCCAAAGGCATGGGTTTCTAAAAGTCCAACACCGTGAACTGGATACAAAGGTTATTCAGAACATAAGTAATAAACACAATTATACAGCAAAAAGCTATATAGTATCTAACTTTCATCGACATGCCCATATTCAACTGGCTGTATCACGAACTTCGAAAAGTTGTCATGCCATATTGCACTGCCCGACAAAGTGTATCACGAACTTCGAAAAGTCGTCGCGATTGCATAGATTCGGTCGATTGACTGAAGGACTGTCTAGTAGTTGAATCAACACGTTACATGAGTCAACGTTAGAAGTAGCCTTGGGCTTCATAAACTACTCCAAGAACTACAAAATCAGTAAAATGGAAATCAACTAGCAGCTATAGCATCTCTTCTAGGATTGTTATCCAAAAGTTGGTGAAGCTTGGCAGTCGGCTTCTCTTTGTTCTCATCCTCTTTCGGATTGTTTCGATTGATCGAGCTTGGATTGTCCATTGTTGACAAGTTTCTCACAATAGCAGAAGGGACTTCGTCCGTCTCCATTATGCCAAGAGACAACTCTCCTGCTTGGCTCGTCTGGACGCTCCTGAGCTTTTCCTGTGCACCAAATTTACGAGCATGAATTATGAGACTCACAAGAGTCTTTAAGAACATAGTTACTGACAATAGAAGTCAAAATAGACTTTACTTGTGCTAAACTTATACACTGGAGAAGAAGAAAGCAAGCAGATCATTACCACTAAAGCTATGTTTTGTAATCTCAGTTTTTCAGAGTTTTCCGTTAGACGTCTGATTTCGGATCTCAGGGTTGTATTTTCAGCATTGAGGGCCTCAACCTTCGTAGCAAGTTCCTCTGTTTCAGCCTGAAACACAATTGACAACCACCAAAAGTGTCAACTTCAAATGCTATATACAATAATAGCAATCATTTTATACAAACTTCTAGTAGCAAACCTGCTTTCTCAACCTTGACCTCCTAGCAGATTCTCTGTTGGATTGCTTCCTCCTCTCTCGTTTCAATTCTCGCTCATCCTGAAAAAGGCAATTTCAACTTTTAGCAGTAGCAATCAAGAAATCAACTCAAATGTCAGAATCAACATATCAAAATACAATGTACGTTTTGAATGTAAAAAGTTCCATTTCTAATCCTAATAGCCAAGAGAGAAAGAAAGAAAAGGCGCTTTCTTATGCATTGGACCAATGGACTAAAGGTGACTTAAGTTACAGAGGTGACTGACTTCTGAGCAGAAAAGAGACCCCATGCTAGGCTCCTTAATCTAGTAATTATTCTGTACTATTGATAGTACTAGCACGGTCGTCATGCTGACATAGAAGTGAATCTATCTCAAAGAGCACTATATTCTCTTATGAAATAAGGAAGGCAATTTAAGGTGCCGCATGCGATTGTCATCTTGGGAAAAGGGAATAACTAAGAAAAAATTGTTACTGCCACATGCTGACCAACCTATAGCATAGCTTAATTCATCTAAAATTACCAGGGTGGAGCGAGGACCAACAATATTTTAAGTGCCAAGATTTGGTAAGTGGATATAAACAAAACTGAAACAAAAGATCTTGAGGACTGAAGTCAAAACTTCAATTGAATTAACATTTCAAGTTGACCATAGACCTGAGTCGAAATACAACTGTCACTAATGTTGCGAAATTTGAATAAGTGAAAACCATTGTCACCAAAATCTAAAAAAATATGAAAATGCAATAAACATTCTTGAAGTTCACATACCTGCATCCAGTGTTCTGGGGATACTCCATTTCGAGCAGGCACTGTGCCACCACTTATGGGAGAGACAGGAGTTCCCTTCACTTTACCAGTATTGGCAACTCGTGCTTCCATTGTTGGAGGTGGACAAGCCAATTGACCTGTTCCTACCTGCTTTCCTACGATATTTGAGGGTGCTGCAGTAACTCCCAAAGGCATACCAGACGACGCTTCTTCAGCATGGACAGAATTAACCTGTGTATCAGCCTTACAGCTATCTGTAAAATTGTCAATAGATATCCTCTTAGACAAGATCTGTAAATATCAGGTCAACATATTTAAGCATAAAACTCTGATGGCATATGTCTTCAAAAAACTCTGATGACATAATAAATGTCTTGAAGCTAATTAGTGGCAAATATTATCAGTCAAGAAAAAATTGCAAAATAATTCCATAAATTGTGACTCAATCAATATGATTAAATGGGAGATCAATACCGGTCATACAAAAACAGTAGAAAAAATAACAAACCATGGAAATATGCAGTCATGACAAGCCCTTATCTACCTGAGCGTGGTATATCTTTAGAACGTCTCTTTCTTTGACCTTCAGCAACCTAGAGGATATCATAAAATAAATTTAACATTCAAAAGCATTACTTTCAAACACATGGTTAAGACACATTGGCAGAAATTAAGAATAGTCAGACACGCACTTCTACTGCATTATTTCCATCACTTCCATCAGATGATCCTTCAGCACTGTTATACCCACTGCATCATGATACTTGACATAAGAAAATTCATAAAAGAAAAATGTCACATAAATAGCATTCTCATGGGCGTAGCTCCATTAGCATTTAGAACCAAAAACACCTTTGTGAATGTGCATTGCTATCAACTCCCCCTGTACTCTCAGTGGTACAGTTGCCTGTTGACAGCCCATTGGCCGCTCTAAGCCTTTTTGTTGGGAGTTTTTCTCTGTTACCTGATGACTTGGTCATCTCCATGCTCAAAGGAGTTGCCATCTGATTCAACAAAGGGTAATAATGACATCAACAAAAACCACAATTACGTGAAAAAAAAAATAGATCATGCTAATCACGAAGCCTTCTATGTTGCAATATATATCCTGAGCTAAGAATGTCCTACCATTACTGCTTCACTTGCTGTGGCCAATGGTGCTACTCCCTGACAGTGTGTATGAGAACCCTGAACAGAAGTGAATTCTGAACTGATTAATGCAACTCAACCTCCAAATGGAAACTCAAATCTCAATTGATGAATGCTTAACATGTGAGGTTTTCTTAATTCTGCGTGAGAACCCATATTTCATCTCAAAATCACCATATCTTGTTAGATGGAGGATAAGCTCAACTTACAAGAGGTACTGCAGGATGAGGATACACTCCATGAGGATAAATTGCAGTATATGGTGATCCAAAAGGAGGTACCATTGGCTGGGGGAAATATGATAGTCAGAAGAATATAACAAGCTCCAGTCAAAATAACATATATATATATTAAAAGGTAAGACGATCATGCTCATGCTGACAATAGTGTGAAGTCACTTCTCAAGGTATACAAGCTATGTAAGATATCATTTGCTCCAATATGACATTGTTTTCGACAAAATAGACAATGCGCCCAAATTTCTTTGGACCCATTCACCCAATAGAAACAGAGAAAAGAGAAGCTAATGGATCTAGTCATGAACAAAGAAAGAGATCCATGTATTACATGAATCTTACATGCGATGAACAGGCCATTCTACTACCTTCCGAAAATCAAACTGTCATTATCTCATATAAACCATAGAAGAGTTTTTTTCTCGGATCTCGAAGCAGATGCCAGTACATAATTTTTAGATCATACTGCTCCAACTCAAAAGTAGAAAAAGAAACAAAACCATTTCAAAGTATCATTTGACCACATCTCATCTAACCCTGTTGCCCTTCAAAACATCAGCCCAAATAATAAACTTAGGATCATCAGCAGGAGCCTGATTAATTAACAAATTTGATTCTCCGGGCCCAAAAATACTAATTAGTATTTAGATTAATGTCGATTAGGTTATTGTAAAACAGATGATCGCATGTGTTAATGCTTAACTATTGAAGAAAACTTTTGACTAAATAATATAAATTGATTGGTGGGATTTGCATACCAGATCAAGTCAATTCAGGTCTAGATGACCTTCCTATGTCCCTGAGTTAATATCTTGTGCATCTTGGGACCTTTGCCTACTCTACCTAGTGACAAATATGACATGAGCTGAGTTTTTCTAGCTTTAGGGTGGCCATGTTAGATATTTTAAGCCGTATTAGTGTTTTGTTCACAGCAATCTTTACCTGTCACTATGGTGGTTTCCTGATTTCTTCTCACATGCACAATGATGTTTTGTAGAAAAAAATCCTTGCAATAGCGTCTAGTTTTAAGTAAGTGAACTACTCGTCAGATGAAGTTCGCTCCACAAAAGTAAAGGAACGCACAAACCAGATATCACCAAAAGGTAATTCCAAAAATGCATTTTTTTTTTAAACAGACAGAAAATGCAACAAAGATACTATTGAATAATTCAATTTGAACTTTGTTCTATTAAAAACATCCGAAGTTCCCCACCTAGTGGGATAAGGTTTTGTTGTTGTTGTTGTCTATTAAAAACATATCAAGCCCCCAATAAGGTGATATAAAGAAGATATTTCCCATGTACCTGTGGACCCCACATGTATGGATGAGGCGCATGGCCAGGAGCAACAGCTGTAGCAAAATATGGAGGGGGCACAAGTCCTGGGCCGTAATATGCCTGAGTAATAGACAAATATCACTTTGTGTTATGTCAAGTACATCAAATCAAGAATGAGACAAGTATGAACGCAGCAGTTTAGCAACCTGCATTGCAGCCCAATCAGGATATGGATGAGTTGCAGGTTGTTCTTGTGTCTGAAAAAAAAAGTGTTCCAAAATGAGAACCAAACTGAATAATATCAGGAAAGAAGGTTGAATTTCGACATTATGAATTGCATCAATATTTCAGATGAAAAAACAAAGTGAATGGTTCTGTGAATAACATAGTTTTCTAGTTCATAAAGGCTGAATTGAATGCATAAGTATAGAGAAAATTAATGAACCAAGAGAACACGAACTTAAGCTAAATGATCCAGAAATTTAGGCACAAATTAATGGGCCTATAGGTATGTAGCCAAAACAGTTCATAATATCTTTTAAAACCGAAACAGGACTTTCTAGAACATTAATTAACAGTGGATACAACCTACAGGTAGGACATTACAAAATTACAAAAATATAAGTATCAAATGAAGGACCAGCAATTCAAGGATGGAAGAGAAAACAATAAAGGATATGGTATTTGGTTCCCGGTATTGCCTTTAATAGTGACAAAATATCAGGAAAATCTAGTCACACCTGAATATGTATACATTTAAATTCGAACCATAGGGCAAGCAGTATGACCATGCAGGATACTAAATAGATAGATATATGACACACGTCGTCTCTGCAAACAGAATTTAATAAATTCAACTACATAAATTATCTATTAGCTACAAACTGGAATGCATCAAGAAAAACAGGCATCCATCAGTCGAAAGCATTCAAAATTTCCTTCATGAACTAAGATATATGTTGTAGATTGTCAAGTATCTGCATCAAGATTCAAACATTGACAGTGGTTGAGAAGCTTGCTCCTATATAAGGTATCTGCCCACCTGAACAGGGGAAGACATTTTCTCTGACTTTGGTGGAACCTCAGCTACACTGTTTCCCATCAACTCGGTATCTATAGTACCTGACAAAGAACAAAATATATTAATATTTCTTCAGGAGGAGCACACGAAAAGGTATCTCAAAATATCATGAAATAGGTTGTGTAACTACAAACTGTGAAAAGACAAATTTAACAGTTATCTCTCTTACATCGCAGTAATAGGAAAATAATAACTCTTCTTAGATTATTCTTGTTGTAAGCAGGCAAATTTTAAAGATCCACTTAAATTTCTCAAAAACACAGGAAAAAATGGTAGAAAACCACATTGCCAAACAGAAGCCTAATTCGAGAAAAAAAAACAAATTTCTATAACAAAAGTTTAAGGAAGGTCACTATATGACATTATATAACTTTTCAATGGCATGGAGATGTCTCTAAAACTCAAAGATTGAAAGAAAAACATTGTAACCAGCCGAGAACTGCCAGATGATAAAGGAACATCCAAAAAAAAGCCACAAGCAAAAGTGACAACCCCACCTTAACATTCCATCACCTCAACTGGATTAATCAGGGGAGGTGGTAATTCCTTGGATACTGATGGTACCTAAAAACAGTGACACCCTCACAACCGCAACCATAACCAAGATTTAAACTTTTATCTAATTTCATCAGGGAAAAAATCGTCAAGGGTGAGAGGCTGTAAATAGAGAATGTTATCGCACTGGCAGGCTCTGTAGCTAAAGAATGGTCAGGGTTGTGATTTGGTTTCCCTGTTTGTTATCAACTATTGGATGCAATCTTTAATTCATCAATAAAGTTGCATCCTTTTTCTACTCAAGAAAAAAAAGTAACTCTTGGAACTTGGAAATGCCATGTCATCCCACATTTGACTCTCATCTTTTGCTGAAATATTTGAGTCACGCCTAGGCCAACAAACCATGATCGCTCATACATAATTGTGAATAAAACGTTATCAACAGCACATAAGATCTTTGAAAAATAAGCAAATTTGTTGCTAACATTATCATACACCCAACTCCGTGTTTAGAAGAGAACGAGAAAGAGGGCATACTATAAAACCCGAATGGTTGAGGAATTTACCCGATTACCTGCTGGCCAGGGGATTAATCAATTTTCTAGCTAAAACTATGAATCGACGATCCAAACCAAGTAAAAGAGAATACGGAAAGAAATTGAAGTCACCAGAAACATGACAAACTTTAAGGAAAGAAAAATGAAACTTCAAGAAAAACAGGGCAGAAAATGACAAATTGGGCATATCAACCACCAACTGAATAAGGAAAGGAAAAAAAAAAAGAGGAGAGAGAAAGAGAGAGAGATGAGCAAACTTACATTCCATTCTTATCAAAAAACTGAAGGAACAAAAAATGTTACAACAATTCCGATCTACGTGTAAAATTATCTAAGATGTTAAAAGTTCCTTTTGCGTGTATGGCAATGATAACTGAAACTCGACGATAGAATAATACTACCCCCAAGCAAATAAGAAAAGGAAAGCTGGTGCTCTCTCTTCTTATTCTTCTTCTTCATCACAGGAAGCAGGAACGAGATAGCTCCTACTGTGCCCTAACAGAGAGATGATTAACCCGTGCCCCGAACCAACCGTCCATTCCTTCCCTAATTAACCATGCGCCCCCGTCCTGTATCTTTCGAGTGTCATACTTGGCGCAAGAATCCCAAAATCGATGACAAAGACGGTGAGATCGCAGGTCAAAACGATAAAATTACAATCTTTTGGTTTTGAGATGGGCATCAACTACAATCTCCACTAAGGAGTGCCCAAGATCCCGGCTATCCCACATAACAGCTTCGAATTGACCATACAATTCCACGTACCTTCAGCTTCTCGTGACGAAATCCTTCACCGAAGCACTAGAAAAAGCGCCTCCTTTTCGTCGTTATGTCTCCATGCCGCTCGGAAGTCGGAATTTTTCTTTCCTTCGTTCTTTTCCGCCTTTTTAAAGGAGCGCACAGCAACAAAAGCACGATTGGCGGTGGAGATCAAGGTCTTAGCCACCTGAATCTCTAACCTCTCACTACCAGTAGCGCAATTCTCCTCTCCTGTAGCAGAAAAGAGATGTCCTTTCTTTTCAAAGCCAATAGGTGGAGGGAAGCGGAGGGGAGAGACAGGAACACGGGCGAAAGGAGGGAGGAGAGAGAGAGAGAGAGAGAGAGGTGTGTGGATGAGAACACGACGACGGAGGCAACGCGGGACGCCAAGCCAATCGCCAGGTCACCGTACACGTGTCCGTCTCAGCGCGCGGCACACGGGGTGCTCGCCCGATCTCTGACTCACGCGGACGCGAGAGAGAGGCGCTCCCGGTGGGAGATTCGCGTGGGGCCGACGTCGGAGGGTGCGATCGCGGGTGGAAGAGAAGGGTGCGGATATGGGGAGGATGCGGTCGTGGTGGTGGTTGAGTTGGCCGTCAGCGTTAACGGAGGGGCCAATAGATTAAAGAAAGTTATATTCCCTGGTCGTCGTATTTAAGCCGGACACGTGCCAGAGATCGGGGCAATAGGTGACAGGTAGATTGGTAGAGCTTTTCTAACGTAAAAATATGAATATTAAATAGTGGGGTCATTTTCTCTGTCACGTGTGATTCTGACAATATGATTATTATTTTATATAACATATAATGATTTATAATGTCAATAATTTTTTTTAAGTCGTATGCAGTTTAATATAAAAAAATCAAGTATATACATGCATAGTATTATATTAATTATCACTATTGTGTATACATATAGATTCAATAATGATATTTTTTTTTTCAAAAAAGAAAATTCATGTCTCCAATTTTTCTGTGATCCGATTAAAAAGATATCAATCGAATTAACAATAAAATGAGATATCATTCATAATTTTGAATTCAATGGTTAGGAAAATAAATATATATACTGTCCCTTCTTCAAGAGGGTGAGATCTCAATTTTATTCAATTAGTGTATTTTATATTCTTTTTCAGATTTAAATATAATTAAAAAAATTAATATTTGTATTACTTTTTAAAAAGACATTATGACTAATTAAATAATTGTTTTATCCACGAATCCGTGATTAATAAATGTATAACAATGCTACCTCTTAAAAGATGTAGCATAATTATTTTTTTCCTAATTAAAATTATACAAATGACATAATATAATATATGTGTGCTTACCTATGTAGAAAATTTATAAATAATAGTATTGAAATATACAATATGTAATTGAAAAAAAATTAAAATAGTTATTTTTTCAAAAGAAAAAAATATTAACCAATGACGATTGGCACAGTGGTAAGCAGGCTGCGCTTCAAATGGTTCGACTAGTGCTAATAATTCCGGGATCGATTCTTGAAGTCGCCGCATTGACCAATAGTTCAACCTTTCCCCGCTCCATCATATCGAATTAGTTAACTGCTAATAATTTTGGATACCAGTAGATTAGATATGAAAAAAAAAACATTCCACCTCGTACGATCTTAGGGGTGTTCATGGGTCGGGTTTGACCCGACCCGTGAACAAACCCGACCCGGGTCGGGCCGGGTGGTCGGGTTATCCGACCATCATTTTTCTTTTTTATTTTTGTTTATTTTTTAATATAAAAAGTATTTATTATTTCATTTTTAATATAAAATAGAGTATTTTTAAAATACCAAAAATATTGTTTTAAATATCCATATACTTTTCTACATTTAAAATAATTTATTTCATATTTTTTTAGATTTTAAATGATATAAAACTATACATTTAATCAAAAAATAATTAAAAATTTAAAAAAATCAGATCATTGGATCGGGTCGGATCCCGAACCCAACTTGACCCTTGATCAGGTCTTGACGGAGTCGAATTTCTGAGTTCACTAAGTCGATCCGACCCGATGAACACCCTATGCGATCTTTCACCCTACAACATTTTGCAGAAAAAAAGGTAGTTTTTTATTTGTATCTTGGGATGGCGTTGGACGGAGAATGGCAGATCGGAGGGTGGACAAAGGTGACGTGATGGGGTAGCGGCGTGAACGTGAAGGCAAAGGCCGAGAAGCTTCGTTGGATCGGATATGATCTAGTCATCTAAGATTCGTTGGACCCGAGTGGTCGCCCATACTGCACGCCCCATCCATCGTGTACAAATAAAAATGTTTGAAATATTTTAACTTTTAGGGTGAGGTCAAATTTTGATCAACATAAGCGGCTGCCCATGCATTAAAATTTAAAATCGGATTTTTGAGTTGAACACTCTTGAAAGAATTTGGATTTCCTTTTTTTTTATTATTTCGATATTTCAAGATAAATATCAGCGTACAAAATTAAGAATGTCGCAAGCATTAAAATTTCTTTTAATAATTAAATAAAAGTACTTTTTAAATAAATTATTTGGTAATGATATTTCGAGACAAATGGCATTTAATTCTTCCAACTTGATATCCGACCAATAGTGATTTATGTTGGAAGTGCTCTCTCCTCAGATGAAGGGTGAGCAAAGCCTCCAGCTTTCAGACAAGAAATCGTCCAGTAAAATCTTTAACAGGGCATCATCGGTAACAGGTAAATGTTACATTAATGCTGCGGCTCGTAGTAAGATTTCATAAAAGAATGATCTCAGTTCGTAAACAATATTTTCCTAATCAAATCTGGATCTCCTGGAAATAGAAGATTCCTCCTGTACAAAGCATTGACACTGCACGTCAATAACAAAAGAAACCGGTGTTAATAATTAATGGGTGAGCTCCCGTAGTTGTTCTCTGTAAGTGTAACCCCTCTCCTTTTAAGGGAAAAGGAGGCTCTCCTCTGCAACATTACCAGCTGATAACATCCAACTTCTCATATCTTTCCAAGCCACGGATGAAATGGCAGCTTGAATAAGTCTCAATGTAGGCTGGATGTACAGTACTACATTAGGAAGTATTTTGAGCTTTTGTAGAAAAAAGAACTTTTCTGCGGAAGCCAATCTTCATAGAGCAGCGCAGATTGCCCCTGACAAGCCATAAGATAAAATTGCTCAAAGAGAAGTTGACTCAAGTGGTAGAATGGCAAAAGGAAATTAATGATGCAATGATAGATGTACGATACGCTATTCCCCACACTCTTGTTTCTGATCCGGCAAAAGTAAATCAGGCATCTTTACAAGAAAAATAAACTTGTACCAGTGCATAGGAACAACAAAGGTCAAAGGCAAACCTGATGTCCACGATGAGCAGCATAATTTGCCTTCAGTAACATGCAAGACATCGAGGCCAATCATCCATGATCCAATACTAACATCATCATGGGCATATGAACGGAGAATGGATCTAGCAACCGCATCAACAAGTAATAATGCCAGTAATAGATGATAATATACTCTTTTAGAAGATGAACGCTCACATAACTGAATAAACTAAAAGGTCAAAACATGTCGCTGTACTCACTTGTTAATAGCAACAAATTGTGCCAGAGCTCTTGATATGACTATCATTTCACCAGAGGCATGACGAAAGTATCTGTTATTTGACAGTTAAGGTTAAGGCACCACTACGAGGATACAAAACACAGAGCCCATGGCATCACATGAAGACATCACATCAAATTGAACAAGAAATTTTAAGTAAAACCACAAGGCACATGTTCATTCATATGCCAAATAAGCTATCTGAGTTACTTGTGGACATACAAATGATCCTTTTGAGGGAAAATCATACTCAGGTGCAATCTGGCAGCAGACTCTTGAATTTTGCAGAAGTAGAGAAGGTGGATTTAAGAAAATGAAGCAGAAGTAGCTGTAATCCTTTACTTGTTTACTTAACAGCATTGCAGTTTTAGACAACCTTAAGTCCTCCTGAATCTAGAGTATGGAGTTCTTGCGGAAACCCATACTATTAGTAGTTAAAGAACTTTTATACCATATCAATAGGTCTGTTTACCAGAAATGAGTTTCTCCTTGAGCCTAGAATAGCCAATCATCAGGCTCTAAGAAATTATCAATTGCATGAGAATTCGGGAAAAGTCCAAAGTGCTCAAACAGAATAGAGTTAATTATATGCTAATTACACTAAACATATATTGGCAACTACAAATTACTCAGTTTTCCATTCTGCCACATCCATTGGTGGATTGGATAATTTTCGGCCAACTTAAAAATGTCCCAAGTAAAATATTTAAAATTAAGAAAATCCTAAAGAATAGAAGCTATTCATGATGACAACATATGACAGGAGATCTTAGTAGTACAATCCAGAAACATATGACAGAAAAGACTCGGTTTTCTCCCATTGTAAACAATTACAAAATGGCATCACCTTACCATATCGATTGTCATTAAGCTAAAAAGGTAATAAATATCAGAACCAAAGTGCTGCAACAATAAAAGTAGGATTCTAATGTGGTATGACAAATTACATTATCCATTCTATTAAAAGAAGCTAATAATGCTATCCACAAGAAAATGGAATGCAAATTTTTCACAAAAGTGCTGAAAATGTTAACAAATTGAATCCCACATACAAATGTTATCCTGCACTAATAAAGAATTTTTTTATTCAAGTGCATGATAATCATTTTCTTCAATGTAAACATAAATGAACTCATCAAAATGAAAGCGAGAGCACAAATGAAAAAAGAGAGATACATCTTACGTTTTCCCATCACCAAACTTCCACCATTCAGGTTCATACCACTTGTGGCTCCTATATCAGAATATGAACCAGAAGTTAATAAACCTCAGCAATCAAACTTCTCCTGTAACATCTTGAAGGGAAAGAAACCAAAATTTGTTGTTTAGCAACTTACGGCTCGGAGAAAACTTCACCAGATTTCATACAACCAATGTAAACACGAGGCTTCTCCCAGTGTGTTGCAAGCATTGCTCTTAAAGCATCTAGAGAAAAAAGAGCACGTATACACTCTTAAATAGCATACGGCATGTTGATTGGGTAGACAAACATAACATATATCTTGTGCCAACCTAAGAGACCAGTGGCATGCCAGGGATTTTCTGTATTCAATATATTCACAAAATAAGGGAGAGCTACGTACTGAGGTTGGTTTGGAGGGTATTTTTTCAGAGAAAATAGGATGGATGCCCTATGGAACATCCGAGTTTTATTAATGAGTCTCTGTTATCACATACAAAGGATAAAAGGTTCCACCCATCACCCGGCCCACTCCCTCACCATATTATTTACAATTGATACTACATTTTTTTAATATAACACCTTTCAGCTCTAGACCTACATATAGGTTGGTTTGAGGTTGCAGGGTAAAAATAAATCAATTGTTTGGAAATGAAATTTCACTTAATCTGGAATAGACTAACATGGTGATTTGGAAGTAGTAGGTTACAGCATGCCAAGAAAAAGGCCAGTGCTTCATACGTTGGATTGAGATTTGGAAGGGAACTTAATGAAATTGAGGCTTGGTTTTAATGATCAACCTCACAACATGCACATGGAAAAGCAGATATGTGCTTAAATATCATGATTCATATTTTGGATTCAGATGGGAAGGGAACTTAATGAAAATCTTTTTGAAGGGAAGAACTTAATGAAATTGAGGCTTAGTTTTAATGATCAACCTTACAACAACAATAACAAAACCTTATCCCACTAGGTGGGGTCGGCTACATGGATCATACGACGCCTTCGTTGATCCATGTTCATAAGATTCGACAGAATTTTATGCTGACTGTCGGGGCCTAACACAACCCTCCTCCTTTATCCGGGCTTAGGACCGGCTATAAAATATAGACGGAGTACATGCATAAACCTCATGGATCTGTGACAACTGCTGTCATTGTCTCCCCTCAAAAAAAAAAAAAACTGCTGTCATTGTGCTCCGAAGCTGTGTGTGCTTAAACTTTTTCCTCAAAAAAAAAAAAACAAAAAACAAAAAAGATGTGCTTAAACTTAGCATTTATTTGGAAGAAAATCCGATGAACCCCTCATTTATAAAAAAAATAACAGCTAACTGATAAGAAAAAAAAGGACACTTATGGGTCCTGAAGCAAACTTTATAAAGATCGTCAAATAAAAATTGAAAATTTGTTGACAAATTGATTATCCTTATATGGGTAGCACACAGATGATGTTCATTTCAAACCGAGTTTTGATAACACAAGCATTTACTAACATTCAAACTGTTAGTACGAAATTATTTTCTTTAGGTGTTCGCATGAAATTAGTTAAACATTCATTACAAAATTGTTGACAAAATGATCATCATTAGATGGGTAGCATGCAGGTTCATTTACGTCCGATTGAGGATTGATAATACAGTAATTTATTATCAATCAAACTGATGGTATGAAATTAATTTCTTGGGTAAAAAATATATTGCGCACCAGGTCTAGCACAAAAACAACTGATGATCACAAGTTCACAACAAGCTGATATTCATACAACAGAAGATAGTCAAGTAGTATATTAAATATTACTCCCACGAACCTTGCGATTTGTGAGCCCTAAGGTAATCGAAATTGGATAATCATAAAGAGCAAAACCCATCACAAAACGCTCCCTGGTTAGCCAACGGTAAGAAGGGTAGATTTGTACACAAACTCTACCTACTTTTGAATTGGGTCTATTTATACGCTTTGAATCTGTGACATTGTATTAGAAACTCTTTTCTCACCATATACCGATGCTAATAAATATTTGTATACTAATTCAACAGTCTTTCATAGCATTTTGTGAAAAGTTGTTTGAGATGCACAACAACATACCAATATTCACATAAACATCGCCATTGGCCTTAGCATAGAACTCAGAATCCCAGGAATCTGCAGCATGAGCAAAAAAGAGTTTGGCCTTTTTGGGTCGTTCCTCAGGCGCTTCAACATGATTATCCTGTTGAGTCACAAAAGGTATAAATCACAATTCTTTTTTTTTCTTGTGATGACAAAATGTATAATTATGTTGTTAAGAATCCAACTAAGTGGAGTTGTGTGTAAGTACGAGTTGCTTGTAGCATAACATCCTATATATGGACTTATGTGATATTTGTTTCTCTTTTTTTGAAACGGATATTTGTTTCTCTTGTTTGGTTGACTATAATTCAAAGTTGGGAAGTGGATTGTTATGTATGGATAATATATGTAAAGAAATATGATGATTATTGAGTTAAGATTTTACTCCTTTTGTTATCATATAATTGCATGCTTCCCTATATGATTTTTTTCTTACCAAATTTATTGTAATACCTTCATATTCTTTTCTATCTTTCATGTAAGTTGCTTTATATTTTGTTTGACCATAAAATGACTTATAAACAATTTACGATAATATGCAACTCAACTCACAAGGAATCAATGCCTGCAAATGAAGAAAACAAAAACTAGACTCAACTCACTTGAGTTGAATCTCAACATTCAAGAGGAACTTTAACATACAAGAATGATGAAGTCCTTAGTATTCATATTTTCCTCATCAATTGCTCTGTCGAAACTGTCTCCTCGATTAGCACTGCAAATAAGGAAAAAGAAACACTTTAAAGATAGCCACTAAACAAATGTTATGCTTACTTAGGATGTGCATTACCTTCTT
Organism: Pontederia crassipes; assembly: GCA_030549335.1. NCBI lineage: Eukaryota > Viridiplantae > Streptophyta > Magnoliopsida > Commelinales > Pontederiaceae > Pontederia > Pontederia crassipes. The sequence continues at coordinate 3,074,507 of CM060184.1, forward strand.
CCTATGACAAAACGTACTACTATTCCTTTTTCTGTTTCCAGTTTCTTCAACGCTGCACCTGTTACAAATAAAGATCACATTATGATTATAAAAACATGAAACATATACAAACATCACTGAATCACTTCTGCTAGGATTCAAAGAAAATAAAGCGTGATGCAAATATATATTTACAAGGCAAGGACTTAACAAAAGTGCAGTTATTTACAATAAAAAAACAACCTAAGATTTATGATCTGTGAGAACACTGTAAAGCTAAGCTATTAAAAAAATAATAACTCAATAATTCTGTTATGAAGTCATAAACTAACAGCAAGCTAAGCTACTAACCTTATAATTCATGCTTACATAGGCAAAGGTTGTCTAATATAAGAAAGAAGGGCAAGCAAAAACAAGAAGTCTGTTTGAGTATAAAGTGATAAATGAAAAAAAATAAATATCCAGAAGTGAAGCTTACACCATGTGGTGAATAGTGATTATAAAAGAAAGTTTCTACTAGAAATCAGTTATGATTTTATGGAAACAAAATACAAGATTTGCTAAATGGATATTTGGAAAGAAAGCACTGACATATGACACATATTCAAGTATTCTGGTGCTTGATACCAAAACTCCCTTGATGACGCATTTTTGTTTCTTTCTTCTCAGGATTTGTTCTGATGACATTAATGGGGTTTAACAAGTGAAAGAGATGCATAACCTCAGTGGTTAAGCTTTTTCTTTGATATAAAGGAAAGGTGGAGAGCACCATTTTGCAAGCATAGGTTCGCATAAACATTAACTTTCATACTGAACTAACAATCTTCTTTTCCATCAAGAATTGTGTGAAATATGTATAATTATCATACAAGGAAGCTAATGTTTCACCTATTATCAAGATTTTAACTTTTCTTTAGAAGAAGATTTGTTCATTTTAGGTTCACCTTCAGGCATAGCAAGAAATAAGTAATTTTAATATAAAAGTGATAAAAAAAGAAAGACTCCTAAGTATAAAGTGTTAATTGGCGCAATCAATAAATCAACGATGGGAAAACAACTTTGTTGTACTTAACTATTTGGAAACCATGACTTCCGGATTGCATCCCTATTCTTTTTCTGCCCAAAATCTGTAATGATTCCAATAACAGCCAACAGCTTTTTCCTAGAATCTGTCACATTAATCTCTGATGAATAACTCCCAACGAAACCTTCGTTTCTCGCTGCTGCCAACTCCATTTCTAGCATAGCCAATTTCTTATGTTGGTGCCTGAAAAACAAAAGCTAGACAACATCAATCTCTTCTTCCATGTTACTGAAATCTCATTTCACATCTCAGAACCAAAATGAGATAATCTAATATAAACCAACCTGCAGGCTACTACCTTCAGTGTATCGTCAACTGTTATGGCAGATTGACCCTGAGATAGATATAGTTAATCACGCGTGTTCTCAGATCTAGTATTATCATAAACAAGCTTGGGATTTTCGTCCAATCACAGACTATAACAGTGCAATTTCAATGAAATCCTCGAGAATTCGATGTAGCCTACGCTACAGTAATCGGATAGCTTTTGGAGAGAACAATGTGAAAAAAAAAAAAAAGAGCACCTGCCCAGTTCTCCTATCGAGTTCTTTGACGAGGTACACTCTATTTTGCGAATCCTGCCAGAGCCTGGGACGGAGACAATAAATCTTTACTAAAACCCTGAACGAGAACTGATTGAATGGGACAAAGAGAGCGCGAGGCAGATAGAAAAGGATCACCGGCCGGCGACGTAGAAGGAGGCCATCGTGGCGAACATTGCGAGCATCACGGCGGAGATCGGAGAGCGGAGCACAAGGCCCGGCAGCCGCTGTCTGGAACCCCGGCTCTGCATCGCTTCCTCCCCTCCCCCTCCTCCGAGATCAGGAACAGCGCATGCTCTTCTCGCCACTAACCGATGGCTCGAGCTGGACCAGTGAAGGGGCGATGGGATTCCCTTCTACACCGGCGATCTGAGATGGACCAGAGGCGAATGATTCGTCTAAAGCGTCTTAACCGACTTGGTTTGCCTGCAATCGCAGAAGCGTAAAAAAGCGTAATTTTTTTTATGCCACCATTAAAGCATCCGTTTCGCCTTCTTATTACGTTTTTTCCCCCATTGTTCAAATAGCAGATTTTGCCAACGCCAAAGTTATCTAATTATTTATCTGTTTTCGCGGTTTTGACTTTATGGATGCCGATCATTAAACGTATTTGAACGTAGAATATTTTTGTGTGATCATTCCAATCTCAATCTACGAATCTAGTCAAGGACATACGTGATCTATTCATTATTTCATTTTTTTTTCAATAAAATGCAGAGCATTATCATTTAAATGAATTAATGTTTTTTTGTTTATTTTAACCAAATTAACGTTAGCATATTTGTCACATTTTTTTGTATTATTTGCATTAATCTTCCATTTAAAAAACCACCTTCTCGTTTTGAAGATAAAAGCGTTTGTTATTAGATGGATAACAATCATAATAGTAATAATAAATACTTTCACATAACAATAAATTTTTATGTATAATATCTTCAACTCCACCCAACTGAAAATCATATACTTCTCAGTTATACTCTCCCATGGATATATTTCAGTTATTGGTATGGTAAAAGGAGCCTACGGAGCGCCTTTGGTTACGCATCCTTGCGGAGCACATCTCATCCATGGGTGCACATATGATGATCATTTTTAGCTCATCCCTCGAGAGGTACGATGTGATTACTTTCGCACCCCGAAGTGTCCGCTCGAGATGAGCGGAGGTTGTCCGGGTGAGCGCCTGAGAAGCGGAGGATTATGATCGGAGGTCGATGGTCTCGACCTCATGCACAATGGAGAGAGAATGCTCGTTGAAGGAGAGTAGAGACGAAAAGTGGGATAAGAAACAATGGTAGAGGAAGAAGATGCTCATTAGTTGATGTTGGAGGCTTGAGATAACAACACGGCGGATATGGCTTCGAACGCGGTGAGATCTAGCGGTCAAAGCAATGGGGGAACAAGAGTGTAACCAGTGGTGCACACCATCACTCGGAGACCGAAAGGTCACGAGTTCGAATCTCACCTGCGAGGCGTATGTACTCTTTTATTTTCATTCTATTACCTCTTATGTATAAAAAAAAAAGCAATGGGGGATGACTGTTAAAGCTCTTTCGTAATAGCCCAGCCCAATTAATGATAGCCCAACCGTGCTAAGCGCAATTAGCAAGTGTTGATGCCAAACCTAGAAGAATCTGCTGACAGAAAATTCTTACACTAATGTTGTTTGTTGCCCTTTTAACTTTTATGCAATCTTCCTCTCCGAACGCTGCGTTCAGGTTGAAATTAGTGTTTCTTTGCTTTTTTTTCATGGATCTAATTTTTTAAACTCTCGATTTGTTAGTTGAATATGTTCATTATGATCAGTACATGAACTCAACTGCAACTGTCAGCTCTTGTCTTTACTTGTTCTCACAATCAAGTCTTCATATTTTTATTGTATAGCAAGTTTCTTATTTTTCTAGATCTGCGCATCAAGTTAAGTTTTATGACTAATTGATGAGTTTCTATTTCTCTTGAATAACTTCTAACTTTGCTATGGCCGTGCAGGAACCAGTAGCAAGCAAGAGATAAATAAAAGGCCAGACAAAGTTTTGACTGGACGTACAGAAGAATGAAAAGAAAGGACACAAGAACAAAACACATAAGTGAGGATTTCGAGCACATCAAGACTCCAAGAAACTCAAAGAGTTTACTGCAAATTGGCTCTGAGATATCCCCTCTTCCCATCCTTCTTTCTTTTATTTATAGTTCTTTTATAACAAAGTTTTGAAACTGCTGTAACTGAACATCCACACATAAACACATTTATTACTATTATAATTATATTTTTAACCTAAAGAAGTCTTAAGAAGAATTATAAAAACGAATGTCTCTAATTCTACTCTTTAATTCACCTTGTAATTGCTACTCTTAACTTGTGACAAATGTCTCTTTGTTGATAATTTGTAACTGGTGCTCAATTAGTGATGGAATCCTTGAGATAAATCGGTTTTCTTTTCTTCCATGATTGTTTGGTATTGAATTTATTATTTAAGTCTTATGTTAATTGTTCATCTTTAATAGTGGCACATCGATAACGTCTTCATCTTGTATAAAATTATATTTTGATGATATAAATCTTGAAAGATTAAAGTTAAATGCTGAAAAGTTTAAAGAAAAAGCGGTAACTTTATGCACCACATTTTGATTAAATAATTGACTATGACCTTATTAAATTATGGATTAATGATGAATATAAAAATTATAGAGAATCTTGTTAGCTATTCATATAATTCAAGATTATCTAATTTGAATAATTGTGCAAAAAAAATTATGCTTAAAATAGTACAGGTCGGTCAACTTGACGATCGAAGTAAAGAAGGCCCATCGAGACAATACCGGTCGACCGAATGGAGATGCCAAAACTGAGCTTACTCCAGTTGATGTTGAGTCAATACTGGTCAACTTATCAGTCAACAGTCTGATCGACCGATCCATAAATGAGGTCGACCGATCAAAACTGAGCTTACTCTAGTTGATGCTGAGACAGGTCGACTTATCAGTCGACAGTCCGATCGACCGATGCATAAATGAGGTCGATCGATCCACGGCTCAAATGAACAGTATCGATCAATTTTGAAGGTGAAATTTGTGAAATAATTTCTGAACGAATTTTTCACATACTAAAGCCTATAAAATGAGTGCTAAAATCAAAAGAAAAAGCATTCATTCGCTCATTAAAGAAATATTTCAAGTTATCAAAAGAAGGCATTTTCCATGAAGTTTTCATTTTAATTTTTCTCTACTTTCTCTCTTCTACTTTTGTGAGCTTAACATTATAAAAGAGAGAAATATTTTATTTAGAAAAATATTGAGAGAGCTCTTGTGTAAAAGAGATTCCAAATCTTACCTCTTGAGCGGGAGAAAAAATTAGTTTCATTAGACACGAGGTGAGCCTTACCTCTCGAAACGAAGAAAAACAGTGGTGTAAAGGACTTTTCTTTCTTGTCCCATTTAAAACAAAGAAAGATTTCTAGTGGAATCTCCGACAGTCTCGAGGTCAAGAAGTCGGAGTGAAAATGTAGGTCAAGGTGTGGCCGAACCTCGTCAACAACCACCGCATTCATTGTATTTGAGTTCTCTCTCTCTCCCTATTGTATTGTGTTTGGTGTGATCTGAGTTGTATTATTTTTAAAAGGATTATCAATCGATTTTAAACTTTTGCGATGATTTTCATGAAATTGATATTTTTGTTTGAAACACTAATTAACCATCTCCCTTCTTAGTGCCCTTTGGAATTCTACACATCCTTTGTGGACTCCTACATCGAGAGCTCGATAAGCTTGACCTCCAAGAGCGAGATCAGATATAAGAGCATCCTTTACAACAACAACACCAAGGAGTCTAGCATTGGTTTGCGCCATGGTATGCCAGTCACAAAGCTTCGATCCCTTTCCTTGCTAATGGTTTTGTTCCTTTTTTTCAAATTTCTAATGATTTAGGATAGAAAAAGATTGCATGCTTACCCCTACAATTTGAGGTTTTAAATTATGTCTGACCCACACAGATTTAACTATTTCATGAAAGAAAATCCATCCGTTAAACTATGATTTCATGAGTTTCATGTGCAATACTTAAACTCCTTTCGCTCCAAAAGCTAAGAAAAGAATGAAAGAAATGTTAAGGAAAATGCTACAACGGTCATGGCGATTGACACACAAAGACTACTTTCAGCACAAGGACGAGGATTAATGCTCCAAGGAACAACAAAAATGATGGGAAGCAGAGGCCATGCCCAGCACCATGGAGCATTGGTTCCATAGGAAGAGAGAGGATCTGATAAAATAAAAATAATCATCCATCTCTTCACCTAAAGGGATGAGTAAAAAGTGACTGTCAATATGTGCACCCACGAATTAGATGCGCTCCGCAGGGATGCGTGGCCAAAGGTGCTCTGTAGGCTCCTTTTCCGAACTTAAGAGGCTGCTTGTTTGATGGATAAATGGTAAAATAGTTTTTGTTTCTTTTGATTCTACCAAACAAGTCATTTATTCATAAAAAACTAAAGAATAGTTTTATCATCTTTTAAAAGAATGACCTAGTAAAAAACACACATTTTGACATGTTTGGATGCATCTAATAATAAAAGCAAGAAAATTCATGAGATGACCTCAACTTAGATTACATGTGACATATAGAACTTATAGAATAACACTTCTAATTCTAATGATATCTTCAATCCAAAAGTCAACCCCGATTTAGATTATATGACTGAATAAGGGATTATTCGATGGAATATTGCTAAACGCCATGAGGAATAAGAATAAGGGTCGATAGGACCATCACACAAATAAAGATATGTTTACTCTCGTTGGGAAATTATTTTTTGAGTTATCGAATTCTTCAAAGTCTATAGAGTAAGCCATATTCTCCCATCTCGTTGAGGATACCGACGTCATTTTACTATTTATACGCGAAAAAGGGAAAGTGATTCAACATTTACGATGATTTTAATTGTCATTTTGCGTAGACTTATTCTCTGAGTCATCCAAACGCGATGGAGAAATATCACGAAATATAATCTTCTCTCATTGACACGAAAAAAATTTCGTCACTATAATATTTTGGCTTTATTCCTGTCAACTATAACCACCATCCAAATGGCGCTTTATATTCTAAATATAATATTTTATATTAAATTATTTTATTATGAATAGTTTATATACATAATAATAATGTATGAATAAATAAAAAATAAAAAATGGAAAAATATTTGGTTGGAGAATATATAAAACAATAAAATAAAGATATTTTACATGTTTGGATGCATCCAAAAGCAAGAAAATTCATGAGATTACCTCAACTTAGATCTCATGTGACATCCAGAACTTATAGAATAACACTTCTAATTCTAACAATATCTTCAATCCAAAAGTCACCTCGATTTAGATTATACGACTGAATAAGGGATTATTCGATGGAATATTGCTAAACACCATGAGAGATAAGAATAAGGGTCGATAGGGCCATCACACAAATCGACATGTTTAATCTCATTGGAAAACTATTTTTCGACTTATCGAATTCTTCAAAATCTATAGAATAAGCCATATTCTCCCATCTCGTTGAGGATACCGACATCATTTTACTATTTATACGCGAAAAAGGGGAAAGTGACTCAACATTTGCGATGATTTTGATTGTCATTTTGCATAGACTTATTCCTTGAGTCATCCGAATGCGATGGAGAAATATCACGAAATATAATATTATCTCATTGACACGAAATAAACTTCATCACTATAATATTTTAACTTTATTCTTGTCAACTCTATCCACCATCCAAACAGCGTTAGTTTGGTTACGGGATAAAGGTTGGAATATCTTGATATTTCGATTATGTAGTGAAATGTGACGAATAATAGGATTATTTTGGTCAAACTTAAAAAATTGTGAAATCACGTTGTAAAATGTGAAACTATTGTTTTTAATACATAAAAAAGAATAAACTTTTTCTTCTAACATAAGAATATATTTATTCTTAATTTTTTCAACTTTCCAATCGTATTTCATTTTAAAAAAATCGATCATATATTATTATATAAATATTTTATTATTATGATATTGAACACTAATTATCTATAAAAATATTATATTTTAAAATGTATTCTCGTCAAATCAAATGATAGGAAGAATAATCTTTACTTTTTTCATAAAATGATATTCTCCTGATTTATTCTTCTCAATTTTAATCTGCAACCAAACGTTCGGTGCCGTTTGGTTGAGTGGTATTTTTTACTGGAATAAACTAAGGTAATATGATAAGTAAGTATATTCTTATTCACTTTCAGTGTTTGGTTCAAGGAGAATATAAAGATTAAATATAATATTTTATATTAAATTATTTTATTATGAATAATTTATATACAAAATAATAATAATGTATGAATAAATAAATAAAATTTGAAAAAATATTTGGTTGGAGAATATATAAAATAGTAAAATAAATATATTATGTTGCTTTTTCATTTTTTTATTTCTTATTATTTAATGGTATATTATTACATTGTAATTTTTATTATTATAAGAATACATATAAACTATTTAGAATAAAATATTTTTATTATATAATATTAATTTATCTTTTCAACCAAATAAAAAGTAGAATAAGAATATAATTAGAATACTATATTTTCTATAATAAAATTTATTATCCTTCTATATAATTTTAAAGTTTTCAAAGTTTGACCAACATATTCTAATTCTATTGACGGTGTTTGGATCCCAGGACTTGGGCAAGAACTTGTTCAAATTCTAGGATTTTTTGTCAAACAGTCAATGTCTCATGTGACCAATATTCTCCATTTCAAAGAATGAAAAGTTCTCGCTCCTAACGAGAACTTCTATATTTTTTTGCTATTTTTTTGGCAGCTTTTTTTGTTGTTTTTTATTCTTTATTATATTTTAATTACCAATTGCTAATTAATATTATTAAGTAAAACTATTTTATATTAACTTAAATACTAATCAATTATAATATGTTATTTATTAATATATTATCATTTTACTTATAAAATAATTTTTTTAACTTAAATATAATATTTTTCATAAATTGTAATATTAATAATATATGAAAGTAATAAATTATAATATTATTTTTTCATAAATTATAAATTATAATATTAATATAAATATTTTTTGTAAATTATAAATTACAATATTAATATAAATATTTTTGTAAATTATTATTTTAACTAAATAAAGATATAATATTTTAATTTACTATACTTTTATATTTCATAAAATAATACGTTATATTCTTAGTTCTTATTTTTCATCCAAACACCTATTAAAACTTATCTATTAAATCAATTTTTTCAAATTTCCATCATTACATTTTTCATCTAAACACCAAATCTAAATTTGTCTATCAAATCGATTAGTTCTTAAGAACTAACGAAAACTACAAGTTCTCATGTCAAACACACTCTTCGAGTGTTTGACTATATTCTTGAAATATTGAGTTATTATTATTTTACAACCAACCAACATATTAACGTTATTTTCATTTTTTTTATTTATTCATACATTATTATATTATATTATTATATATATATCAATTATTCATAAAAAAAATTTGTAAATATAAAATATTCTATTTAAAATTATATTCTTCTTGAACTAAACACTAAAGGGAATAATAATATACTTACTTTTGTTAGAGAAGAATTATTTCTTTAGGGATCGTTTGGACTAAGCTTCCGTTTGGCTAAGCTTATAAGTAACTTATAAGTTAATTTCTAAAAATCTCAAAGTTTGATAACTTTAAAAAAATGTATGATAAAATGATATCAAATCTACTTATAAGAAAAAAAAACAGCAGATGGCTATTTGTTTTTTCCTAAAAAAATAAGTCAATTAGTTGCATCATAACTAACTTATTGTTATTAATATAAGTAATTTTATTTAAACGTGTACTTATTTATTTTTAAAAATAAATTTCAATCAACAAAATATTTATTAGTACTTTAACTTATCCATTATTTTGTATCAATTAAGTCAAACGGACCCTACATATTATTCAAAAAATATAATATTCTTGTCATACTCTTATTTTCTCCTATTTGGTGTAAAAGGAATAACTTTTAAATGTATTATATTTTATAATTAAATGATTTAATTATAAATAGTTGACATTTATTATTGTTATTATAATAATATATGGTAAATTATAAAAAATCAAAAGAAATGATAAAAGATGAAAACGATGAGAATATGCATATTCTTTCATTTTGATGGAATAAAAATATTGCACTTTCGGAAAATAAAATAATGGTATCACGACTTCTAAAATAATTTTAAAAAATGTACATTAATCGTGATAACTTTATTATGTTACTTTGACAATATTCATAGAATAAACACTTATTCTCCATTTTATTTTGCAACCAAAAGACTCGAATAAGATTATTCTTGACTTAGAATTTAAAATAATAAAGTAAAAGGAATAAGTATGGTAAGCCAAGGGACAATAGAAAATTCAAGTCGATTCTGAGAGTGTTTTTTTTAGTCAAGCCCCGAGATAAATTATTTTATGTTATAATTCCAAATTAATTTAATCTCATATGTTATATGATAGATAAATGCCTTAATTTATAGAAAATATTATAAAGTAATAGTTATTAGTTAGAATTAAATTTCTCTTTGTTTCAGCGCTTACATCCAAACAAAGTTAGAATAAGAAGAATCATCTGACAAAAAAATTCTTCTCGTCCATTTACCTTTTACCTTGAAAATTTTAAAAAATAAGAGCACAATGTTCTTGCTATCACGAGGAACATCAAAGAAATACTTTTTCTTTTTTTAGTAATCAAGAATTGTGCAAAACAAAAATATTCTTGTGGACGTTGCTACTCTTGGGTTCGGTTAACTGTTACCATTTGGGCCTCAAATCATGATTAAAATATGGGTTATTTCGATATCACAAATTACGAATTTATTTTTTTATCTTTAAACTATCGCGACTTTTTTACTTTATTCCTTCCGTCATTTTTGTTACGTCTAGTTTTATTATTAGTATTATTTATAAAAAAATTAAATTACTCCTCTCTTCAGAAAAATATGAAATAATAAATAAAAAATATTGTTGGAAGGATTAAAGTGCTAAAAAAATATCATTTATAAAAAGAATAAATTACCTTTCCTTTATTTTTTTTCTTTTTTTATATTTATTATTTGGTATGTTACGAAGGGAGGGATAATTTAGTTAACATAAGTAGATGAAAGAAATAAAGTGAAAAAATCGTGATAGTTTAGGAATAAAAAAATAAGTTATTAGTTTGAGGTTAGCTATAGAAATAACTCTTAAAATATTGACATTAATGTGAAATTTGAAAGGGATGTGTTAAGCGGAGCACTTGCAATTAGTGCAAAGATCAGAAAAAAAAGAGGGTTTTGTATTCTTATAAGTCCCTCTGAGTGGATTAAGAGGATGAGATTAAAGTTGAGGTTACGAAATTTCTGTCAACATTTTTCTAATAATCAGTCCGTCCATATTCGAAAAGCAATATTGATTATTTAATCTGCACGGCGGTATTGAACGCATCAGAAATAATGGAAATAAGAATTAAAAAAATGGAAGGTTTCTTTTTTCAAAGGAAAAATGATGGAGGATTGGACGAAAAAAAATAAATGGAAAGAGGAAATAAATATTTTAGGACAATTACAAGTGAGAAGAAAAACGGAGAAGAAATGGAAAGAAAAGGTTTGAGAGAATTAAAAGGGAGAACAAAAGGGAGGTGGAGAAGAAACGGAAAAAAGGTAGGAGGTGGAAAAGAAATGGAAATAAAAGAAAGAAATCAAAGCACATAAAAGGAAAATTAGTAGAGGGTTAAAGTAAAATAAATTAGCATAATTAGTATTGCCAAAAATAATATATTTAATAGTAATCTATCAATCATCATGATTTTGGATAAGCATTAACTTTTTGAATATAATAAGTAATATTTTTTTATTAACATCTTATTACTAGTAGGTTATTACTAAAACTTTTATGTATTATATAATGTTAATTTGTGCTATATATTCATTATTATTTTAATAAGATATGGATCAAGTCGATTGAGGTGATTTAACTATGACTAAGTTAGTCTCAATTTATGTGGTTGAAATCATGTGCTAGTTGTAGATGATTCTTACTTTTATGTCTTCAAATCTACACTGAGATTATTATCCTTATGGAAGAAAATTTGCTTATAGAAGATCAGAAGGATTTTTCATCGTATGCATTATGACAATTTGATAATTTGCTCTATGAAGAGGCCCAAACGAAAATTTGAAAAGTTCACATTCCATAATGCAATTATATACAATATTATTCCAACAATGAGATAAACATTATCTCATTTGTACCTTTGGTTTGCACTAATTTGTTTTTTTTCAAATAAAATCAAAAGTGGACATCGAAATTTAAATTATAATTTGTGAAATCGAATATTAAAACTAAGAATTGCGATAAAAATTTTAACAAGAATTTGTGAATCGAATATAAAAAAAAACTTAAAGAGTTAAGATCGAAATTTTAACTAGAATTCGTAAATCGAATTCGATCCGTGATATTTTGTAAAATATCTTGCAGAAATTAATCATAACAACGTCTTAGAAGGGCAAAAAAAATGGCAACTTCGAGAACGCCACTCGAGAAGGAAAAAGACATATCTGCTGGACACGTGTCAATAGGTTACAGCAATCCAGCATAGAAATCTCTATGCGGAGCTTGACGTCGCGTCCCAACTAACCATTGGACCCTTTTCTGCTCGTTCCCTCGCACCCTTTTCACGGTGCCCTCGTGTGAGGCGTCCATTGGACCTTTTCTGGGGCCCCATAAATTGCCGGCTTCTCGCACCAATGGCGTGAGGTGGTGAGACGGCCGGGGGTTGGAAAACAAGTCGTCGCGTCTGCGTCTCACGGCTGCCTCTGCCTCTGCCTCTCGCCCGGCGCGTATAAATATCCCGTTAACGGCAAAAGCTGCGGCCGGCTCGACTCTTCTGCCGCCTTCTTTGCCGTCGTCGGACAAAATCAGCCGTGGGCCACAAGATCCCAAGATGAATGACGCGGATGTCTCCAAGCAGATCCAGCAGATGGTCTGCTTCATCCAGCAGGAGGCGGAGGAGAAGGCCAACGAGATCTCCCTCGCCTCCGAAGAGGTCTTCTTCCTCCCTTTCTCTCGTTCTACATAGCCATAGTTCTGTCTTAGATTTTCTTCTCCCGATCTCGAGATCTCGATAGCGTATTGATCCAACTGTGATACGGTACATCGTGCCGTAGAAATCGATATAGTTTCGTCGACCTTGTTGCCACCGATGTTAATAAATTCCCTGAATCGGCCGCTATCAAGTTTGATTTGCTAGCATTCGATGGACCTACTTCTTTAGTGTTTCCGTTTGAACTCGTATTGGCCCGGGGGAGAAGATTTTTGAGGCAGTAGATTTCATGTTAGTTTTTGTATAATATTAGTTTTGCGCAGTGTAGATGAAACGAGTGCGAAATTGTAACTAAAAGCAGGCATAATATTATTATGACAAGAATAAATGATTGTATTTGATTACAGTCCACTTGAACGAGGTCTATGGCACTGTATAGCTATTTATGAGTTATGATTCTTGAAAACAGAAATTTATTCACTTGTGATGCTGAGATATGTAGGTTTTATTGCACAAATTATTGATTTGGTCATTGCCTGGTGTGATTTAAGGTCTCGAACACACTATTCCGTCCTCTTGCTTGTAGTACTTGTTGTATTTTGAATTTGATGACCTGCAGTTAACTGTGGCTTTTACATATCAAACTGCCTAGTATTTATGTTCGATTGTTACTTTTTGTGCATGTAGGAATTCAGCATCGAAAAGTTGCAACTAGTTGAAGCTGAAAAGAAGAAAATCAGGCAAGAGTATGAACGGAAAGAGAAGCAGGTCGAAATCCGGAGAAAAATGTTAGTTCTCTGCATATCCTTGGTTTGAGATTCTAGATTTTTATAGTGCATTTGTTTCATTTCTATCTTTAGGGTGGTCATGTTATTATTATCATGGGGCCATTTTTCTTTGGTAGTTGTCCAGCTCTCCTCCTCAAAACAAAGTTGTTCAGCTCATATCCTTTTTGCCTTGCTAGAGCATTCTAAAATCCACTACTTGTTAAGACCTTATCTAGCTACCTGATTTTGATGGCATCTGAAATTTGATGGGCAAAGTATTTATTTTCTATTTTTAGATGGCTATAGAGGTTCTCTGGTTCAAGTTTAAATGATGGAGTACGAATGTACCTCAACATTCCCAAATGTTTTAAGCTATGCTCGTAGGCTTTAGTTATCCCTTCTTGAAAGAGTTCTCAAGGTCCTAGTTTTTCATTTGCGAGTTGATATGGATGTTTTTATTTGTAGACATGGGATTGTTCAAATATAATGCTCTTGGAACATGGCCTATTTCATGTTCTATGACGAGCATGGAAAAGACTTGATGTTTTTTTATGCTATTTTACAGTGAGTACTCCATGCAGCTGAACGCCTCTCGAATTAAAGTTCTTCAAGCGCAGGATGATTTAGTTAACTCCATGAAAGAAGCTGCTGGAAAGGAGCTTTTGCATGTCAGCCACGATCATCATGCATACGAAAAACTTTTGAAAGATCTGATCGTGCAGGTTGCCATCTTTTTAACACAGTTGTTGAGATAATTTTATTAAAACTGTTTTTTGGAGGGATTTTCAAAACTGATGAAGATAAACAGCCATGAAATGATATTGTGTATAGATGGTGTATGAAGTTTGTAGCATGGATAGTTTGTCTAATGATGTGTGAAAGTCTTATGTTTGCCATTGTCATCAATGTCCGGTGCTGCCGGGTACTCAGTTTTATAGTCAATGCTCAAAACTTTTGAATAGAACCATTTTTAGTCTATGGTTATTCCAAGACCAGTTATGCAAGACTACTCACCTTCCAGTTCCACTTTGACGACATTTTTCCATGTTCAGATACTTATAGATTCTTTATTCTTCCAGAGCTTGCTTAGGTTGAAAGAGCCATCTGTATTGTTGCGATGCCGTAAGAATGACGTTCATTTCGTGGAGTCAGTTTTGCACTCAGCAAAAATGGAGTATGCAAATAAGGCAGATGTCAATCCTCCTGAAATCTTCATAGACAATAATGTCTTCTTGCCACCTGCTCCAACCCATCACAATGCACATGGTCAATACTGGTAATGCGAGTGACTGATTTTGAAGTTGTACACTCAGACATATAGCTGTTATGTGTTCTATTCAAACATGATTTCTTTGTGAAATAACTTTGAAAGGCATGAAATTAGACTTAAATTACTGAGCTAAAGAATATTTCACAAGATTATGATACTCTTTGAAGAATCAGTGTTTCCCACACTTTGATGAGAGTGATGTTTTTCCATACCTTGTCACTTTTGGCGGGAGATTCAGTTTTTCTATAAGCATAAATGTCTATTTAAACGTGTAATTGTCTATATTGACATTTTGACCAATAATATTGATGTGGTGATTCAGCGCTGGAGGTGTCGTCTTGGCTTCTGTAGATGGGAAAATTGTTTGTGAAAATACCCTCGATGCAAGACTTGATGTGGTTTTCCGGAAGAAACTTCCAGAGGTAACTTACTGAATACCTCGACTTATTTGGTTTTGACGGTATTAGGTATGTTGGCGCAAGTTGGATTTTCATGAATGTTTTTTACCTCAGATTTTCTTGGAAGCCTAGAAAGCTCTTGGCCATTATTGGAGTAAATGTTAATTTCAACTCTGATCTCCAGTAGCGAAGGGTACTAGTTATTAGATTAAGTCTGCAACTATTCACACAATACTTGTGCCGAGTCCTATGTCTTAACTAGCTGCATAACTATCACATGTTTTTTGTACCACAGTACATGTACACTATATAAGTACCCATATTTAATGAACATGTACACGTTTTTCTCTGATACCAAAACTGGCTCACAGATATAAAGCTCAACGCACAATATTTTATTAAGTATGGGTACTTATATAGTGTACATGCACATGGTTCTGTGATACAGAACGTTTGATAGCATGCTGTTATTATGCAGCTAGTTCAACAATAGGGTTTGGTAGGCATGGACTTGCGTGAGTAGTTGCAAGACTTTAAAGATAATTCTCAGACCTTCAGATTTCTGTAAGGTCTGGTGATATATTCTCAAACCTTGTGGCCTTGTGGGTAATAACCATTCATAATTCTTGTGTAGTAATAACTTGCGGATACCTAAAAACTTCCCGACTTTTCATGTGTTTTCGTTGTAATTGTTAAAAAAAAGTTATTGCTTTTCCCCAAGAATGATCAACAATTGGGATTGAATTTCATGGATGAGTTGTATTTTGGATGGAGAAACCGTTAAAATAGATTACACAATTTGAAACAAAAAGAAATAATAGGTTGCACAATCTTTGTATCATATATATATAGGATTAAATATATGTGTGAACCTATTTATTTATATTTGTCTGTAATGCTTTTTTCCTTTCATTTAGCTTACACTTTGCCTGGAGTGAACATTATTCTATTATTTTGCAGATACGGAGGCATCTTTTTGGACATCTTGTTGTTTGAGTGCATCCAAATGGTCCATATTTGGGAACTCAGAATTGTATTTGTTCATTTCTCTCTTACCGTTAGTATTTAGTATAAACAATGAATCGCGAGCTGTTTGCGTAATAAGCTTTTAGTAGCTTTGGTGATCTATTTTTGGTACTTTGGCGAACATTGAAAGTTAAATGTTTCCATCGCTACACTCATATTTGTTTGTATCATCCCATGGCGTCTTGGGAGGTGATTTGAATAAATCGAGCTGCGAGTTTTGTAGCTACTTGAAGTTTTCAATACTTTAAACATTTTCCAAAGATAATATAGCTCCATTGTGGTTTACTTTTCATTTCCCAAATTATAATTTCAATCATCTAATTATTATTTAACGATTTAGATTCATTGAATGTATATTAATTATACAATTTTTAATTGCATATTACTTAAATTATATATATATATATATATATATGAGAGAGAGAGTGAAATAAGCTTTTGAATTAGAAAATATTTGCATAAATGGTTAAATAAGCTTTTGAACTATAAAATACTGCTCGTTTGACCGAAACTGGTTGTAGGCAAGTGAGAAAACGATCACTTTTTCCCCCATCGCGCGTCTTTTTGATAAGAGTGTTTACAACTTTACATTAAGCGCTTTGCACCGGGATTGATGGATTAACATGGGGGTTTGAATGGATAATGGAGTCATAAGACGTTCGCGTTGTTGGAACAGAAATTTCAAAGGGGTTAATCGGAACATCTGAGATCACTTTACATTAAAACCATCAAATTGAAAAGTTTCACACATCTTGTTAAATTTTCTTTTTCGCAATTTATGTGTATGTTTACTTTGTTCTCATATAATCAGTTAAAGATTTGTTAATGATTTTTTTATCAATTTATTTTCTTCCCTCTCGTTCAAACATTAATTAATTAAATTCCATAATTAAAAAACGAATTGTTTCACCTTGATTCATAAAACCCAATATTCGTTCGTCCACCAATTAATAAAATCAAACGAGAAATTGGGCCACGAGTGCTCTTTTTTCCGTTGTCAACAGGAACCACAGCCCATTGCGCTTTCTTAGATTGAAACTAAACCAGAGACGTCCCAAAACTACGGGCGAAAGCAAACCGATTCGAGTAATAATAAAACCTAAATTTAAAACTTTACACGTGAAAACTTTTACAGCCATTTAACTGAGCGCTGTTTTGTCTCATTCGTTGTTTATGCTTAAATTAAACAGTCTAAATCTTGGACCCTCGCCGGCGCTCTTCGATACCAACTAAGCTTCACCTCAGTAGACAGCACAGCTGCAAAGATCCTATCGGGCGACTTCGTCTTCTCAGGTACCGGTTTTGCTTCCGTGTTGCTGTGTCCCGATGCTCTGCATTGTGCTTCAATCTGATTAGTAGAGAGGTTTTCAGAGTTGTAGTTCTTTCCATTGGTGTTGTTGCATTGTGATTTTGTGTGCTTGCTTGTATAATGTCGTGGATTTGAACTTGCCCTCTGTGTCATCGCCGTAGGCTTTCGACCATCTCACGAGTAATCCTCTGCGACGTGCCTTTCGTTAACCAGACAACCTTGAGAAAGTGCAGCTGCGGTCTTTGCATCACTGTGACATTGCGATTGGCACCGCTGTTTCTTCCCTCCTACTTTTATACGAGATTAAATTGCTATTATATTCCATCTCAATGTTTCTAATTTTTTTTTGCATTTTTTGATTTCACATCTGTTGAACTTGTGGTAGCGTCATTCTTGCATATTATATACAGCAATGATATTTTAGCTTCCTCGGATCGGATCTTGTTTTATTGATCAAGAATTAAGGTTCAAGACTAACATTTTTTTTCTTGTTTTGTTGATAAGGTGCTTATAGTTTCCCAGTTTTTATTGATCGGATTGACTTTGAACTGTGTTTAACAGGGTATCAGAATAAGATGGAGATCGTTATCCTTATAACGCTAGTTGTGCTTCTTGCTTTGGGAGCCTTTTTCCTTGTCCCAAAGTCAAGTAACAGAGGTATATTTGCTATTCTTCTTCGTTTATAGCAGTGAGTGAAGTTTTCATAGAGACTTATCTTTCTGAGTCATGTAGGTGAGGTTAAAGCAAGGCAAAGAACTGCTGCTGTAAAGGTATGCCATTTAAATGTTTGCTAATTTATTGTCTACTTTCAGGCTAAGTTCTGTTTTCTCTCTTGATTATCAGACATCAAAAACATATACGAAGGATGAGGTCTCTCAGCATAAAACAAGGAAGGATTGTTGGATCATTGTGGAAAACAAGGTTGAATTATGAAACTTGTTTTCTTAGTTCAGTTCTATATTTGTTTACAACAAACTAAACGATCATCAGTTTCTGTGTAGGTATATGATGTCACTCCATACGTTGAGGAACATCCTGGCGGTGATGCTATATTAAACAATGCTGGACGTGATTCTACAGAGGGGTTTCATGGGTTTGTACCACTTCTGGCAATTATGTTATAAGTAGATTCCAAGAGTTATAAGTATCTTCTCAGCTTTCCACCTTAAGAACATGAGAGGAAAGAAATACTTTCTTCATTCGTTATACGTTTGGCCTTCTGGCATATCCCTTATGAGGCACTTTTTGAAATAGTTAAGCTGATTATCTTTCTGTCTCATGTCATTTCTTTGCCATTATCAAGAAGCTAACATAATAACATTACTGAACATTTATATTCTTCGTGTTTCTTATTGACTTGGCATTAATTGTGCTATGGAAATAATGAATTATGCTAAGTACTGTTAAATATTATAAAACACCAAAACCTCGAGGCTTCTAGATAAGCTGGTTTAGAATACTTTTGCATCCAGAAATTTCTATCTCTGGAAATTTTTTATTGACTTTAAAACCATTGTCTAAAGCATCAAACCTTTGGCCAAAAGATGATGATTTATTATACGAGCTATGGGAATGCCTTGCGTATAGATAGGCATGCAATTGGTTCACTTTGGTAATTGAGTGAAGAAGCCAGGTGCCTTGAGGGAGAGTGCAGCTTGTTGTGGGCTGAGTTTGTGAGTCGTGTGCTTATGTGAGTGGTGAGTGTATAAGTAAATTAGTTGAGTGCATAGTGTGCTTGTGCAAGTGTACATGGGATACTAGTATGTGTGCCCACTGCATCAAGTTACATTAGGCCTCATCAGAACCGGGCCAGGTCAGCCTTCACCTGGTCCTGGCCCAGTTTCTTCTGGTCTAAAATTTTAAGTACTGGTACCGGTCCGATGGGACCACCTGGAAAACTAGTAATAAGATCAGGAATAGAACAAGGAATAACTAAGTAAATAAATATATTAGTATAACTAAGTAAGTGTTTAGATAATAATATATTATTATGCTTATATTTTAGCTATGAACTGGGAATTGAACTGGGGTTAGCTCAGATTTTTTGACCCAGGTCAGGACCAACATAATAATATAGTGTACTTTAATTTTTAACCGGGTTGGAATCTGGGTCAAGTTTTTTGATGTCAGACCCAGAAACGGCCGGGTTTGCTAAAATTTAGATCCAGTCGAGATAATTTATGCACTGGGCCAGGAATATTTCTCAAAAAACTGGGTCTTGGAGACTCCGTTGGTTTGAGGTTGTGAAGAAGTCTTGTAAGATCAAATTAAACAAAGGCTCAGTCAGTGCGAAGTCATGCGAGATTAAAGCACAAGTAAGTTTTGTCAGTGCACGATATGCAATTGTGAAATGTTCAAGTTTGGAACTACACTTACTTGTTGATTGCAGGGCATTTAACAAGTCATCATGGTGCATGTTTGCCATATGATGGGCGGAGTTAGGAAATTAAAGAATTGAAATTATAGTTACTGAATGACCTGCATAGTCTTACCTGAATGGCTGATGCGACTGTGCCAATGGGACATTGTCGACAGGACCAAGGGCTAATGTGACTGCGCCTACTGGAATCTGAAGCATTAAAAAGAGGTGCATCAAGACAGACAAGTTATGTTCATCTTCAAGATGACAAGAAAGGAGTTGTGGGAGCATTTCAAAGATGGAGAGACACCGAAGGTTGCATGGATGCACTCAGACGCACTTGATTCCAAGAAGAATGGTGCTTAGTTCCAATTTCAGATAATCAACTTATGGTCGTGTTCCAAGACAACATAACGATTAGCCAATATTTCATGAAAATAAAATCTCTTTGTGATGAAATATCTCATATCCTAATTCTAAGATTAGTGATATTAGAATGAGAAGAATCATTATTCACGACTTAAGACTCAATTATAGCATATGCATAGTTGTTATACAAGGTTGACCAACTCAACCAAACGAGTTCAATTTAAAAAATTTAATGAGTAATCAAGAGATTTATCTAAATAAATGGTGTTTCTTAAATAGTGAAAATGAATACTTTTTTGCCATAATTAATGAAGTAATCAGCAAAGACAATAGCATCGACAATAGAAAAAGGTCCACAACAAGGGGGAGTCCACCAAAATTTGAACTAGGAAGAGCGAGAGGAAAAGATATCTCATCAACAATAACATCGTTGTTACAACTATGGCAAAAAAGGTGACTTTGTGGCACAAGCTTAAAGAAGGAAATGCTACTAGCTCTCATGAGAATGGAAGCAAAGAAGAATGAGATTTCTAAGTATCTTTTGTGGTAGAAGAGAGAATCCCCAACTATGGACAAGAATCCAAGGAAGAGAAAAAATTGCAATAAATAGTATTGAAGAGTAACAAGTTGATTATGATGGCGATGAAGAATGGGGCATACTAACCTTTTGGGTCATAGAATAAAGACTTTGAAGAGATGGATCTCTAGATATTCGTGGTACTGAAGCATTATCAATTATATCAAAAAGTGAAGAAGAATTGTTTAATACATTTGTCCATTGATCTTGAAGAAGTTGATTCCATCAAAGACTCCATTCAAGAGCTAATGTTAAAGGACATTCATGAGGGAGATAAGGAATCAACATGGGCAACAAGAAGATAATCAACAATTAGAAGACTTAGTCGATGAAGAACAAGATTTGAGATGGCAAATGTAACACCCTCGGCCCAATCAAAATATTGTTCGCTTTGAGATTATGACCCGTACGAATTTAAAACGTGTCTTCATAGATGAAGAGGGTAGCTACAGCTCATGACCACCTTCGTATTTTATCCAATGGACCCAATCTTCCCTCCTTAGGGGGTTCAACATCCTCGTTGAGCGGTCTATGTTGGCCCATGGCCCATGTTTCTCACATGACTCAAATTTGCACGTGTGATCGGCTTTGATACCATTCTGTAATATTTCCAGCCCAATCAAGATATTGTTCGCTTTGGACTTATGACCCATACGAATTTAAAGTCTTTATAGGCAAAGAGGATAGCTACACATGATCACCTCCGTGTTTCGCTCATATGGAATTATCCATTAGTACCCTTGGTCCTAGACCTCGGGTCATTACAGCAAAGGCCTTGGCAAAATCCACTCACTTATGTTCCCAGCTGGTATATATACCCACCAACAGACATTTTCTCTCTTTTCTTCCTTGTTCTCCTTCCTTTTCTTCCTCCCCAACTATGGCCAGCAGTACCTCGGAAACTCAGCCCCCTTTCTCCCATCCGAAAATTGGTGGTTTTCTTCATCTGTCCAGCAGCAAGAAGAAAGGAATTTTGAGCAGGAACAAGCAGGTAGGTATATATACCAACTTGGAACATAAGTGAGTGGATTTAAGGGTCAAATGAGAGGATGCCATGTATCCCACTCACTCCCTCCAGATCTTTGGTGACAAACAGCTTGAGGATGGTCACACCCTAGTCAACTACAACATCCAGTGTATCATGCCAAGAAATAGTAAAAGAGGAAGAAGCCTTAGGAATCAGAAGAAGCATCATGCGAATGAGGTTGGACTCAGACTCAAGGTACACAACTTGACTATTATATAAATTTTTAGGAGAACTATAAATTACCTATGAAGAAGCACACAAACATTCCATGGAATAAAATGTAAATAAAAAAAAATCAAAGCAGTAGAATTAAGTCAAGCTTAGAAATTAATATCAAAGCTAAAGGATGTAAATTTGATCTCGTAAGAGTTGGCTAGAAGAAGAAACATCTTTTGGATGATTGGACTAAAATGTATGGAGATAATTTTTTATTCAAGGTTTTCCTCACCATAATGGATTTGACTATGAAGAAACACTAGGTTCAGCAAGTGAAATTACTTAATAAGGGAAAAATAGGAAGCTGGTGCTGACGGGGAATGTTGGAATATTATACAACACCAACACCTTGAAACTTCTAGATAAACTTTTGTCTAGAATACTTTTGCATCCCATCTCTGAAATTGTTTTTTGTGGAGTTTAAACCCTTGTTTATAGCATCAAACCTTTTGTCAAAAGTTGATGGTTTATTATGCAAACTATGGAATGTCTGATCTATAAATCGCATGCAATTGGCTCATTTTGGCAACAAACAACAACAACAACAACAAAGCCTTATCCCACTAGGTGGGGTCGGCTACATGGATCATACGACGTCATTCCGCTCTATTAGTAACCAAACCTTTCGGTATATTATTCACCAATAAATCTTGCTCTATTAGTTCGCCAAGTGTCCGCCTTGGCCTCCCTCTCCCTCTTTTAATCGGACTCCAGATTATTTGATCTACTCTTCTTACTGGCTCATTTTGGCAAATGTGTGAAAAACCCAGGTGTCTTGTGGGAGAGTGCACTTTGTTGTCAGGTTGAGTGCATGTCTGTGAGTTGTGCTTTCTATGACTGAATGGTCGGTGTTGAGTGTATAAGTAAATTTGTTGAGTGCATAATGTTTTATAATAGTGTACGTGAGGTACTAGTGTGCCCACCACGTAAGTGTTGTAATCCTTATACTACTAAGTTTTTATCCAGTCGAAATATTTACTTTACTGATAGTTTAATAAACTCCTTTGAAATTTCTGAGGAAAACGTACGGAACCTATTTGTTTCTTGCTTCTTTTCTTTTTTCTGCATCATGCTCCTCGACAAGTTCATGGAGACACTTGAGTTACATTGCGAATATCTTTCGACTTGAAAATCGGTTGTCCAATATAAATGATAACTGTAGAACAAGATGCATATATTTTAGTTTTATTTTCTGAAAATGATGCTAAATTTGTTATAATTCCTTGTTTTCTTTGTTCTAATTGCATTTGCAGTCCGCAGCATGGGACCAGGGTCTTCGATATGGTTGATGAGTTTTATATAGGAGATTTGAAGTCTTGAGATCGATGTTGCTATTCATCCAGGACCAAAAGCATCGTGAAGAGACTATCATTATGAAGTCTTGGTTCCAGTAGATATCATCCGGAAATCTCATCTCAGTTTAGTCAGATAATCCTGTTCTCCAGTTAATATGTCTACTTCTTTTCAGTGCAGATGACTGATTCGATTTCTAGTTGGGGTGAAACGATAAATTCTAGTAAAGTTGATGATTTCGGATCTAATAGTTTCCACTAACTGTCTAACTCTCTAACATGTGACAATCAAACTTAATTAATATGGATACTTATTTAAGGTTCGTTTTAATTTGTTTCACTGATGGTTATCTGAATCTGTCATCTATCGTCTTTATTTCATGATATTATCACTTACCAAGATTGACTAGCTATTCATATGGATCTAGTAATTGTCTTTTTTTTTATACCCACTCAATTAATCCGTAGTCGAGGTAAAGAGTAGAAGGATATTTTCTTGATCACACTTAGATTGGCTGACATAAAATTCAATTTTTAGCATCACGGATTTGTTGAAGGCCTTCATTTTTAGAACAATGGATTATTTGTATGCTGATAGTTAATGAATCTGGCAAGAAAAAAAATTAGTGTTATAAATTTATATTGCGTTTGCTAGGAATTTGTATTGCATTTTTTTTTGTTTGAGTGGCGTTCGCATGCCAATTTGGCTGGTGACTAAATAGTAGATGGAGATATAAAAATTTTATTGGCATATGATAAATTCTTAAAACAATTATTATGCACCGTTTGCAAATAATTTTCCCCATTTTTATACAGCATTTTTTTTGTTCAATAAAAAATTAATTTCAGCAACCAAGTTTTTGTCATTGTAAATAGGAGAGCTTAAAAGTATTTGGCTTGGTATTGTTATTTTTTATTCTTTAGAATTCGTGTATGATTATTGATGCACTTTATTCATTTCCCATTTTTTTTTATATTTATGATTGGGATGGCGTATCTGATATTTTTGAGAAAAAAATTTCCCTTTTTTTTATGTTTTAAAAAAACGTTGATCAATTCAAAAAAAGTTTTCGATGACATTTATCACATCAAAACTTGATAAACAGATAAAGTCTTCACACAATCAAAACTTTAATTAGTATTTTTTTTTTTCAAAAAGAATAATGATTAGATATTAGAAGATAAAATATCATATTTATTTTAAACGTTTCGCATCTATATTTTTTTGTTCCTTATGAACATAAACGTGTCTTTTATTTATACCTTTGTTTGAAATTGTATATTTAAAAAACAAATTAGTATGATCTAAATAAATCTGTATGATTTATGTGCACAAAAAGGTAAAATGTTGTTTTAATCCTATTTTATAGTTATCGATTACTTCAACCACTATATCATCAAATAAATATTTTGTTTATTAAATAGAATAATTAAAACTTGAGTAGTTATTAACATCCGATCGTTATTTCATTAATCAGGTCACTAATTACTATCTCCTAATAAAGTTATTATTTATCGAGCTTAATTAATAAACACAACAAGAGTCCCGAGCGTGTAGGATTAGGAAATTTTCCTACATCCCAAGGGTGGAGAGAGAGAGAGAGAGAGAGAGAGAGAGAGAGAGAGCCGTCGGATTAAAAGATCTAAACCAAATTCACATCGCTTTGAGATTCGGATACGCCTCCGCGTGTCTCCGCATGCAGAGAAGGAATTAAAGACGCCATCTCCTTAAAATTCATACGAACAAAAACAGGGGGTTTCGATTCAACTCCGCTCTTCGTCCTTTTCGACGACGGAATCAGAGTCCTCTGCTCTATAAATTTCGACGCCATGGCCATCACCCTCCGGCTATTCGAGTACTAGAGGGGTATTATTGCCAGAGACCAGGAGGACTACTTTTCGAGAAGATCGCATTAAGGTCGAAATCTCCTCCTCTTTCTAGTTCTTCTGCGATTCTACTACTTTTTTCCCTAAAAATTTTTAGTTCCTTTCTTGATTTCCCCCATGATTACGCCGTCTTCATCCATGTCACGGCGAAAAAAGAAACTGAGCGCGAAGTTTCAGACTTTTCACATGCTGATTCTTTTATTTATTGGAGAGCATGATCATGAAAGTGAAACGATTAATACAAGGCTGCATTCTTTTTTTTTCTGTGGAAGATAAAAGGAAGACGATCCTTTTTGGAAGAACTGTGGCTCCGAAAATTGTTTTGTTTAGTCTTGTAGGTGTATCTGTATGGCTAGTTCTGATGTTAAATTTTGCATCTTTTACCTTGTAGTTTGAATTCTTGTATGTTACTGTATGCAAATAGTTCTTTTTTTCTTACTTGACTTAAACTGTAAATTCAAAGGCCTTCTGCAAAGGTTTGAATACCATTGTTTCAGTAGAAACTTTTTACTCTCATTCCAGAGAATATGATAAAAGGGTGGTAGGTGGCCGCTATTGCACCTCATGCTAAGGTTGTGACATTCCCAGACAGTTTGCTCTGTTTTTCTTTCTTAATTCTATTCGTTTTAGGAATCATCAGAGTTTTTAATCCTACCAAACACGGGAATCAGGATTGTGTGATCATATCTTTTAATAGGGATCTCAGGAGCCCCAATTTATTGTTTTAATTTCAGCATGCAATCCCTCTTTTTCTCTCTCTCTCTCTCTCACTCCCCTGCAAGAGAACTTAGGTAAGCGTCGCGTCTTCCAAATTTCTCGGTTGCATGAATGAATGTTGTTTATATTTGTATTTACAGCTTCATATGAATTGTTCGATGTGCCTTGCTTAGACAAATATATATATATACATATTTGCATTCTGCAGGCTACCTGAATCCAAAAGAGGGTCATTCATATTTCATATGAGCTTGCTATGGCGGACGCAACACAAGCTCAGATAAAGCCTGTTACAGCAACATCAAATGGAGTTTTTCAGAATAATAACCCACTGGATTCTGCACTCCCTCTCCTCATCTTGCAGATATGCATTGTTCTTGTCGTGACTCGCGGCCTCGCTTTCCTTCTCAAGCCTCTGCGGCAGCCACGCGTGATAGCTGAGATCGTCGTAAGTGCACCGATCTCTCCTATTCTGCCTTTCCATGTACAAAAGCATGCAAAATGTTATAACCATCTCTCTGTGAAGTCGATACAACTATTCCCGTTGTTGAAGTCAATAGAAATGTTATAACCATCTCTCCTCTTGCAGGGTGGAATCTTACTTGGACCATCAGCACTTGGACGAAGCCAAGCCTTCTTGCAGACAGTGTTTCCAAAGAGGAGCCTCATAATTCTTGACACATTAGCGAACCTTGGCCTCCTCTTCTTCCTCTTCCTTGTTGGCTTGGAATTGGACGTGAAGGCCATGCGTCGGACTGGGAAGCAAGCTCTCGGCATTGCCGCGTGTGGCATCACAGTCCCTTTCGTCCTGGGCATCGGCACCTCTATTGTCCTGAGGCATACGATATCACCAGGAGTAGCAAGCGCCCCTTTTCTCGTCTTCATGGGCGTAGCACTCTCCATCACTGCATTCCCAGTATTGGCCAGGATTCTTGCTGAGCTCAAGCTTCTGACCACTGATGTGGGTCGCATGGCCATGTCCGCTGCTGCAGTTAATGACGTTGCTGCTTGGATCCTGCTTGCTCTCGCCATTGCTCTGTCTGGTTCTGGCCACTCTCCTCTGGTATCCCTGTGGGTCCTTCTCTGTGGAATTGGCTTTGTCCTCTGCTGCGTGTTCCTCGTCCGCCCGGTTCTGAAATGGATGGCACACAGCAGTCCAGAGGGGGAGCCCATCAGAGAAATATGTGTTTGCGCCACTCTAGCATTGGTCCTGGCTGCAGGGTTTGTGACCGATGCTATTGGAATACATGCCTTGTTTGGTGCTTTTGTCATCGGGCTCATGGTGCCAAAGGACGGTCCTTTTGCAGCTGCCCTGGTTGAGAAGGTGGAGGACCTTGTTTCGGGACTGTTCCTGCCTCTGTACTTTGTTTCTAGTGGGCTGAAGACTAATGTTGCCACGATTCAGGGAGCGCATTCATGGGGCCTCCTTGTCCTGGTTATAGTTACAGCTTCTCTTGGAAAGATCCTGGGGACCTTCTTGGTCTCCATTGCTTGCAGGATAAAGTGGCACGAAGCTTTGACACTTGGATTTCTTATGAACACTAAAGGTCTAGTGGAGCTCATCGTGCTCAACATTGGAAAAGAAAGAAAGGTAGGTTGATGCAATGCTATTTTGTTTCATCAAAAATTGCAGAAGAAATGGGGACCTGAATTCCGAATCACCGGACACTCTTAATGTTCCTATTTCATTTTGTTGTTGCAGGTTTTGAATGATCAAACTTTTGCCATAATGGTGTTGATGGCCCTCTTCACCACCTTCATAACGACGCCGCTCGTGACTGCATTTTACAAGCCTGCACGGAGGTCGAGCAAGGTCTACAGGTACAGAACAGTGGAAAGGGAAGTCCCCGGCAGTCAGCTCCGGATATTGGCTTGCTTCCACAGCAGGAGGAACATCGCGACGATCATTAACCTCATCGAGGCGTCTCGTGGTTCTAACAGGCGCGAGTCTCTGTGCGTGTACGCCATGCATCTTATGGAGCTGTCGGAGAGACCGTCGGCCATCCTCATGGCGCACAAGGCAAGGAACAACGGCCTGCCGTTCTGGAACAAAAAGCAGAGGTCCGCAGATGAAGTCGTGGTGGCCTTCGAGGCGTTTGAAAGGCTGAGCAACGTTTCTGTCAGGCCCATGACCGCCATATCCGCGCTGTCGGCCATGCACGAGGACATCTGCGCGAGCGCAGAGTTGAAGAGGGCCGCCATCGTTATCCTGCCGTTCCACAAGCATCAGAGGTTCGACGGAACGCTGGAGACGACGAGGCACGAGTTCCTGTCAGTCAACAGGAAGGTCCTCGAGCGCGCGCCATGCTCGGTCGGGATCCTCGTCGACCGCGGGCTCTGCGGAACGAGTCGTGTCTCCTCCAGCGACATGTCTTCGAGGATAGTTGTGCTGTTCTTCGGCGGCCAAGACGATCACGAGGCTCTGACCTATGCAGCCAGGATGGCCGAGCATCCAGGAATCAAGCTGACGGTTCTCCGCTTTCGTGAATCCAGTCGAGGCTTCACTGCGGACAACGTCACGATCGACATGAACTCCGACCCCGCCGGTGAGAAGTTGGCCGACGAAATTTTCTTGGATGGATTCCGCAAGAAAGCTGAGAATGATCCAGCAATCAAGTACGAGGTTAAGGCGGTCGCAAACAGGGAAGAGGTGCTCGCCGCAGTGCAGTCCGTAAGCAGCAGATGCGACCTGTTTGTGGTCGGACGGGTGCCCGGAGGAGCGATTGCGGCCGCCGCTGCGGATGTAGGAAGCGACTGCGCAGAACTGGGACCAGTGGGAGGTTTGCTGACGTCGTCGTCGAGCTGTCCGACAGCAGCTTCTGTGTTGGTGGTGCAGAAATATAGAGGAGGAACAGGAGCAGGTGGAGGCACTGCCGCACCACAGATGAGCGCTGCAGCCGACGATCTCGAGGACCCGCGGACGACGGACACTGAGGAAGGCAACTCAAGTTGATCATCGATAAGGTATTAATCTTTAAGATTCATGCCTACATTTAAATCCTTGTAAGATTCATGCCTACATTTAATTCTATATATTATTATATAATATTAATATCAATGTATCTTTCAATTTTCTTAGCATGCAATTTTTTTGGGTTGGTGTACGAAACTATTAGCGTCTAGTGGAAAGTGTCGACTTTGTTGGGATCCAACTTTGGACTATTAGCACCTAACGCTTTCAGAACACTAACTCTGTGCAGAAATAGTAATTTGATATAGTAATCCAAGCGTACGTTGGGAAATAAATCATGAAAATAAATATATTGTCCAATGATATATTAGCCTTCCGGTATTTAGAACTATTAACTTTATTGAAGTCCTTCAACTTTTCTTTTTTATATTCACTATAGGCTTCCGATATTCAAGTGATTAATTCTATGATATTCACTATAGGCTTCCGATATTCAAGTGATTAATTCAAGTGAATCAAAATATATGATAATATTTTTTTTAAATCAAATGATAATTTCAAAAATCGAATTTAAAATCAAGTGATAATTTCAGTAATCGAACTCGGAAGCTCTCATGCCATCGAATACATTCTCTGTTTGTGTGTGTGTGTGTGTTTTTTTTTTTTTTTTTGGTAATGGGTCCTTGGACGATATCTGAAGAGGCCCATATAAGCTGGGAGGCCCATATAAGTTAATACCCTTAATTGAGAAAATCCATGTTTTTGCATGTATGAACAATCAAGGCATCATTCTTGATAAGGTAATATGTATATGCATCTTAATTGCAATGTTTTATTTATTATATAGTTTATGCATCTTAATTGCAATGTTTTATTTATTATAAAGTTTACATTTCTCATCAAGCTTTGCGATCCACCAAAATCATTTCATGAA
Organism: Pontederia crassipes; assembly: GCA_030549335.1. Lineage (NCBI taxonomy): Eukaryota > Viridiplantae > Streptophyta > Magnoliopsida > Commelinales > Pontederiaceae > Pontederia > Pontederia crassipes. The sequence goes on from CM060184.1 coordinate 3,104,291, forward strand.
TGTACTGATCTATATAAACTCCTACCTGTATAATATAGAACATTATTAACAGAAAAAAAAATAGAATAGAAATGCTGCTCCACTATTTAATTCTCCAATGAACAACTATGTTTCAATCTGTATAAACTATGTTTCAAAATAGAAATGGGTGAAACTATGTCAAAAATGAAAAATAGAAATGTCTTCAATCATTTCAATAATCACGTATAAGATTTATCATTTTAGGTCAATCATTTTCAAATGAGCATGCATTACTTAGTTTAGTCATAATTCATAATAATCACTAAATTAATCAAATGGCAAAAGTGACGATAGCTCTATATCACTAAGTCTAATTATAGTGTGGTCTTTGATGTTGCAAAAGTTAGAAAATGCATGTAAAATATAAATAAGATAAAAGATAAGATATGATTGGCCCATTGAAGTGTTAAATTTTCTTGCCAACTATATGTTCCCAAAGTACACCGAATTTTTATAAGCACGAATCACATCGTCAACGTCTTTATTAATCTTACAAATCAAATAGAATAAAGAGGTTAATCAGTATGTTTCTACACGCTTATTTCTTTTTATTTAATTAATTTAATAATTATAATTTATGATTAAATTAATTATATTCTTCTTATATGAAGTAATATATTTATTTATTTATTTATTGACATAAATTGATAATAAAAATGTATCACATAAGGCTAAATAAATTTTAGTCGTTGAATTAATTATATTTGTTAAAATAGCTTAATCGTCGTTATCAGATAATTCGATGAGACGTTGATCTTAATCATATATATTATTTAACATATATTTTATATTATTATATATTTATTTTATTAATTTAATAAGTAATATAAGTATTTTATTCTACGTCAAATATTCTACAAATACATTTTCCTCTAGAATAAAAGAATACAGCAACAACAAAATAAATTATGACATGTTCCTTTTGAATCAAAATATAATAAATGATTAATTATTAAATATATTCAATCCCCATAAAGTGATAAAAATGTTGAACAAAATATGATGAAATTAATTATTGGACAAAAAAAATTAACACTGCATAAGTTAAAGTCATGCACACCACTTTTTAGTATCGGAGCTGGCAATGAAAAGAAAGAGAACACCGTCCCTTTCAAATCTCAACTTTTAGCATAAATTAATAAAATAAAATAATTAAAATAAAAAAAATAAAAAGGAAAAAGCTGATGAGAAATAAACAAATTATGAGCGGATCCGATCCGGGCGAGACGACGTGTCAACACCTCCACCACCGACGTCAACCCGAGTGCGACCAGGTCGCCTACACGGCTCTCTTTGTCGCCGCTTTATGCAGCTTGCTTGCTTTGCTTTGCTTTGCTTGGAGTCCATATATATATAATTATATTCTAATATATTAATATATATTATAAATAAAATATCTCGAAACGATTTGGAAGTTTACCCAAAAAAAAAAGTCCACAAGAAATAATTACTCATCTTTTACAGGAATAGTCAAATATGAGATGTACAAATTGCTTCGAACTCATTTACACACATTAATTCTAGTGGAAACAGTTATAAATTAGCTTTAATTTTTTTTTTACCTTTTTCCCCTAAAATTGAAGGTTAATTCCTCTTCCTCCCATCGTGAACAAAAGAAAAAAAAAAGACTGCTCCCTAGTTCATAGTGATTTTTTTATCAGATGAGAGAGAGAGAGAGAGAGTGAGAGTGAGAGAGAGAGAGAGAGAGAGAGAGAGAGAGAGAGAGAGAGAGAGAGAGAGAGAGAGAGAGAGGGGCATATGCCTGGTATTATTCCACAGCCCACCTGCAAGCTTGCGGAGGAGACACCAGTACTAGAAGATTGGGATGGAGTTGCTGGCTTTTTGTTCTCTTTTAATAATTTTACATTTAATTAATTAATTAGTTAATTAATTACAGTGGAGATGAGAATGAAGCCAAGGAATCTTCCACGTAAAAGGAGAGCAAACAAAAAGAGAAAAAAAAAAATTAAAGGCCAAATAAAAAGACAGCACGCGATTTATAGCACGCAATGCATGTCGTTATCTCATACTTTTATTCCATTGAGATAAGATAATTAGGGTTTTATGCCCCGGGAGTCATATGCATGCAACTCAATCTCCAAAGCATATGCCTCGTCACAGGGAATGTTATGGCATTCCATATTACATATATTATAATTTTGATGCCCCCTCATGGTACGTTCATATTAAAATATTATGAGAAAGAAATAAAAAATATGTTTTGACGATTAGTAAAAGTGTGGGTGATTTAATTCGCCTTTGACATTATTATTTTCTCCTACTTACAATAGAGTTAATTAATTAATCCGACAGGTTTTCCTCTTGACATTAAATCTCTATATTCATTTCTTTAATTTTTTTTGTGCTTGGTTGCTTACTTTTATTTTATTTTATTTTTTTTCGGTAGTTACTTTTATTATTTTACTTATTAATCGATCGTTGATATTATTATATTATGACCAACGAGATCACGTATGTCCCACGAGATCTCTTCCTACATAAAACAAGTGGCATCTGAGGCGCTCCTTTAAGAAAGACAAGTAGCCTATATATTATTATATATATGTTAGAATTTTTACACCAAAAAATGTATGCATAAATTTTAAAGGAAACGAAGAATTTATTAGATGAAAAATAAAAAAAGATTTATAAATTAAATTATTTTTTATTTAAATTATTAAAATATTTATATAAACACTTTTTTTACATATTATAAAAATTTCATATCAATTGAAAACTCTAGATTAATCCCTGAGAATTATGATATCTATGAAAATAAATTAATTTCGAATCATATATTCATAAAATTTTGGCCTAGGGAATTTCGTCTCTCGCACCCAACAGTCGCCGGGATGACGTCTTTTAATTCAGAATGTCTTGAAATTCAAACGGATTTGAGAGAGAGGGGAGGTGCTGATTTCTAATTGAGCAGCCCAGCCGAGCAACAAAAGAGTCATAGCATTAAGAATTTTGATCATGCAATTATATATATATATATATATATATATATATATATCATCGTCATGTCACCATTGACCATACTTTTGGGTCCATCCAAATTAATGGTTGCATATTATATAAGTGTAACTGTTCATTTATTTAATTATTCGACGAAACAAAACGCACACACAAAAACGTTATTTAGGATCAGTTCCTTTTTTCTTTCTTTCTTGGTGACCAGAACAGAAATGATTTGATGTTTGTTTGGAAAGCAATATATAGTTGCATGAAAGATGGAAGAAGCATTTGCCATCTTGACCTCCTTCTACTGTCTCTTCTTGGCGTTTGCCTATAAAGAAGGGGCAAAATTAATGTAGAAATGGTTTATTTTTTTATTACTAGAAATGTGAGTTTTGATTGGAGTTATATTATTGCAAATGGCGTCTTCTGATTTGTTATTATTAATTTTTTTCATTTGAAACTTAATGTAATGGAACTAAAAAACGATCGTCCAATTATATCCTCGTTATAAACATAATATCCCATTTTTTTTTAACTTAACAGTCATCAAATTTTAATAATCTTAGTCATCTTAATCGGTAATAGAAAGTTCACGTATTAAGATGGTGACATGAAGTCAGCACTTTTTTCACGTCAAAAAATTAACTTTTTTAAAAATTCACATCAACATTTTCTTTTTTTTAACTAAAAGTTTATTTTATAATCACATGAACATAAGTTTATGTCACAATCATCACTATTTATTATTCATTATTATTGATAATGCCTTCAAACTTAATATACACTCAAATACTTCGGAGAAAGTACAGATGCTCATGAAGTTTTAAAATTTTTGTATAGTAAATTAGAGTTTCCTATATAAACTTCTCGAATAATATTTCATAATAAAAAAATCATCATCATTAGAGAATTTGTTGTCCCGATCCCGATTTAAACCTTGATTTAACCCGCAAGTCGCGACGTATTACGATCGTTCAAATTTTATAGCGAAAGCATCATATTATTACGTATAAACATATGAAATAAAGTTATCTCAATATTGTTCACAACCCACATATTTAAAATCATAGTAAGTACATGTTCTAATTCAAACTCATACATTCTAAAAGGTTTTTGAAACATATATTCTTCATCTACCCAATTTACTGATATATTGAGTGGTGTCGGGTGTAAAGGTCATAACTACTTATGATAATTAAGTAATTATAATTTTTCCTGAAATTAGGCTTCTCAAGGTTTAACCTATATAAATGAATATTATGCATAATAATATTATCAAGACAACTATATTCTTCATCTACCCAATTTACTGATATATTGAGTGGTGTCGGGTGTAAAGGTCATAACTACTTATGATAATTAAGTAATTATATTTTTTCCTGAAATTAGGCTTCTCAAGGTTTAACCTATATAAATGAATATTATGCATAATAATATTATGCATAATAATATTATAATAATAATATTATTATGCATAATAACCTATATAGAACACATATTATATAGTTGCATTAAAAATAATCCACTCACTTTTCGATCGTGTAGAACATATAGTTATATCAAATGACATTCCAAAGACATAACATGAGATATAACAATGATGGATTATTTTTAATGTACCTTAATACACTAGAAATTCGTGTGGTGCTAAAAATATTATGCATAATAATTAGTAAATATGTGATGTTAATACTATCATAATTTTGCATCGTAACGATTTTTACGAAGCCTAATCCTCTGAAAATTTACTATTTAAAGTATATTGTATAAGAGCTCTACAAATTTTATCAAGACAACTATATTCTTCATCTACCCAATTTACTGATATATTGAGTGGTGTCGGGTGTAAAGGTCATAACTACTTATGATAATTAAGTAATTATAATTTTTCCTGAAATTAGGCTTCTCAAGGTTTAACCTATATAACGGTTTCGAGACGCCCTCAGCTGCATATTTTGATATATTAATTAATAATCAATGAAGACATTTGACATGCATGTTGCTTTCGCATCTTTTTTTTTTCTTCTTCTTTTTTTGATATTTTATTAATCTGTCGTAAAATTCTACGAGCATAAATATACACATCTACAAATAAATACAATGACACGAAAGATAAAGTTCATTTTTTTTATACTTAATATACATATATATAGAGCGAAGAATTTATTATAGAAAATTTATATTTTTCTAGATGAAATAATATATATATATCAAACTAATTTGATAATAATAAAGTATCATATAATATTAAATAAATGTTGAATTAATCATATTTATTAAAGTGAGATCATGATAAACTGATAATCGAATGATCTTAATTAGGTTTATTAGTTTAAGTAATAACATTAATTGATGTATAATTGTTTTTATTAAATAAATAAATCAAATCAATATTTTACATTCATTCTACGTGGAATGCTTTATATATATTTTTCTTTTTTAAAAAATCAAAGATGAAAATAAAATCCAATTATGGCTGTGGAATATAATTTTAACTTTCGTCTCTTACCGTCCAACTCTTAGTTTGGATAATAAAATCATAGTTCTTCCAACTTATTTGTGAATATTGAATTAACGATAAGTAATTAAAAAATTAATATGATAAATTAATTTTACCGAGCGTAAAAAAATAGATATTATAATTATGAAATAATTTCAATTAATTAATAAAAATAATACTATAAATTTATTTTTTATTAAAAATTTTGTTACAAATATATTAGTTTTTAATAAATTATATTTAAAAAATATTATTTTTTAGCAAAATGATAAATAATAGATAATATTAAATTGATTGTTTTATATTCAATATATTATTAATAAATATTATTTTGTGAGAAAAAATATATAAGAGAGATTTTTTAAAAAAAAATAGTTCCGCTTGCACAGGATCGAGAATCGAGGTACGCTTGATTTTCATCTCAAATTTTAATCGTAATTTCGTTAAACGACATTCCAAATAAAATAGGCTATATAATTAAATACAACTTTGATGTATCAAATACAACTTTGATACAACTTTCATTAATTAAATATCAGAAATACAACTAATAAAATACAACTTTCATTAATTAAACGACATTTCATTTAATAGAACCGAATAAAATCGGCTATATAATTAAATACAACTTTGATATATCAAATACATCTTTGACATTTCATTTCATTTCCCAAATACAACTTTGATACAAGTTTTCCCAAACTTCGTGCAATTTGCACATTTATATAATTAAATATTTCCGTGACTTTTATTATGTTTTTCCTTCTTTTTTCGTAAGCATATAAATATCAGAAACAACGTAATGTCGAGGTAGCACTCCATACATATCACTTTAGCACAACTTTTTTTATATTTATATAATAACACTACTAATAATATGAAATGTATCATGCCGTAATATGTGGCTAGATTAATTAGTGCTTGAGTTCAATTTGACTACGCCACCTCTAAGGGTCAAAAAAGAGGCAAAAAAAAAAAGAGGATCATAACAGTGATACATATATATTGTATTATTATTCCTATAATATAATATTAACGAAGTAAAAAAGCCATCTTAATTTCGATTAATATAAATAGAAGGCTAAATCATTTTCAATTTAATTTCGACAAATATATTATTAAAAAAGTTTTCTTTTTTTTTTTGAATTGAATCAATCAAATAATAATGGAATTAAATATTCATCTGACAAATTACTGGGATTACCATCTTTGGATGCACGAATATATATCTATTTCCGCTTAAATTATTATTTTTTCCATAAATTTTCTTTATATAACATTTCATTTAGATATACTCAAATTTAGTAAAAATAATTTAGCCTTTTTCATTGTGTCTATATATTCACTGTCAATTACCTTAATATTTTTCTTAGGCAAACGTAATATCAAATACTTACCATGAAATTAATTAAAAAATTAATTGCAGAGATTAGACTTAATTAGTGTCCTGCATTGACGTAATGGAGTCTATCCAATCCATTGTTTCTCTCTCTTAAAATAGCTCACTGCTTTTTACCAAAAGAAAAAAAAAGATCAAATTATATTTAATAGTTGTATATATATATTCAATAAATAAAATAAATAATGTAGTTTTGTTATCCTCGAAGAATATTTGATTTTCTCAAGAAAATAAAACGCTGTAGGGAAATTTTTTTTTAAAAAAAAATCCTAAAAAGTGGGATGCAAGAGAGAGAAAAAAGAAGGGGAAAAAATATCGGGGAGGGGGTGGGAGAGAGAGAGAGGCGGCGGGCGCACAACGAACGGTGGCGAGCCGCTGCCGACGTGGTCTCATGCGCAGCCGCCCTTCTCGTGCCGTCGCGTCGCGCTCCTTCTCCGGCGGGACCCACCCCCCTACCCTTCCACTAACATGCGCCAGCTCGTCCTAACGTACGCCCCCCCACCAATCTCCCTCGATCCCTTTTCTTATCTCTCTCTCTCTCTCTATTACTTCGCATTTCTCGCCTCTTTCGTTCTTTTCTCCATCGTTCTCTGTTACCCAATCTCTCTCCCTCTCTCTCTCTCGCTCGCTCGCTCCGTCTTAACAGTAGAAACCCTAAACCCTCTCCAGCCTGAGGCAGGGATTTGGACTCTCTGGCGCTAACGCTGTGGAGTTTTTAGATTCGAGGTGCGTTCGCTTCTCTCCTTGTTGCTGTTGTCCAAATCCGTGTCTTTGCGGGGTTTTTAGTGATGATTTCTTCGTTGTTCTCCGGCTTGAGCATGTTGTATGTATGTTTTGTCTTTATGCACTTTCCCGGTGGTTTTTATGGTTAAAGTTTGCGGCTTTTTGCGGAGTTCGTCCATGATTTGTTCTTCTGATCGGGGAAGGGAAAAATCGGATCATTTCTGCTGCTACTTGTGGTTTTGTTTGTCCTACATTATTTGAAAGCCGACCCCTTTTGTTGTATGTGTGCTCAGAATTAAAAATTGCTTTTTTTCTGGTTGCGTGCGCAAATAGCCGATGCCTGCTTCAAGACGTTTGTGTAATATTTAATTTCAGTTTGCTCGTTTGCTTTAGTAAATTGGCATACTAACTCTACCTCGCAACTATTCATCCGTAAAATGAGATCCTTTTCAATTTTTTTTTTTCCGATTGGAAGAATGGGACATATGTCGAAATGAATACTTTTTCCGATCTTATGAAAGGTCAGTAAGACATTTTGGTTGATTATAACTGTTTCGTTTGCGCTTTTTTGCTTGTTATCTCCCTTAAAAGTTTGATTTGTTAGTTTTTTTTTTGTTTATGCAAAGATTATCCTTTTAACCCCACCTAGTGGGATAAAGCTTTGTTGTTGTTGTAAAGATTATCCTTTTCTACTGTTTGTTCTTGGCAAACGATGCTATCTTTTTTCTTCTTTCTCTTTTCGTTCTTCAAATTTGGGAGGTGATCTGTAAATTATCAACTGCAATTAAGTTTCTTAGTGACTCTTTATATGAATGGAAAATAGTCAAATCCTAATTACTGTAGATTTGGTGTCAGTTCCTAATAGTCATCCTTAAGTTTTTTGAAGGATGCATATAGCCATATACACAGATATTATAACATCTCGGGTAGGTATTGACATGACAGAAGTGATCTTTCCAGTTCTTTGGGTGTGCATTTGTGTTTTTGTTTGAACATATTTCTTCTACCAAACTAGCCGTGGTCAATAGTCGCACTTATAAAACACAGAATCTAAATGACGCTGTGGCAGTGCAAATTTAAAGGCTTTGATCTGCACATCCATATATGCTCATTTGTTGCTGTGTGATGTAGGTATGACTCTGATAGAGTTTCCATAGCTGCACTCCCTTTTTAAATCTCTGTATTTTAGTTTTGACGTTAGATGTTGGTTTGTTTTCTGATGTTACATGCGAAGGATGAGACTCAAAGTGACCTGTCTTTATGAAACTTTGTCAATCCTCTTCTATACCTGTCCTGAATTGTTTTGGTATTGACCTTTTTGAATAAGTTAAATATGGCATTCCATGGATCTGTTATGGGTTTTAAATGAATCGAACTTGTTTTTTCTTGGATGCCCTTTTTATATAATTGATATTTTCGAAACCTAACTGATAAAATTCATAACATCAAAATTCAAATTGTTGGGGATTTTAGCAAAATTCTCTGATCATATTAAAGCGTAAGGCATGTGAATGTTTGACTGTCTCCCATTTATGTCTCCAGAATCATTCTTTTCCTCCTATTCACCAATCTGCAAGAAACGATAATGCGTAGATCAAACTTGTATAGGCATCACATGTACCCAGTGGCCATCAAGGTCAACATGTTCACGAAGATAGGAAGGAGTATGACTTATCATTTAGCTCTGATGTTTCATGTACATCCAATTCTGGTGCTTTTCTGTATCAACCTATCCAGAATCAGTAATGGAATACAAAATTTGACAAATCAACTGTTTGACAAATCAGGATGCATAAAAAAATGAATGAACTTTTCCCTAAAAAAAATGAACCTAAGTGAAGCTGTTTTATTTTCATTTATTGTTTATATGGTATATTTTTAAGCCTCCTCCTTTCATCTTTGTGCATTACAATATGCTCCCCTCACTATTCAACTTCTTGAATTTTACAAAAGAATGTTCTAAAATTGCTTGTTGCATATGTCTTGAAGCTTCACGAGATTCTTGATTTTTTTAAGGTTACTTTATAGTCTCTGTTTATCTTTGTTGCAGGAATTGTTAATTTTAGTTGTTTGATGACATCGAATATGACACATCAGAAGTGCTAGGCCAACTTCATTTCTTCTTCCGATTAGCTTGTTTCTATAACATTTTCTGAAATGGATCGCCATGATACATCTGGGTTTGTCAGTGGAGGATGCAAGCTATGGTGCCCAAGGTACCTTTAGACTAAGCAGTATTGTTAACCTTTTAAATCCCGGAAGTCAGGCTAACTGATTCTTTTCCAGCAATAGTTTGTTGATATAACCATCTAGCATTAGTAACTATCCATAAATGGACAACAGTATTACGCAACTGAGCTATACACCTGATTTTATTGATCCGTCCTTTTGTTTCTGGAATGGAATTCAACCACAAGAGGAGTTTAAGACTGATGGCTCTCTGAGATTTGATTCTGGTGGTCCTTTCAATCTCTGTGATTCAAATACAAGAGGGAAAGAAAAGATGTGGTCATTCATGAATGGCATTGTGGGTCCAGAGCCCCCTTTGTCTGCCCTGGGTTTGCATCACTTGCCATGTTCCTCACATATTAGCAAGCCAAGTTCCACAAGTCTCTCCACAATCTCTTCACTGAAAGAATCTGATGAGGAATCCTCCGTTGATCCTGGTGTAAATTTAGAGCTTAGCCTTGGTAATGGAAGCATGATTAGTCCTATGAAGTTAGATTCTTCTAATGGAAGTATGCTGAACCTACAGTTAAATCTTACAATGGCACCATCTGAATCTTGGATCGGAAAGGTTGAATCACCCTTAGACCAGCATCATAATGACTTGGAGAATGTAACATTGTTTTCTCCGACTTTATCCAATGATGTGGGGTCAGCATCATCTTGCTTGATATTTGGGAGTTATCTCCAGCCTACTGTGCACAATTCATCTACAAGTAGCAGCTCTGCTTGCAGCGAGAAAATTTGCAGTGACAATTATTCTGTTCCAGTTGTCCCAGACTTACCATCAACTTTGAACCAGAATAAAAGTTCAGTTGCTTGTACTTCCGGGGTTATTCGTATACAAGAACGTAGCGGTAGCTATAAAAAGTGTCAATTCCAAGGATGTGAAAAAGGAGCAAGGGGTGCCTCTGGTTTCTGCATAGCCCATGGTGGCGGAAGGAGGTGCCAGAAACCTGGATGTCAGAAGGGAGCTGAGGGCAGAACAATCTATTGCAAAGCCCATGGGGGAGGACGCCGATGTGAATTTCTTGGCTGCACCAAAAGTGCAGAAGGCCGCACTGATTATTGCATCGCCCATGGTGGTGGCCGTCGCTGCAGCCACAATGATTGTAGTCGTGCTGCCAGGGGAAAATCTGGTTTGTGCATCAGGCATGGAGGTGGAAAGAGGTGTCAAAAGGAGAATTGTACAAAAAGCGCAGAAGGTCAGTCTGGCCTTTGCATCTCTCATGGCGGTGGCAGGCGTTGTCAGTTTCCTCAGTGTTCCAAAGGGGCTCAGGGAAGCACACTGTTCTGCAAGGCGCATGGAGGTGGAAAGAGATGCACATTTTTGGGGTGCACTAAAGGAGCAGAAGGCAGCACTCCATTCTGTAAGGGACATGGTGGAGGGAAGCGATGTTCATTTCAGGGTGGTGGCGTTTGCACAAAAAGTGTTCATGGCGGGACACAATTCTGTGTCGCCCATGGTGGTGGGAAGAGGTGTGCAGTCCCAGAGTGTACTAAGAGTGCAAGGGGGCGTACTAGTTTCTGTGTTCGACATGGTGGGGGCAGGCGGTGCAAATTTGAAGGATGCGGTAAAAGTGCTCAAGGAAGCACTGATTTTTGCAAGGCACATGGAGGAGGAAAGCGCTGCGCATGGGGTCAAGCAGGTTCACAGTTTGGAGTTGGAGAACCACTCTGTGAAAGGTTGCCAAGGAGCAAATCAACTCTCTGTACTGAACATAGCGCCCTCATCCAAGACCACTGCGTCCACGGTGGTGGTACACTTGGGCTGCCGGTAAACCAGTGTGCAAGTCTCATTAAGCCTGAGACAATGAAAGAGGTTACTCTCATCAATTCTCACGGCTACCCAAATGTGGACAATGGCATAGAAGGTTCTATTGACTGCAAAATTTTTAACACACAAAAACTCATGATAAATCCACTTGTTACTCCTCAGGTCTCTCTTCCGGAAGGCAGGGTGCATGGTGGAAGTCTTATAGCAATGCTTTCTGGAAATTCGTATACAGGGAGTAAGAGTTAACTGCCAGGCGCTCGTATGTGAATCCTGTTTGTTAAAATGTGTGGTTGTTCGATTAGAACTTGTATGGTGCTTGAAAAATTGGAGATTCTTCATTTGTGATTTAATCATAATGCTAGGAGCATTTTAGATCTCGGTTCCCCTTGTGTAAAAAATAAGGGGGGGGGGGGGGGGGGGGGGGGGGAGGGGGGGACCTGCATAGGCAAAATAGAAGCCTAGAAGGAGCATAGGCCGTGGTTTTAAGTTATCCTAGACATTTTTATTGTGTATAGAAGCTTTGGCTTGGTTGAACTTTGTGTTTGGAAAACGTTTCTTGTCTATTTTATATGCGAAGATTCTACAAGTCTGGGCTTGATTATGTTGCAATTTTCACTCCACTTTCTGTTGGTTAATGCTTGGAATGTAAACTTTGATGGTTTTCACGGCCTCCTGCCATGGCTCTCTGCCATCGGTGGCAGAGACTGGTATCGCTCCCCCTCTGGCCTCTCAGCCTATCGCCCCGACTTCGCTGCCGGTACTTGGGACCGCCCGGTCCACAACTGTGCACGCGGTGGACTCGGCTGAGTCGGGGACAGGTGTGGAGGCCACGCCGCGGTCAGCAGCATGTGTGATGAACAGTATTTCGAGCCTCCATGCGTCAGCTGAACTCGATGCGTTGACCCAGACATTGTTGCTCTGGTGGCTCAAGCTTGTCTTGTGCTGTACAACTGCGGTAGGCTGACCTGGGGTCCGTGTCCTTGGTGGATCAGCAACGCCTTTCGATTATGGGATGATTTTGTGGCTCTTGTCAAATGTTTTCAATGCTTGATTCGGATGTGGCCTCAATTGGGATTCAAGAGTGAGGGTGGTTTTCTGTGCAACCAGTTTTCTATGCCTGTTTACTATGCCTTAATTGGGATGCAAGAGTGAGGGGGGCTTCAGATAGTGAAGTTTTTTTTTTCCATTAAGTGTGGTGGGAGGCTGTCATTTTCTTTTCTTGGCCTTTTGATGGCCTCTCTATCAAACTTTTTTGTAACTCCTGCTATCATTAATGGAACTTTTGGATGACTACCATCTTGCTAGTCATTTTCTCTCGTTTCAAAAAAAAAAAACTTTGATGGTTTAGTGATGTGATATTATTTTCACCAACTTTTCAGTTTAGTAATGTGATATTATGATGTTTTTAAAACTGAATCGAATTTCTTATTGGATCACGGTTGGATGGATTAAAATAATATTATTTATAATAATTATAAGATATAATATAAATTATATGATATAATATATGAATATTGTATTAATAACTTATTAATAATATTTAAAAAAATTTATAAAGTAATATTATATTAAAAATAATATAACATATTTTTTATTTATTAAAAGTTTTAATAATGATTAACATATAAATATAAATAGATTATTATTAATTTAATATCTATTATTTATTAATGATAGATGTTATATTAATAAATTTTGTATTAAATTATTCTTATTTCTTTAGCACTTTCCACCCTTTGATAATTTTTTATTTTAATGTTATTTAATTTTAAATACTTACATTTCAATTCTTATTTAAACCATTTTTATATTTCTTTCCTTTTTCCTTTCTTAAGATTCAACCGGCTTTTCTCAATTTAATGTCAAAATTGATTTTATTTTGATTTTGTTATCAAACCGAGCTTTTCTCAATTCAATTCACGATTAAATCGAAGAATTTTTAATCAATTCGTTATTAAATCGAACCAAATTTTTAATCAATTCGCGATTGGATCGGTATTTTGATAACACGAGCTTTTTTTTTATGAAGTTAGAGTCCTTTCAAAGAATATAGGATTTCACGTCAAATGCATGGCGACCTAGAACATTCTATAACATTCTATTGACTTAGTCAAAATTCCTCCTAGGATGTGTGCTCTCGAGACTCGAGTCTTTCATGGCTTGGGCTTACAATTTTTTATGTTATTTTAATTTCTGGAAGAATTCAGACAAGAGTAAAGATGTAGGCATAAATGATTCAAGATGCACCTCACATCAATACTAAGGAAACAAGCGAATTTTGACGACTGAAAAGGAAATCACTCATACTTTCTCAAGCATGTTTGGAAAAAATTCAAATTGAAATTTTGGCAACAAGATTGAAAGAAACTCGAAATTTGACACACTTAAAACTATTGCTACTGCTTCTTGCTTAAGCTGGCACTAGCTTCGGTTTGCACTAACTTCATGCATCAGCACTGTCCCTCTCTCCTTACGAATCAGAAAGGAACTTTAATTGTAAACATGTTAAGCCTTTCGGACTTGAATGTTATGCGTGGACTGAGACCTCCAGATGGGTTGTCTGCCGCTCTGCACAAGAGCTACCTCCTCACCTTCCTTCACCATTCCTTGTTTCTGCATCACATCATATAAAAATATATAGTCAAGAAAAAGTCATCACAGATCTAAAATATCTTCCTAATCGAAAAGGAAACTTTTCATATTTCCATAAAAGAAATTATTACAAAACTTAAAGTAAAGAAAAAAGATATAAAAATTTCACGGAGACTAAACTATAACAATTTGAAGGTCAAATGTTACCTTTAAATACGACAAGGCCTCCGCAAAGGTTTTTTCAGCATCATCAGAAAACTTTATGACTATTGGGCAAACACCCTGATAGAGGGCTAACCGCTGTCTCACCCTCTCCCTGCAAAAGACCAGTATAGATATGAAAGGGTTTACTATTTTCAAGTAAATTAAATGCCACCAACCAGAATAAAATGATAGACGTACTCATCAGTAAAAGCAAATATGGTGCCAGATGGTCTATAATGACTCAGTAGGATGCCCATAAACCCTGTTCTTGTGAAGACCACAATTGAGGTGCCAAGGTTGTTCGACATAATTGTTGCATGATATGCGAACATTTCGCTCATATGATTCTATATAAAATGACAAAACATATTATTAAAACTTGGATGCACGATCTAAGCTGGGAAATACACAGAGAAATACAATGATAATATTTGTTCTTTCAACCTTGAAGGCCTGACCAAGATTACTTGGTATTTCTCCTCCATTAATAGTTGCCTCAGTCCTCAGTGCCACCGTATGCATCACTTTGACAGCTTTCAGTGGAAATCTGCATAATAGTAGATAAATAACTGTTGCCAAAAGTTTTTCGTTAAATCTATGACACATTAGTGCAAGAGGAAATAGCTCAATCGCTCAATTGGCATGAAAATGCATTGTGCATTCAAATCAAATCTTTCCAGCTTTGTCACAACTAGTGCATCAAAATCATTGCAATTTAAGTAACTAACTGGGTTCACTGGATGCAGAAATGTGTGGTTGTGCCAACACAAGCTGTACTAGGTTAGAATGGTGTCTGAAGTTGAAGAAAAGAAAGGGTCAGAAAATAGTCCCCTTAAACCATATAAATTACCTTTCAGGGAACTTCATGATGAAATGGTCTAAAGAAGAGAACAAAAGATAGCAAGTGAATTAAGAAAAGCACTGTGGAAAAATTGAGTCCAACATCACAACAAGCATCTCATCTGCACATATATTATGTAGAGAAAATGCAACTGCCAGTGACAGAAGAACAAGGAAATAGATTGCATACTTTCCATGAGCTGTTTCCCCAGAAAGCATTATTGCATCAGAACCTTCACGGACAGCAATGGCAATATCTGATACCTCTGCACGAGTTGGTGTTGGATGAACAATCATACTTTCCAGCATGTTGGTTGCCACAATGACAGCTTTTCCCATGCTCCTGCAGATTCTAATAATCTCCTCCTGCATATTGAAGGACAGGTGTTACTCCTAGGGGCGGATCTAACACCCTGATGTTAATGAGTGCAAAATATATTTTTTTATAAAAATTTAAAACAAAAGAAAATGATGAAATAGTTTTAATAAAAACTTAAATTCATTAAAGATGTTAATTAAAATAAATTATTCAGACGTACAAATACAATAGTTCAAGAAGCATTAGAGCCTAGTGTGTTCTGTACATGCCTTGGGGAAGCAAATTATAAAAGTGAGGAAGTAAATTATAATGTAAAATTGAAGAAGAAAAAATTGGAAAGGAACAAACCTAAAGCTTTTTAATTTATTATTTGAATTTTTTAGATAGCTGAATACGTAGTTATAAAAAGATATTGAAAATCTATTGTTCATGGAACTTTAAGCATGTAAAATTATGAATATATATATGTATATATAATCTAAAATTTTAATGGGGTCAATTGACAACGTAATGCTCTTAGTAGGTCCGCCCATGTGTTAACTTAAATGATTCCATCAGAGCCAAATCTTCAAAGAAACAATGTTTCTGCCTGATGCACAATTTAATTTCTGAATGCAAATAGTAATGAAAGTAAATTTCGATGCAGAGATGCCACCATCAGAAATGATAAGGCAGGAAAGCAAACATGTCAAGAACCTGTAACAATGGGACTTCTTCAATAGGTAGTTCAGCTCCAAGGTCACCTCTAGCCACCATAGCCTATAAATGAATGTGAAAGAAGAAAGTGAAGACATAATTACTACTGTTGTTCTACTGGTTTAAAGATTCATAACATAAGAAAAACACAATTCCAGGGGTAATATCTTGCAGAGGAAAAAGAACAAAATCTGATAATCATCTATGAACTGTAGGTTTGCCACCGCAAGGTTCAACTAAACTGTGTCATGATACTAACTAGACTAACTAGATCCACATGCTTACCCCATCTGATGCAGTTATTATTGAGTGCAAGTTTGGTATGGAGTCTGCACTTTCAATTTTGACGATGACATGTATATCAGCACCACAACCTGACAAAAAAATGCAGGATTCCTTAACCATGAACATATGATAAAATATGGCATGCCTAAACAAATGTTATCAAGCATAAAAAAGAAGGCTTTACTTTGGAGATAATTTTTCAATTCGTGGACAACTTCTGCATCTTTGACAAAGGAAACAGCATAAAAGTCGACCTTGTTCTCAACCCCAAATTTTATATCTTCCCAGTCTTTCTCTGCAATCAAAGTAATTCCTTTAAAAGAGAAAGGACCACTAATACAAGCATAATGCATGACAATGCAATAACTAACCAGTGATTGATGGCAATGTTGCGCTCTTTCCACGAACATTCAAATGGCGTCTTGATTTCAGTTCACCTCCATCAACAACTTCACACTTTACTGAGTCCTCATTTTTTGATTTCACCATTAGGGACATCATTCCACCTATAAAATCAAAATCAATTAGTGGTTTCTGAAGAGACATCATATGATTTCCCATGAGGTTGAAGTTCCGACTGTAAAGTTTCTGGTGTCTTTGTTTTTCATTCATTATCAATGCCTTTAATTTCTTAACTTTTTTATTTAATTCATCATAATATAATATAATAGTGATATAATAACATTTTGACAACATGAACTCAGAAGTTAAATGCACAAGAGTCCGGACTCCAGAAACCAAGGCACAGGGTGAGAATGTAAGAAATTAATAAATCAGAAAAGCTTGACATAAACACAAAATGTATCTTAATGAAGAATGAACATTAAGAACATACCATCAACAAGAAGCATATCACCAACTTCTACATCATTGACAAAATCATCATAGTTTACACTAACACATGTTTCTGAGCCAACGCCTCTTTTAATTGTGAAAGTAAACTCCTGTCCGGTTTCTAAGTTGATTGGTTGAGGTAAATCCCCACTCCTAACCTCTGGGCCCTGATACAAAAGATGCTGAGAATGTGAGTTACCCACAGATGTTGATGGTATTCAATGAGATCATGGATCTTGTCATATAATTTTCATAAAACAATAATTAGGTTTGATGTAATAACCTCCAAGTGCACAATAGACGAAAAAGAAGGATATCAGATACTGAGGGTATTCATGCCAAAGTCGCAAACAACTGAGAGGCTATGAGCTCAGAAATTTAATAATTGTCAATTTCATGAGTCCCGAAGTGGCAAATCAGGAACAAAATGACCACTTTATTATTCACCCAAAAAGAAATCAAAGTCAGAATTTTCAATGTGCGTCCCGTTTGCCCACAGTAACATGCCACAACGTAGCCAATCAAACACATAATTTGAGTGCAAATGAACTTTATAGTCCTGCTTTCCATTGCAGAACCTCTTAAGAATCCTGAAAGGAGGTTTGATGAGAGATTGGAAAATAAGAAGAAAAGAACTTGCCTTTGTATCAAGGATTATTGCAATAACATTGTCTTTGTTACTTGCATTGTACTCTTTCACCAAATCAATGACTTTCTGGTGAGACGCATTGATGAGAGATGGGAAAATAAGAAGAAAAGAACTTGCCTTTGTATCAAGCATTATTGCAATAACATTGTCTTTGTTACTTGCATTGTACTCTTTCACCAAATCAATGACTTTCTGGTGAGACGCATTGAGGAGAGATTGGAAAATAAGAAGAGAAGAACTTGCCTTTGTATCAAGCATTATTGCAATAACATTGTCTTTGTTACTTGCATTGTACTCTTTCACCAAATCGATGACTTTCTGGTGAGACGCATGGTCTCCATGAGACATATTCAGCCGAGCAACGTTCATTCCAGCCTCTGCCAGCTTCCATATCATCTCCTTTGTGTTGGTCGATGGGCCGATGGTGCAGACTATCTTCGTTTTGCGCCGCACATTGGGCTTGGACCATACACCAGTCGACGCTTCACCACTTCGCTGAACGCTCTTCAAATGCTTGTATTGTTCTTCCTCCTAGTAGAAAAACAATATTTATTCTATCACATCACGATGCTATTTATTTGCTTTGCAAGAGTAAATAGTAACGATGATAGAGAGCCAAGCAATAAGGATTCTTTTGTGTGTATATGTAATTGAACTTAAGGATTAAGCATTAAGAACTTTCTGGGTACCAATGAAGATTATCGACTAGAAAACGAAGAGAAAATCGCAAGATTTGTCCAAAAGAAAGATCGTTTTCAGCACAAGATTACGGTGGGATGACGACATTAACAATACATTCAAAATGTGGCAAGCGCCAGAAGAGTTGAAACCTTCGCAAGGTCCTCCGGAGAAATGGGAAGCGCGATGACGTCGGCGCGAGAAGTGCGGCTCGCCACGGCGACCACCGGCGCGCGGCGGCGGCGGCGGCTGCATCTGCTGTTGTCGTCCGCTTCGCTCCTTTGCGCCATCCCGTGGCGATACAGCCTCGCTGGGATCTTCGACGGATTGAGCCCGCTGAGCACCGCTCTCCGGCCGCCGGATGCGGCGCTGGGCCGCGCAAGGAGAGAGCTTTGGACGGATCGAGTCACCGCCACCTGCGCCATGGCTTCCAGCTCCTGCGACCAACGTCCCGAACGGAGCTACCGAGAGGGGAAGGAGAGAAGAGCGTTCGAACAGGCGGCCTTCGTGAGGAGGCTCCCGATGGTGGCAGCGGCGTCGGTCGATCTCGTGTTCTCGCGGCTCGTTGGAGAGACCGCCGCCGAGGTCGAGGAGACAACTTATAAAAGAGCAGTTTCGATACTATCGAAGCCTCCCCAACATGTTGCCCTTTTTCGGTCTTTTTACCCTGTGGTTTCCGCCAGATCGCTATTTCGAAAGATGCCCCGCGGAGCTTACGAAACCGAGGTCGGACTTTGAGAATTATTACGAGAGAGCCATGTCGTACGGTGCCCGCGGGCATGACGAGGAGGCTTATGCGGATCTGCTTTTGCCACCGAGAAAAGAGCACAATGCGGATCTCGCGTCCAACACGGCCGGTTTCAAGTTCGTGGCAGCGTGCTATTGGTTTGAAAAAAATTATATCAAATGTCATTCAACTTTTATAACAATAATATTCTCCATCTTTTCGAACGTCCTTTTCATCGTTGATCATTTCTTCTCCGGTCACATACATTCTCTCTCCTTCATACATGCACTCATTTGATACGACGCCACCACACAAATTATCATTCACGTTAATAAATTACTAAAAAATAAAATAAATACAAAATAATTAATTTAAAAATATAACAATAAATCGCCGCCCCTCGGGGGAGGGGGTGTGTAGCATTTTTTTATTTTTTAATATCGTCACAGTGATAAATATTTACGTAGAGAAAAGAGAAGATGTCACGTTGACGCTACATCAATAGACGACCGGATAATGGTCTATAATCGATGAACTCAGCATTGAATATAACAAATTAAAAAACAGAGCACATTCTTATTACAAAATAAAATTAAACAACGACACTACTAAAGTTAGAAGGTGATTTGGGACCCATGGCCACCTAGCAAAAATTATGCTCTCTCTCATGTGTTTGGGCATTAAATCAAATAATTAAAATTATTTTTTGGGGCAGAAACGTTTTTTTTCCTTCTGTCCTCCCTCGGTCCCTCTCACAAATAATTTCTTTTCATTACTACTATTTCAATAATTTGATTCACGTTTATAATTCTACTTTTTCCTCTCACACAATTTTTTTATATTCCCGTTGAATTTGTCATCATAATAATTTATTTAAAATTTAAATCATAAGAGCTAAATGATAGCATATTTATATTGTAAACACATTCAAAAGTACAGCGCTACACGTTCTTAATAAAGAATAACCTATGACTACACCTTAATTGTGTTAATTATACAAATATATTTGTTATATTATTAATTATAAAAATCTCTTTATATGTATAATTTTATATAATATATTCAATATCTCATTCTTTATATGTAATATATTTATTATAAATAGTGCTAATGACTTTTGTAAGAATATTTTCTATATTTTTAATTATAGTTTCATAAAAAGTATTTATCATAACTTTTATTCAACTTAATGTTTCTTTCTTCTAAAATTTATTTATGTTTATTTATGGTTTTCATATTTTACTCAAACCATGGGCGATCTATCAAAATGTTTTAATTCTCATTATTACATTTTATTTTCTTCCAAATAATATAAAACTACTTTGTCAATTCATACTAAATTCACATTAGGATTGGAGGAAAAGAAGAGTAAATAGGGAGAAGGGAAGAGAAAAATACAATTTTACTCAATTTGGATGAAAAGAAACGAAGAAGAAAGGGAGAGAAATTTCTTCTCCGTTTCCAATCATTTTTTTTCAACTCCAAATTGAAAGGTAAAAGATGAGAAAAGTAGTTAAAAAGTTAATAAACAAAATTATTTAATTATTCTTGAATATATAATATTTCATTATAATTGAAAAAGGGCATAATTTAGTATATAATCCCTTCCCCTCTATCCAAACGAGGTTAATTTTTTTCCTCCTTTCCTTTATTATAGATTTTATCCAAACGTAGCCTAAAATTCAAAGTAACTACCGTGTCCACTTATAAAAGGTTGTCATAAGGAATGACTTCTAAAAAGTATAAATGATATTCAAAACTAGTTTAAAACCTCAAATTTATCTACTTTTCTCTAGTCAAATGAATTTCGTAAACATTAATATTTTCAATCCGATGTGTTCAAGCAAAATTTTTTTATTGTAAAAGATGTGAGAAATATCGATGAACTTGTGCTTGCATTGACATCAAAAGCTACGAACGCACTTATATGTCACATAACTTAATTTCAATATGGATTATGATAAACACAATTTTAAACTAGGAAAGGATGAATTAAAATAGCAGTCATAAATTGATTAAATTTATAAATACGAAATTTAATTAAAGTTCATTTTCCTAAACTCACATCATGTCACGGGGTCGTTTTTCGCTCGACCGACCCGTGTGACGCGTAGACGTGTCCAACATCTAGGCAAATTTTTTTGAGCGATTTGCGGAAGCTTGCTTATGTCACTTTTCGAATGCCACAGTTTCTGTAAAACTCGATTCCGAGCGGACGCTTTTTCGGTGGAGGCGTTTGTAAACAAACGAATGCCTCGACATAACGCTCGATCGCTTGGGACGCTTCAGAATGCTTTTGTGGGTTGCCACCCTACGCTCGAAGCACGATGATGAATTTTGAAAAGGTTGAAATCTTTGTTAAGCAAATAGAAATGATTATAACGCTTCGGGGGAGCACTAGCGGGTCTTTATATTATACCATAAATTCGGGTGGTAGATATGCGACGTGTGATGTGGAGGACAAATTCGGGGGTGCACTTTTCTGGAGTGCAGAGTTACAAAATTATCATTATCACACTTGAAAAATAAACTAGGTATAAAAATGGATTGAAAAAGGAAAATACATGAAGTAGATAACTCGACGTGCTCCGAAAAAAGCCCCTGGAGCTGTAGTTTGGAATTCTACAATCTTCTGCTTGAACTACCACAGGTCTTCAGTTGTCTCCCAACTTGTGTTGGCGTACGGTCTTTCGCTCCATCGAACAAGATATTCCTTCTTTCGATTCTTCATGCGGACGGTGAGTATTTCTTCAACTTGATCGATAAACTATTGTCACATGGCCGGCGGGGCGCTGTCTGAAACCCCACGCCCGAATCTTCAGGGTCTTCAAAGAAAGGCTTGAGCAAGCTGACATGGAAGATGTGATGTTATTGCATCTTCGGCGGGAGCTCCAACTTGTAGACCACTTTGCCTACTTTCTTCAGGATCTCGAACGAGCCCACGTAATGCCTAGCGAGACCCTTGTGCAGATTCTTCCCACTTAGCCGAGGATGTTGGACTAGCTTCACAAGGACCAAGTCTCCGACTTCAAAGTTGACGTCCCGTCGAGCGGTGTCCGTCCACTTCTTCATGTGCATCGGTGCCTTGTGTAAACATGCTCTAGTCATATCGTTCTGCTCATGTCATTCCCTCGTCATGCGGTGAGCGCGCGGGGATTTTGCCATCATAAGAAGTGACGATGGCCTGAGGCGTGAGAGATTGCTGCCCCATCACTATCTCGAATGGATTTCGATTGGTCGACTCGCTTCGTTGTAAGTTGTAGGAGAATTGCGCGATGTCGAGTAGCTTCGCCCAATCCTTCTAATTGGCATTCATATAGTGCCGCAAGTAAATCTCTAAGATACAATTCACCCTCTCAATTTGATCGTCGGTTTGAGGATGAAGTGATGTCAAGAAATACAGGTTGGAGCTCATCATCTTGAACAATTCCTTCCAGAAGTTTTCAACGAATCGCCCATCCCGATCGCTGACGATGCTTTGTGATAAGCCACAATACTTCACTACATGTTTCATGAATAACTCCGCAACTTCAGTAGCAAGACAACTTGCGGAGCCGATGTCGAAGATGGCATACTTGGATAACCGATCGATGACCACCATGATGGTACCCGTCCCTTCAGACTTGGGCAGACCCGCGATGAAGTACATGGAGACATCTTTCCATGAACGCTCTGGGATAGGCATGAGTTCCAGAAGTCCGTCGGACGCTTGATTGAGGTTCTTATCTTGCTGGCAAACAAGACATGTCTTCATAAAAGCTTCAACATCATCTCCCGTCCTTGGCTAGAAGTAGTTGTCTTCGATGAGTGCCAAAGTGTGGCGGATGTCCGGATGTCCCGCCCACTTTGAGTCGTGACACTCTTGCATGATGGCGCGTCGTAAGTTGTCGAATAGTGAAACGTATATGTGATGTTCCTTGATGAAGATTAGCCCATCTTCCATCCAAAAGCAGTGTGTCTTTCCCTCCTTTGCTTGCTCGAATAAGTTCTTCGCCGTAGGATCTGACTCTAACCCTTCTTGATCCTCTCGATGAGGTCGGCCTGAGAGGAGCTGGCCGCCAATTCCACGCATAGGCTGAGGGCGTCGGCAATGACATTCGTTTTGCCAGGCTTGTGCTCCAGGACATAGTCGAACTCTGCCATAAAATCTTGCCACATTGCTTGCTTTAGCAAGAGCTTCTTCTGTGTCTCGAA
Source organism: Pontederia crassipes (assembly GCA_030549335.1). Taxonomy (NCBI): domain Eukaryota; kingdom Viridiplantae; phylum Streptophyta; class Magnoliopsida; order Commelinales; family Pontederiaceae; genus Pontederia; species Pontederia crassipes. The sequence goes on from CM060184.1 coordinate 3,127,916, forward strand.
GTAGCTTGTTGCGACATTGTCCATCTTGACATGGAATCGCGACCCGAGGAGGTAGTGCCGCAATGTTCTAAGGCAATGGATCACCGTGGTCCTCTCCTTCTCTTGAATGGCGTAGCGTCACTCCGTATCATTGAGTTTGCGACTCTCAAACGCCACGAGATGCCCCTCCTACATAAGAACTCCTCCGATGGCATAGTCAGAAGCATCTGTTTGTACCTCATATGACTTGTTGTGGTCTGACAGACGAGCACCGATTCTTCCGTCATGAAGTCGAACGCTTTCTGGCATTGTCGGCGTCCGCTCCAACTTCACATTCTTCCGAAGGATATTCGTCAAAGGGGTCGTTGAATACCCCTTGACGAAACGCCTATAGTAGTTCGTCAGGCCAAGAAACAAACGCATGTCGGGAACCCGCCTAGGGCATGATGTCCGCAAAGTCCTCAAGGGTTTCAAAAACTTTAGGAGGTGTTGGAGTGGAGGGCCCTGGATCTTCCAAGATGACGGCCGCTAGGAAGGTGTGCTCTTGTTTGCGCAACTCCTTTGCCACTTGCATAGTGGAGAGGGTTTTCTACTTCAAATCTCCGCCTGATCTCACGGGAATATTGTAGGGTCCCTTGGGGTCGAAAATGACCATCGAATTGGTGAGCGGTATACATGTAGCAATGTGTCACAGAAAAGAGATGCCCGACCACCACTTCGTAGTCATCCACTGGTGCCACCTTTACTTCGAAGCATCTCGACCACTTGCTGATGCAAACCTTCACTTCAGGAGAAATTCTTGTGGTCGAGATAGACTTCGCGTTCACCGTCTTGAACGTGGCGTTAGTCTTCTATAGTGGAAACTTCAGCTTCTTGATGGCTACTTCTGATACGAAGAACTTCGATGCTCTCGTGTCAATGAGGCATTGAAGACTTACACATTCAACTCGATATCCGCATAAAGTCAAGCAGTTGATGAAGGACTCTTCGAGACGTTAATGGCGCTGAGGACGTGCATCGAACTAAAACATGCCTCCTCCTTCTCCTTCTCATGGGGGCAATACATGGCATTGATTATTGCCTTCTGCGGATAATCGCTTGTCCAATGTGGACCCTTGCAAATGTAACATGGCTTTGATGACTTTCCGTCCCTCTTAAATCGATCGTTGTTGGGCCTCCTTTGTCTTGATAGTGCGGTCTTCCTCCTTGCGATTTTGGCTTCTCTTCCCCACCATTGTCCTTGCCTAAAGGCTTTGGTGGTGGAGCGCTCATTTTGGCATACTCCACGAGCGACTCGGCAATGGCGACTAACGAGCGGAGGTTTGAGCAATCCCGTCGTTCTAACTCTGTCCTAGCCCATGGCTTCAAACCCTTCATGAAGATTGCCAGCAACATGTCTTCGTCCACCTAAGAGTTTTGTAGCCGGAGCTCGGTGAACTCTTTCACATATTCCTTCAACGTGCCCTTCTGGCAAATATTGAACAACGCAATCTTGACCTCCAACCCCGACTTGACAGGGCAGAAGTAGTTGGTAAGCTGCCTCTTGAAGTCATTCCACCTCTCTATGGGATCAATGTTGCCACGCTCTACATCATCGCAATGACACCACTACCATAGACTCGTCACATCTTGCAAGTAGAAGGATGTGGTCTTCACCATCCTCGCTTTAGAAATCACGTCCAAGGCCTCCATGTACCTTGAACGTTCCACAGAAAGTCATTGATCTCCTTTGCTGACCGTTCGCCTTTGTAGGGCCTCGGCTTTGGCACATCGATTCTTGCTTCATGCGGGGCGGACGTCTTGGGACATCGTCCATCTCCATAGCGTTGCTTGAGATCTTTTCGAATGATCTTAAACTCTTGCTCCATCTCGAACCGCATGTTTGAGAGATCATTGTTCAAGATCTCCCGCATGTCCATAATCGTCGCCTCCATGGACTCGAGACGCGTATACAACGACGCCATCTCGTCCAGCACCATTGCGAGATCCATTGTCTTTTTCAACTCCCACTCGTGCATTGCGAGTTGGTCTTGTATTTCGTCCACGTCCAGTTGGAACTGGCCGCGGCATTGCTCGAAGACGATCTTGACGTCCTTCGAGCGGGCGCACCATCGCACTTGGCGGCCCTTCTCCGGTTCAACGGGTTCATTCTTCATCTTCGAATTCGACGTCATTTCTCCTTGATCGCCGAACGCCAATTTGAGCGATCCTAGAAAAGTTGCTCTGATACCAACTTGTCACGAGGTCATTTTTCGCTCGATCGACCAGTGCGCGTCTAGACGTGTCCAACGTCTAGGTAAACTCTTTTGAACGCTTTGCATAAGCTTGCTTATGTCACTTTTCGAATGTCAATTTTTTGGACGCTCGATCTCGAGTGGATGCTTCTTCGATAGAGGCGTTTGTGAACAAACGAACACCTCGACGTAACGTTCGATCGCTTGGGACGCTTTGGAACACTCTTATGGGTTGCCACCCTACGCTCGAAGCACGGTGCTAAATTTTGAGAAGCTTGGAATTTTTTATAAATAAATAGGAATGATTACAACGCTTCAAGAAAGCACTAGTGAGTCTCCCCTACTATACCGCAAATTCAAATGATAGACATGCAACTTGTGATGTGAAGGACAAGCTAGAAGGATGCACTTTTCTGAAGTGTAAAATTACAAAATTACTATTATCATATTTGAAAAATAAATTAAGTATAAAAGCGAATTGAAAAAAAAATACATAAAATAAAATAACGTATCTTGAGAATAGTCTTCGGGACACTCGCACTCTCTTTTTCTGTCTTATCATCACATTACAGACAGACGACATCAAGGAGATGATGAGGCGAAGCATAGCAAGTTAACAACACATAGGAAGATGAAGGACCGAACGAAGAAGGTAATAAATTCGAAGTATTCCAAGATTTTCGAATTCGTTTTTAGATGACTTTTTGTAATGGATTTTGACAAATCAAGTCTGTACAATTGCTTTAAAGGTCCAAGTAATATCCTAAAAAGTTTGCGGCTTCGTTCTCGTACGGACACCAATGCAGCAAAGTTAACAGAAACATTGCGCTTTACATCACTAACGGCAAAATGCTAAATAGAAAAAAAAAACAAATCTAATCACAAGTTGCATCCTGCGTTGACCAATAATGACACAGGAAATAGAAAGAAACAGTGGAAAGAATTGGACGAATGAATCATGCAAATGATTTGTTAAAGAAACTATCACCGGGTTCTTGTACTGTTCAACAAATCGTCAGTTCCATCAGGCGGCGGCTTTATGTACTTCCCGAGTGTTTTTTGACGTGCTCTGTTTTTTATTCTACGAATCTTATCTCTACTTTGCTGTCTCCTTTTTTCTTTCTGCTGATGTCGCATGCTTCGCTCTCGTTCATACACACCCTGCCAGAAGACCTCTCCTGTTGAGGGCCACAACCACCTCCGATCAGGAAGGTCAGAGTCAGCTTCCTCGGCCAAATCCTCGTCCATACCTTTCAGTGTGGCGTAGGAGAACCACTTAATCCACATCTTGCCCCTTCTGTCCTTCAGTTTGTGATGCTCCTGCATTGCTCCAGTCTCAGGGTTTACATACACCATGTGCCGTGCACTATGATACGCCCAGACGTTGACAAGAAGCTCCAGCACACGAGAGTAACATTGCCTGTCCTGTAATGCGGTAGTTCAATGAGTTAATCACAACAAGGGCATTCTAGATTACTTTGTTCTGAATGATGAAATGGACAAGATGTCTACTAAATCAGACAAATTAATGACAATGGCTTGGAATTAATACCTTGGTTAGACTCAGATAGCAGCGTCCATTTTGATGGTGCTCTTCATACATCTCTGCATCCATTGCATTTACAAACATCCTGAAGAGTAGGGCAAAAGGCAGAAGGTGATATATATGGAACATTATTTATATACATTAAGAAGTACATCAGTTTAGAGGCTTTCTTCTAGAAAATATCATGGACCAATTAATTTGCAATGTCAAACGCCTGCCTAAAAAACACCTACCTTGAGAACATAACAAACTCGAGAAAAGACCTTGTTGGTAAAGCCCAGCTATGTCTAACAGACCAAGAATCTCCATCATGTGGCATTTCAGGCAAGGAATTCCAATCATGTTCCACCCCATACATTCTTTGAAGAGCCTTGGTAACAGCATGTCTTCAAATGCAAAAAAAAGCAGAAGAAAACGATCAGTTATTTGTCCAACATTCCAGTGAATGCAAAAAATTCATATTTCGATATCAGACATTTCCAGCGAACATCAAACTACTACACACATCTACAACACAGTGTCGTGATTTTTTTCTTTTGCTTGACCATTAGGAAAATTTAATTAATAATTTGTTTATTGATACAAAAGCATACCATTTTGAGGAATTTTTCTTTGCATGTCACATCTATCAAGAAAAATAATCTATAACTTTCAACTTTTTTAACAACCAAACATAAGAATGAAATTACTTTAAAGAAAACTAAGAGGTAAAAGGATGACTACTAAACTTGGCTAGCTATCTGAAATGCATTAATTTGAAAATGTGGATTTACATGTGCAAGAAATACAAAGAGAAAAAAATCAAAGAGAAGAAACAACTGACAGAAGTTTATCAGCTAAAAAGTAACTATCCATCTCTCCACTACCACCACATAAAGTATTCTTTATGTAGTACTGTTCTCTTGCAAAAAGAGAGCAATTATGCTAAAGCCATATAACCCACATGGCCGCCACAGTTGTCGTTCACAGACACCTCCATCCCTCGTCTCCTCATGCATCAGTGGCCCATAGAGAACTCCAAAGCATATCCACCATCAAAGAATCAACGTTGGGCTGCCGCAATCCCTGCCACACCTCATGTGATAAGGCAGCCATAGAGAAAATGGCTGATGTCCTCCCCTGACTTTGCACAAAGGACACAGGTAGTGTGGCTCAGGTGCCCATCTCACTTTGTACACCCATGTGAGCATCTTATCGCACCTCAGAAACCAAGCGAAGAACTTGACCTTGAGAGGTAAGTGAATTTCCATATGCAAGGATAATCTGCTCTTAGGTCTCCTGATATCATACACCCAGGCAGGAGTTGCATGTAGATCAATTGCACAGAGAAGTGACCAACAAGTCACTCAACCGTCTTCTCTAGCTGCGCCTAGATGTTACCCCAGAATCCTCTCCGGCAAGATGAGGATCTCAGAGAACCAGCAGTTAGAGAGGCCAGATTGGAGGAGTGGGATCCAGGAACCGCCAATCCAGCTTTCCGAGAACGATGCCCCCAGGTCCATCAATAGTGCTGCCAATGTGGGGTATTTCTCCCCAAGAATGTACTCTCTCCAACTAATTTTCTGTGACAAACAAAATTTAAAGCATACAAATGGAAAAGCTTTAGGTCTTGCTGTCATGATAGAAGTTCTCAGTGGATTTACCCATATTTGTTATTACCATCATGACAGGCATCACATGGAAGAAGGAATTGCCTGTACCAACCTACTTAATAGTTGTGTGTAATAGAAATTTAATTAGATTCCACTGAAACATCATAGACGCGTATCAGCTAAGCAACATGTTGGTTGCCTTCGAGGAATCATTCAAGTGTTGGTAAAAAGTACAAACAAATTCTGAATTTATTCCTTCTCAAAAAAATTCTGAATTTATTGTCGCTTTCCAACAACTAGTACTTCCGTTCTATTGATGGAGACGATCAATTCGATAGATGCTTCAATGCATGTTTGCATCATCTTTCATCCATGCTGAGCTCAAATTTCTATAATGGAGTCATTTACATCAACCTTATTGCAAGGGCAGAGGCAGGTGTCTGCATGTGCAAGAACAGAAAAAACAGGAACTGAAGGATGCAGTTGGTTCATATATGTGGATCCATCAATGCCTTACTGTTATCAAATAGAATAGCAAGGAATCAATAACTAAAAGGTTGTAACATTTTCTTGATGAAGAAATTCCCATTATGAGTCAACTGAATGAGATCAATCCATCAATTGGGTGGTTGAGTATGTCACTCTTCCCCTCCAGAATAAGAGAGTTGAAAGCTATCTAACAGTTACAAACATGAGATATGCCATAACTAAGTTTCATCTAAAACACAATTGATAACACAAATACTAGTGGTTATTTCTGTTTAAATTCAACCATGCTGCTGCATTCAATTAATGAGAATCTATCATGTGACAATTTCCTGAGGAATCTGAAACAACAACAACAACAACAAAGCCTTATCCCACTAGGTGGGGTCGGCTACATGGATCAAACGACGCCGTTGATCCATGTTCATGAGATTCGACAGGATTTTACGCTGGCTGTCGGGGCCTAACACAACCCTCCTCCTTTATCCGGGCTTGGGACCGGCTATAAAACATAGGCGGAGTTAGTGATAAATGTTATACAAGTGAAAATATTATACAACAGAAAAACTTAAGAAACAGTCTTAACCTCAAATCACTGCTATCAACTATACTGTCACATATGTTCTCAGTAGCCAACGACATGCCCTTTCAGTTCAAAATCAAGTGTTAGGTTTGTTTTCTTGTCCTTACCCTAGTATTCATACAATTTGTTTCCTCTCAAAACAAAATCAACAGTTTTTTTCAAGACCAAGATATTAAATTTTTCAGAGACAAAGTCCTTAATTGATTCTTACAATGATCCGATTTAAGAATAGGCAAATGCCAAATGGATACTGAAAAGAGGAAATATTATATGTGATCAAGTTCGACAAAAGATTTGAATTGGAGAACAAGAAGACGTATCTCAATAAGAAGTGTGCTAAATGTTTAGAGGTACATTTTTATTTGTCTTTAGGTTTAGAATAGTTGCAAAGAAGTTCCTTCAACGAATTGATCCATTTTATGAAACTAAAGTTATAATAAAATAACCTTACAAATTCGAAAAAAAAGGTTATAAAAATTTTAAACCCAAGAATCGGACCATATTTCATAAGACCAACCATGAATCTTGTGAGAAATAGACAAAAAAACTCCTTTAAGAATAGTCGAAACACTATTATATGTGGAAAATTGGAACGCCAATGGTAAAATTTGGTAACACAGGTATCAATCTTGTTCCAAATTCAAACCAAGTCATTGATGGTTTCCACAATACCATAGTCCTAGTGCCAAAGCTGACAGTAACAGTGATTAACAGTTGTACCCTCTTGATGTATCTTTCATCCTTACCCCCTCAAAAAACAGTGATTAACAACAGAACAGCCCTTCTTTTCCAGTCATCTGAACCAATGGTAGAGCAGAGTTATGAATGCAAGAAGTAGCCTTATTTTCAAATTAAAGTTAAAAATGGTTGAAGTTTCGACATAAGTTCTGAATGTGCTTACAAAACTCAATGGATCAATAAACACCTTTTTTTTGTCAGAAAACTGAGAGGGAGTCATACATTCAACTTTCTGAATTCATTCTTTTTATTACTAAGGCACAGAAATTCATACCAAGTCCAAGATCAGTCAAAGTGCTTCAGAATTTTGCAAAACGTATAGGAAATGAAACATTCGATCAACTTCGGCATTAAGTCAGTGGAAATATTCCTTTTACGTACTCTTAATTTTTTCTTGAATGCTGAAATTTCAAATCTGAAAATTCAAGTTTTTTTTATAGGAAGATTCAAGATATTAGAAATTTGGTATTCCAAAGATAAGCTATATTTTTTTTTGAAACGGGAAAGATAAGCTATATTTAGATCCTGAAAATATCAATACATGCATTTATCTTTCTTCCTAATAAGAAAAATCCCATGCTGGTATTTATCTAAAGGTGGAAAAAATGAACGAAGAAGATGACATATAATCATATCAGAATGAACTTCTTTTATTCAGAAAGGGCACGAATTGCATGATTCTAATATGTCAAACATAGTAATACGTTTATTTTTTTGAGGGGAAGTAATACATTTATTCAAGAACAAACCAGCTAACCTGCAATTTCCAGCATTTATGGCATCACAAAAGTCCCAAAAGTCCAGTTTCCTATGATTTCTTGGATCATTGTCCATGCGAGTCCAAAAATAGAGAGTATCACCATGTCGTCGTGCTCGAATAGCCTCCAAAAGTGTTGACTCAGCTTTTCTCGATAAGTTGTCCTGTATCGTGGACATGTCATAAAGCCAACATGACAAAAAAGACGGAAAAGGGCATTGACAGAAGGCAAGCGTGTCTATGTTTTTGGCAAGACATGTGCAGCAAATATCTGGTCTATTAGACAGTTGCATAACATGAAACTAAAATATCATGACATATATCTACAATGACTCAACAATTTGATGAGAATATCCTTGACAAGTTAGCTATATAGTGTAAACTTTAAACAAGTGCTGAATCAACAGGACATGCTAAAGCTGCACGTTACACAATAAAAAAACATACATATATATCATACTTATTTCTTATATATTATACTTATTTATATATGTATATATATTATAATACACACGTGTCTCATGCTCATGTGGTAACAAGCTAATTTACATTGCTTGCCATTTTCTGTAAAGCCAAATATATAACTTCGATAGTTCCTTGTTAAAGGATCAAATATTAAAGATAAAAAAAACAGAGCAATAGTAAAACATTTTTCTGTGACAGTTAAAAAATGAAAGCCCTTTGACGTTTAACTTTGGACGTCAGCAATAGAGAAGTGGTGATGGAAGCTTGTTTAAACAGAGAATCAACAACATTAAATATGTTATATGTTACAACATCACAAGAAAGAACCTAACAAAGAAATAAAACATGTGCAGAAATAGTTTCAGGTCTGTAGAAACCTTTCTTGCTGCAACCCTCCAAGACTGAAACCCTATCCACGAATTTTTGTGTATACGGTCAACCCGGTTGGCCAAGGCAAAGAAGGCACCATATTCACCAAGTAGATCCCGGTAATATACATTGTCAAGAAGTGGAAGACGAGATGAAGCATCTATATCATCAGCTCCAGGTCTTCGGCCCTTCGACGACTAGTTAATAAAAATATTCTTCAGTAGGTAAACAGAGAGAATAGGTATTCATGTAAATGTAATATAAAGATATTAAATATGAGATCATCAACGAACTAATGGATGAGAAATTAGACATAATGCTCTCTGAAGTTTCTTTGAGATTTAAACACGCTGTACGCAACTTAATAAACACTATGCTTCATTCCCAAACTGGTCATGGTTGATTATATGACTGCTGCTACCCATTCCGTTTTATTATGTGACACTTTCAAGTAAACCATATCAATTTGCATCTTAGGAATAAGTTAAATGTACTTCCATAGATTATGCAGAAAGTATTGTGTCAGGTTTAGAATGAATTGACATTTTAATTTATGCTAATTTACGTCGGTAAAATTTAGTATACTCCCAAATTTGAAATAGGTTTTAGGGAGCATCTGAGTGATTATCCAACATCATCTGAGCCATTAGTCATCTATGTATATATATCACTACGAAGGGGAAAATGTACTAGTGTATGCTCTCCAAGAGAGGGCGGCAAAAGAAGGAAAAAATCCAACAGTTTTTTCATATCCTGGGTATACATTTTGATAAGAGGTAGTAGATGTAATATATTCCTAACAAACATTTTTTCTTTTCAAATTCCTGGAGTACCAATTCTGACAGAAAAACAATGTGATAAATAACTATTTACCAATCCAATTCCACGATAAAGCGAGGTTTGATGCAGAAAAGGCCAGGTTCCTTCACCAAAATAAGGTTCATATATGCACAAAGGTTGACCTGTCCGCTCAAGCTCCCTATCGTCTCTTTCATGCAATTCATTTTTTCCCCTGTCAGCACGCTTAACATTCCGATAAACTTCCTCCCATGTGCCATGAGGCTTATCACTTCTGTCCTTTAACTGCAACAAAAGTTAATAGGGTGCCCTTCTGAGAAGAAGTCGTTCAAAAAGTCTATGAAAGTTGCCAGAACTAAATCTTACAAGAATTAATCATGAATTCATCATTCATTACCTCTTCTTCCTCTAATCGTTTTCTAGCATTCACCATCATGATCTTTTTCTCTTCTTCCCAAACTATGGACGAAAATGCTTCATCAATCCTTGAGGTATTAAAACTACTGTTCATCCGACTATTATTCCATTGCTCCTCCAGCCTCTCTAAAATGGTATAACTTTCATTTCGTCGGTCCACATAACTTGATTTCGATATGTTAGCAAGAAGATGCCATTGCCATTCCTCTTTTAATTTTTGTGGAACCTCCTCAATAGAATTAGGAGATGAGATTTCTGATGGTAACTTGAGTACCTTCTCTAGTAAAAAAGTGTAATCTTGCAATGTTTCAGACGCCAATAGGTTTCTTGCATATTCTTTTCCGATTAATGCAACTTGTTGAGCAAATGGAGATAGTTTTCCATTGGAGACTGCTTCAAGTACAATCTCAGACAGTATGCTAAGTTTCTCTTTTGGAAAAAGTAAACCATTTGTCCTATCATCAACCTAAGTCATCAGATTTACAAGTAAGAAATAATAAAATGAAAAAGAGAAGAATGTCTAATAATTAGAAACGAACATACATGTTTTGTAATCATGTTCAAGTCTGGAGCAACAACCAGTTTTCCAAGACTCATGGCTTGCACTAAAGCATTAGGAAAGGCTTGCTCCTCAAGAAATGATCCATACACTACAAGGTCTGTTATTCTAAGAAATTTGCTCATGTCTCCATCGTATGCAATATGTTCCACAATGCTGTTTGGGTATCCAACGTTTTGAGCAACAACCTGCAAGAGATGTGCATGGAATGATAAGTAGAACTATAAAATGAAAACACCATACACCATAAAAGAAAGGGATATTTCTTTTATTTTATTAGTCCCTCTCAATAGCCGAGGGTAGTTTAGTGCACAAAATTTGTTCATATCTTTTATTAACAAATTCCTTTTGCCAACATAATTATGGGAAAAAACTATAATCAAACTGTAACAACCACTGCTCACAATCTAGAATCAGAGCTTTAAGAAACAAGAGGCATTGCCTTGAGATAAAAACAGCAGTGTATTACCTGCAGAGATAGTTTGTATGTAGTAGTCAAATTCCTGTTCAAAACCACAATTTTGAGGGGGAGATATGATGTATTCATTGATTGAAACTGTTTGAGTAGTGGTAGTAATGCTTCCAAGACAAGTGCGTGCTCCAGCAGCATGCCACTGTATGAAAATTGACTGCCTACAATGGCAATAATGAAGTCCTCTGAGTTATAACCCAGTGTCATGCACGATTGATCTTCTTTCTCTATAGGAGAAATGCTCTCGAATGCTTCAGCAGGAGAGCCAGCAATTACAAAAAAGTTCCCCAAATCAAGTTCTGCGTACATCAACTGAAGACATAGGACGAGAGCAAAAGCATAGAGAACAAATAAGATAACAGTCTTTGAACAAATAAAAATCATATTAAATAGGTTTCGTATGGGAGAAAAATATTACCGGCATTACATGGGAAGGAAATACTATAACAGTAGCTCTACTAAATATTTGCTTCCATTCATTCACAAGCTGAAGCTGACCATTGATTGCATATGCATTTAGCCGAAGGGCTAGAGACTTCTCATGGATTGTCCAAATGACAGGTATAGTTTTGAAGGGCTCCTGCAACAGACTGCAATATGGAATAAATATTCAACCTTGAAAATAGTGTGGCAACCAAAGGAAAGGTGAAATAAAGCAGGTCATTTCCATGCATAAGGGAATAGACAACTGTGTAAACATAAGATCTAAGTCTAAAAGTGTGTATATAAAGAGGGAACGACTAGAATACCTCGAAAGTAAAGGTCTTGCCTCAAGGGAATTTACAAGAATGCCATTATAGCTGCAAAAAAAATGCCGTAAAGAAACTTGATAAGGAAGCCATTTATATGGTTCAGGCGTAATGCATGAGAATCTATCGAGAAGTATGCAATATTTTGCTGTGAAGTCTTCTTATTTGGTAAAACAAGTAGGTAACATGACTCCAGTCAAGAGGATTCACTTACTCTAACCAATCTACAGCTACTCCTTGTCTCATGTCGATAGGAAGGATATTAACAGGTAACTCCAAAGTTCTCCAACTGGCATGAACAGGTCCATCATTAAAAGAGAAGACCTGCAATATTTCGTGTTCTGCATAATTGAGGGAGCATATACATGATATGATATAAATCAAAGAAATGATGCAATTACAAGTCCTTCCTCCTGGTAAGTTCCAAACTGGAATTATGATCACAGAGTAAACAACTGAGTGACAGAAATGAACTTCAGAAAGCTGCAGTACTTTGAAGCTACAATGACCAAATATTCTGAAACGTTATACAAGGACGCAATGAAAGAAAATAAGTTCTTGAGCCAGCAGGCGATCAGGAGGAAGTCATATACGAAAATCCTTTCACTATACTATACAATTTACCTATTGGGCCTTTCTCTGAACAGCGCCTCAGTAAGAATATTTTAATCTGGTGTTAGGTAGGCCTTCTTTATCATCTTCATTAGTGAACACTCCCGATGTGATTATGTTTCGCATTTTATTTCCGTATTAAACCTTTTAATCTACGTGGCTTGATATGGAATATGCATATCTTTAAAACTGAACAGAAAAAAAAAGGAGAGAGGGAGGCAAGTAACAGACGTCATAATGCATCGGCATTATACATTTAAGGCGTGCAGTAATAGCTGAATAAATGACTTATGGATCAAGAAACCATTTAATCCATGAACAGTTCTATGTTGAACATAAAGAGAAGAGACCTCAGATCTCAAAACACGGAAATGGAAAGAGAATTATGCTTTCGAGTTGCATGCATTCACTTGATTCGAAATCCACGACAGCCACAACAGAGTATTTTCATACGCCCACCTCTATGTCGAAGCCAATCTCCTTCAGAAGGGTGGCAACGCTAAGCATCTGCAGCTGCATTGCGCCTGGCCATAGATCTGGAACCACCTACATGCATACATCCACATCACAAATTAAAGCGCCCACAGCAACTCCAAGTCAAGAGAAAACTCGCCAAAGTACTCACCAACGCAAGACGCGGCTTCCGGATCCCGAACCGCCTCACGGGCCTCTCAAACGCCGCCGCCGACCTATTCGCCTCCTCGCCCTCCCTCTCCCACCTCTCCAGCAGCTTCGTCGGCACGAACCGAATCCCTTCACCGAAGTCCAGCTCCCCCAGCTCGGCGAACATTTCGCGGATCATCCCGCCTCCGCCTCCGTGGCGGCGGCCGGAGCCCCTGTCGGGCGACCTCTCGATGACGGATCCGGGGAGGAAGGCCTGGAAGAGCACCACGACGAAGAAGAAGGCCACGACGGTGAAGACCCATTGGAGGTAGTCCACCTTCTCGAAGAGGAGGAAGCGGGCGATCCGAGATCTCGGCCGGTGGAAGAACGACCGTGCGGCGCCGGACGCCGGTGAGGGCGACCGGAGGAGGGGGATCCGCTTCGCCGGAGCTCCGTTCTCTAGGGATCCCATCCCATCTACGACGAGGTGACCATGCGAAGGACGATAAGAGAAAAGTAAAGAAGTCGAAGGATTAAAAAGGCGTCGGAGGAGTGAAGTGAAAAGAAAAAATACAAAAAACAAAACGCGAAGAAGGAAGACGACCAAACCAAGAAAGGAGCAGTGCCGCAGTGGAAAAAGACTGGACCTGGTTGTAAAAGCGTTGAACCCGGAGGACCAAAATGGGAAAAGTTATCCGAATTGGACGAAAGGGACCGGAAACAAAGCCAAATAGCCGGGAATGGGGGCAGCGCTACAATGACCAAAGTACCCCTGGCGGCAGGTCTTGAGATGAGGGGTCTTTTGGGAATACAAAAGTTGCTCCGTCCCCGAGGAGTTCGGGCGATGCGCAGACGCGCAGTGGAAACGGCGAACGGGGAACGGAGTCGTTGGACGGGACAATAATTACGAGTTGTGCGGATTAATTAAGATTAAGATATCTTAATAACTATTATAATATTTAATTTAGTTTAGTTTTTCCTGTCACATGGATGTGCTTTTATTTATTGTCTGTTTGAGTTCAACAGCCAATTTTCTTCAAATTTTTTATTTGGCTTTCTCTTTTGCAGGGTGAAAGTCGTTCGGTCAACTCGGATTTTCGATTTAAAAAATTAATCGTTACTTTTCGAATTGAATTTTAAAATTAAAAAATTATCATAAAATTATTTTAAAAAATTTAAAATCACTCTAATGGGTCATTTTTTTCGAATGATTTTTTCAGTACCTTATTTTTATATAATTATATTTAATAACTTAAATTTTAAAGTTATTAAATTAAAGTTTGATAATGTGATAGAAAAGTATGAAATTTATATAAAAAATATTATATCTATAATAAAATAATTAATAATATATGTATTAATTATTTAAAAAAGGACTCCATGACCCGATTTTTTCGGGTGCAACTTTAATTTTAATGGGTGAATTTTAATTTATTAAAAATCATTATAAATTATATTCGGATCACTAATTTTTTATTTTTTCGATTCAAATTTTTCGTATCGGTCGGATTTTCTTACACCCCTACTCTTTTATCCAAAATTAATCTAGCAGTCCAGAATTCCAATGAGTTTCTTGAAAAAAAAATATATGGAGTTTACTTTTTTTTATTTCCAGTAAGTTTGGATGCTGCTGATGAGTATAAATCGGAAAATTTGAATAAAAAAAAGGTTTTTACACATTTGCATTCATCTCTTTCATCACATGATTATGTAAATTCATAAGTCGATTAGTAATATCGATAGTGCTCCTAATTCGTGTCTTTTTTAAAAAAATAAAATTGAAAAAAATCCGTGTCCATGGATAACTACAATAAAAAAATTTCAAATGATTTTTTTTTGTTATGGACCCAATCTCATCTTTTGTCCAAATTTATTAGTAGTTTTAAAATTCTAAACCGAGTTATTTAGTTTCAAATTTATATTTTATTATAAATAATAAAAATTTACGAACATAATTATTTAAAATAGTATTTGATATCTTAGTGAAAAAAAAAGAGAAAAAAAAACAATTGAATCCGACCTTAATCAGAAGTTCAAATTATCTTATTATTGTCGACAAAAGTTGAACGGACTGCAACTCCATCCGTGAAGCGAGTCCCCGTCGCCCCCACTTGTCACACGCGAGAGATGCATCGCCATTCGCCAGCAAATCAATGGCTGCTCGTCCTCAGTTAAAAAAAAAATTTATTGGGAGCTTCAATGTTAACTACGTGATCCGGAGCTAATCTTGTCGGATTTGTTAATAATATTTTGAATGTGAACCTAATTATAACCCTTTGTGATTCTCATATATAAGTTTTGTAGGATAAGGGGGAATCCAAGAGATCCCTTGTGGGGGTTGCAAGGGGCGGAGTCTCGTTGTCGAAAATTTTTAGGAGTATTCTGTATAGGATTGTTTCGCTACAAATTTTTTGTTCCTAAATTAGGATCAATTGATCCAATTATGTTTTAATCCTCAAGATCAACTATGTTGTTTTATGATGGACGTCGAACATTTTTGTGATTGTTTTTTGCCTGTTCTCGCATTTATTGTACTGGCCCCGTAATATGAAAAAATGGCTGTTTGGATCTAAAGATGAGAACAAGGCAGATGTTCTCATGCAGTTTGTATACCAAATGACTCCTATGTAATTCGAAATTGATTTATTTTCTTATCACGAAATAGACGTTCTATTTTGAATGATTAATTTAGAGTCTCAGCCGGTCTATAATTCTTATAATATTTAAAATAGAGTTTTTATATAAACTCCATGATGATTAGGTTATTTCGTATCTTTATAATCATCATTATTTCATAACAAAAAGAGTCGTCACCTTCCGATGACGTAATCCGATTTAAGATGAACCTCATAAATCTCTGTGTTCTTTTATGTTCATGTGATATTTTTCTCCCTCTTTTCATAACATAATTATTTAAACTCGATGGTGGGTCGACTTCCAACCTGTGGACAGTAGCACCGCGCGAGTTGAATAGTCAACATCACTTTTAAAATACGGGGAGCTGAATATTAAAAAGAAAATTATGCATACATATAAACGGATGATTCACACAATCACATAACACGAGATTATGTCTTGAATTGTGGGTGTAATTAGACGGCGAGATTGTGTCTTGAATCGTTGGACAGTGCAATTAGATAGGTATTGTTGGATATTAATAATCATAGATTCAAATTTTCAAGTCATCATTTGAATCAAGATTTATCAACGTGATTCCAGCATCGAATTTGTCGAGTGCGTTATTATGCACGAATGAATCTACATCGAAAAAAAATATGCATACATACATACAAAGAATTTGTGACCACATAATTGATGGATGATTCGACATGTATTCCATCGTCATTAATTATTATGCTGCCAAATATTTTTTATCGACATTGCATGGTTTAATTGTCGTGTCGTTGACCCCTCTCTCTCTCTCTATATATATATATATAATAGTCCACTTAAAAGCAGAAATGCTGTTGATAAGGAAAAAACTTTTTTTTTTCTTTTCGAGGAAAAGTAGATATCTAGCATCTAAGAGTTTTCAGTAAAGCAAACGCTGGTCATGCAAAAATAGGGGAAGATATTTCCATGCAAATTAATGTAATTTATTTTATGTACGCAATAAGCTACATTTTCCCCTTATTCTTAAAAAAACATATTTTTTTTTATCCAAGTGAGTCCTTTTTCCTATAAAGTTTGTCACTAGAGCATGTGATATTAATATATTTTTTTCTCCTACCGAAAAAACCAGCCTTCACATAACATTATATTATGATTTTTTTTTGTCTCAGTACCATAACTCCTTCTGAGCACGGAGTTTTTTCTTTCAATTTTAGATATTTGAAAAGTGACGAGATACTCTAATTTGTGTGACGCTAAATATTTTTATCATTAATTATTGAACTCGTTTTGCATCACGAACGTGATAAGTAAAGTTCTTAATAAAAATATTCTACATTTATAAAAACTCAAACTTTAAACATTCCTTAAGCGACCAAGAGTCGTTCATCATTTCTATCTCAACTTCTCTTCGTCGTTAAAATTTTTATTTTTAATAACAACATATACATTGTACGGTGACACCATTATTTTATGAATATATTTTTGTGGTGACACTGTAACTAAATCAGAAGCGTGACTCATCAATTCAAGAGATGGTGGGTGTCATTTTTACGAACCAATGAAGGAATGAATTCCCTATCAACCGTCACGAACCGCGTCCTCTTCTGCAAACCAAATCCAACTATAAGTAATGATGATGTGCGCACGTCTTAGATCAAAGTGGGCATACATACATCATGTAGTATAATTAAGGACCAGGATCAAATGAAGTCAGCCGTCCTGCCATTGCCATCTGCCAATGCACGCATGTACAACAATTTGGTATGACATTAACTTTCACTGATACCAAGTTGCTCTCCAAAATTTATAGTGTCATCGTGCAAGTACGCAATAATCCATACACGTTTGAAAAAATGGTACAAGACCACAACTACTTAAGTTTTATCACCTCCTCCTCCTCCTCTCTCTCTCTCGTATTAATTAAAAGAATGATGTAGCTTAAATAAGTTATGAACGCAGAGTGCGACATAAGTGTGCATCTAATAGTACTTTCGTCCTTTGTCATTATATACATATACACACTACAAAAACAGAGAAGTTGAATTATCGACCATAAAGTTTAATAATAATTAGTCTCGATCAACAATCTCATTTTTTATTTATTGAAGAAAAAGAAGAATGTCCCACGAAGCCCAATGGATTAGAGGGGACCAGGGAGGGAGCTACTGCTACTGGTACATGTACATCTACATGGACATGGACATGTGATTGGCCAACCTTGCAAAGATGGTGATCGCATTTGTAATGCTTTTAGCATCTCATGCAGCAAATAGGCCAAGCAACGGACGGCGACCTTTTTCCGGTTCAGCCAACCTACGGAAGGTTGAAAGAGGAACGAAGGATGAAAACATCCGAGTCTTGGAGAGTTCTTCTTACTTTCGGCCATTTCCATAAAAGAAAAAAAAAGGTCTTGGACATTTCTTAAAAATAGAATTTCTAGGGCCCGTCGGATGTAAACATTATATTCGAGAACAAAATTCTCGTAATCCCCATGTTCTTCTTCTATCTTTTAATCTAACAGGAGCGAGCATGTTTCACCGATAGTAAGAACATTTTGCTTTCACAAATTTTTTTTTGCTCTTGCAATAATTAATGTGGGCCTCTCAGTTCTTACAAAATTGGTGTTTGGCTTCAAAAGCAAGAAAAAAGGTCTGTGAATGATCTTGTTGTACCAAACAGAGTCGAAAAATTCGTCAATTCAGGCTCCCAATAATATTTCAATTTTTCGAAGTATCATTTGGTTAAAATTTATTATCTAGAAGATAAAAATTTTATTATACGTTTTTTATGTCATAAGAAAAAGTTCATGTTTTGCTATAGTAAAAAAATGAGGAAAAATATATATGGAGCATTTGACCGTTTAACTAATTTTATTTATTAAATTAATAAAATACTAATATATTAATTTACAATATACATTAAATATATATTATTTCATCTAAGTAATATATAATTAATTTAATCATAAATGATAATCATAATTTTTTTCCTATTTGGGACCATTTTTTTTTCTTTTGGTTTAATTAACATATGATATTAATTCTTGCAGATTGCTTAATAATGCACACATTATGCTTCACGTATGAGTGCATCACAAATTCACTAACATCACAAGTGGATCTTTCTGCCTTTCACTTTGTGCCCCCAAATAGTTCAAGATCAGGCAAATAATGGTGCTATAGAAAAATGCAGCATAAAAAAAAGCCAACCTTCCGTTCCGTAGCAGAGATCTTATGGTAGTTGTTCATGGAGAGGATCGCCCATATTAAATGATGAGGATGGGGGGCCTTCATGGATCCTCACACTTGGAGGTTGGTAATGCATGCATTTTAACTACAAGGCTACAGAGCCATCAAAGGCAAGGGCCAGGACGGGTGACACATCACGTGCACTCCGCATTAACTATTCATGGTTGGACTTGTGAACAAAGAAGCAAGGGGGTGGGCATCTATCTACACCACCATGGCTGCTTCTGCCTCTTCAAAACATGTAATAATTCAAGCGAAGGCATGAATAACATTGCAGGAGACACCATGGCCCCGTTGCGATGCATCGTGCAATCCTTCCTGGCTTGCACCGCACAGGCATCCCAGATGCAGATATAATTGTGACGATGGAAAGATCCAAATAGAATGACTGAAGTGCTACAAGGAGCCCCTCCCTAATTATAGAGTTAACTATCGGGGCCCATCACCAGATGGCACCAATTGGGGTGAGTGAACATTGTCGAGTTAACTGAGGTTCCCAAATTACTCTGAGAAACACGAAAAAAAAAATCAGATTCAGTGAGTGAGAAAGAGGATGTAAAATATCCCTCAGACAAATTAGTGAAGGGGGAACGATAATTGGCATGTCAAATCCAGTGGTAGTTCATGATATTGGTGGGGGAGGGGTGGGGGGTGGGGCATTGGGGGATGGGGATGGGGTGTCTGTCTGTTTTCCCCTTATATCTTATGGTGAACATAGTAACCTTACGTTCTCCGTAAAAAGAAAACCCATGAAGCTGAGCCTTCAGTTTATTACTACCGAAAACAACACTCATCTGCTCTCTACAGTTTAAAGACAAAAAGGTAAGTACATAACCATGTGCACTGTGATAATTGGGTGCATTTGCATTCACAAACATATACTTTGCCATATTTACCATTTCTAGAGGAAAGTGAAAAAGTCCGAACATTTTCCAACATCCGATGTACAAACGAACAATATCAAATTATGAACAATTTCCGCCATCTTATGTACAAACCAACAAATATCAAATTAGATCTTCATGAGAACAGGGCGGTGGCAGAGGTAATAATAACTCATCATAAATTGCCACTTCAAAAAGCAATGATAATTAAATAGATATGATGACAATCAAATACAGGTAAGCTAATCATGAAATTTCCTAGTTTGTTATCTTTGACTGCTCTAAAACCTAAATCTGAAAGATGCGGCCCAGTTAAGACAGAAACTTAGTCCAAAAGCCTATAATCACGGAGATTCATGATCAAGTGAAAATGAACTAAAATTAAACAATGTAAGATAGAAAAAGTTTAGTATTAGAGAATCTAAACAACCTGTTAGACCACTTGAGAATTCTGAAAACCTTTTTTTTTTAAACGAGAATTCTGAGAACCATTGGAATCAATGTCTACTCTACCTGGCAAATTTTCATCGCTTCATCATTATCCGCTTCAGATCATCCAGTAGAATCTAAAATATAAAATTATCTGCAATCAAGCAGATGCCAGTAAACCAAGAAAAATCTAACATAAATGATTAAATCTATAAGAAACTGGAAAGACTGGAAAGATGGACATAAGAGAAAGGGAAAAGGTCAGCCTAAAATATCAGGTAAATAGAGAGAAAGAAAAAGATCCAAATTATTAGCCAAAAGAATTCCACAGGCAAAAACCAAGAGAAAAGAGTAAGGAAATAGCAAGTTTGGATGCAAGAATTTGGCTTCTTATTAGTTCTCGAGAGCTAATCAGTACAAAGTTTTGAGTTGATGTTCGGATGAAAAATACAACATAGGCATTAAAAAGATGATTTGATAGATAAGTTATAGTAAGTATTTGGATAAAAAGTAAGAACTAAAGAGAACTTATTTATAATATTCCTCTCAAAAAATTATTTATAATATTATATTTAAATATATTATAACTAATTATTATTTAAGACAATGTATAAATGTTTAATAATAGTACTAACAATGAATATCAATTAATAATATTTTACTACACTATAATACTAATTATTAACAGTAACTAATAATAGCTCACTATGATTATATTAATAAAAAAAACTTTTGGTATATAATAGCTGACTATGACTATATTAAAATTTTTGGTACTAACAAATAATAATTTTATGCAATATTAAATTAAGTAATAACTTATTAATATAGTTAATTAACTTCTTAATACATTTATAAAATTATTTTATCTATATATATTTTTTTCATCATAAGTAATTAATAAATAAAATAATTCTCCCTCATCCTCTCTAATTTTTAATTACTTGAAATGGGCTTCAATTAATTCTCTCTCATATCTTCTATTTTCTTTCTAACTAAATGATGGGGCTCATCACAAAATTGAAAAAAGGGACAACATTGGTTCACGTCCTGAGGCGAGAACTATCAAGTTCTTGCGCAAAGCAAAAACTTTTTGTCGAGAGCTTGAAGGTTGACCGGAACTTCGGTTCTTGCAGGGTCCATCAGAACCTCGATTGGCAGAACTAAGTCAAGTTCTCACCAAATGTTCTCATCCAAATGCTGCCTTTTAGTCAACACCAGTTTTTTTTTTGTGTACTTGTAATTCATATAAAGAGAACAAAAAAACTTCAATGTGGAGTAACAAATGCGAAGACCAAAACAAGCAAACTTAATGCAAAATAACACTGTTTTCAAGAATTCTTGTCACAACTAATAACAAATTTCTCATTAATAAACTGCATGGCTACAATCTTAGTATTCGTCCTTCCTATTCTCAAAAAATTAATAACAAATTCACTTAGGAGTAGTTACCGATCCATGTCAATTGCAATGCTAGGATTGAAGTATTGTTCGAACAGTTGCCACATTCCTGGTTGTGGGTTTCAAGAGGGATCTTCACACTGTTCCTTATCTTTCACTGGCCCCCGAGCAATGAGAACTTGCAAATGACAAATTAAAACAGAGTACATTGATGAATAATAATATCTAAATCCCAATGACAACAAAATAGTCAAGTTCATATTTATCAAGTTTTTCTTTTTTTTAGATGTTTACTAGATACACATGTATCTCACAAAGAAATCAGAGTCCAAAACCAAATGAACAAAGAACTCTCCAACACGCTTGATAAAGTTGTAAAGCTGTCCTATTTTTCTATCAATGGCCTGTTGCTGTTTTTCCTTTGACCTCACGATATTTGACTCGGATCCTTGAGGTACCTAATTTTTTTAATCAATAATCCACTAATTTTAATGAAAAATAATCATTGGAGATACTTGGAGGCATATTACAAATAAAGTTCATAGACCAACAAGCTTGTTTTTTTTTAAAGAATAACCATCTTGTAAATTTCCTGGAATTGATTTACACATGAGAGACCAGGCATCTGCACAAGTTCTGCACCAATAAGAGAATTTTTTTAAGTACCAAATGAGATATTAACCAGATTTATTCATGGATTGTTTTTCCTAGAACAAGATCTATTCATGGATTATTTTCTGGTATGTGTCTACTTACTTGGCTAAATATAAAAATAAACAGATATACAAGTTCCCTCGGAGAGGGAAAAAACAGATATGCAAGTTTCTAAATTCAGACAGATCATTGATGTCATGTACGTAAAGCAACTTTCAAAATAGTACCTGAAAGAATAAATAGTTGCATATGAAAAGCTTAGGACCACAAGTCACAAGTAATTAAAGCTGCAGTGCAATATAGAGAAACATGCAAGAAATTTCCTAGCTATCCTTGCAAAAGAACTATTATGAATTATGTAATACAAGAAAAAAAATCCTCTATTGAATGAGGCTTTGAATCTTCCGTTGATCTCAGTCTTCTAACTTGAATAAGAGGACTTGTCGATCAAATACGAATGAGATGATTGCACGAAGCTATATTGTTCCAACAAAGTTGATTAGGCAACTTTTGGAGTTTTTTTAAATATCAAACGTTTTAATAATGAATTGTAGTATTTCCCATTTCAAGCACACAAAAGCCATAGAAGCACTATTGCAGCCAAGAAATTTCTTCAACATAGAGAGGGGAAAGAAACAATAGATAGAAACATCAAGTAATACAATAATATGACCACTAGTACAAGCATCGGACACATACAGGGAAGAGAGATCATAGAAAGCAATTAAAACTAGGAGCAACAAAAAAATACAGTTGCCTTAAATAATTGAGATGCTCCACATTAAACATATTGTGCAAACACGTTAAACTTGATATAAAGGTATGATTCTTATTTATCATCAGAACATGCAAATTAAGCATTATTCACGAGCTGTAAACTATGGGCCGATTAAATTTCCATTTTGACGTCACTACGATGTGAATCGACAATCTTTTCAGATTCATGAACCCTCCACAAAACAACAAATTTCAGAGGATCAAGAATGAAATTTGATATGTAAGAGAAAAGGAGACGAGATTACATATCGACGGGACCTGCAACTTAAAGAAGCTGGAGATGACGTCGGAAAGAAGTCAAAATGGTAAAACTTCACTGAGTCCAAGCCGGTGTCTGTGACGGAGGACCCCAGCCCCAGAAAACCTCCGGCAATGTTCTTGCTGAAAACCCTTGCAGGAAGACCGGTCGGGCTTGGCCTAATCCGCCACTATATTCGAAGGCGCCAATTGGAAACCCCGAGGAGGCGACAGAGGAAAGATGACGGCGAGCAGCTGCCGGTGGCGGGAGTTGAAGGATCAGAAGGTTGGGGTTTGAATCGGAGGTGATGACGGAAGACGACGAGCGTCGGACGGAGGTCCCTGGAGATCGTTGGCGGTTGCATCGCGAAGGCGGCCGCTCGCCTGACGGAGAGCGGAAAGGCGGGAAACGCAGAGGGGTTTAGGAATCTTAACTTAAAGGCCTAGTGGTAAACGCAGGGCCGGTCCAATACTAATTATTGAAAAGATGTATCCATAAATCTATTTTGTGATTTATTGAAAAGATAAAACTATTAGTAATTTAAATTTTCACCAACTTTTTAACAATGTAGAAATTTTGAGAATCTAAAATTACTGTTAATTTCCATATATTATTTTCATAATGACCTTAGTATTTATATTAGAGCTAAACCTTTTTATTCTCACTCTAATATGACTACTATAATTTTAACTAACTTAAATAATTTTCTGTGACGGGGACGGCTATAGCAAATGAGTCTTTGGATGAAAAGATTGTGTTTTGCATTATTGTAAAAGTTGAATCGCCCCGCGAGCTCCGGCAAGAAGGATTGCTCTTGGCGCGGGCATACGAGGAGGGTCGCCTCCTAGTCGCAGGAGGGGGCACTTTACATAGTATTTTTTATTTTTAAATTATTATTTTTATTATATTCATGTCAGCTTCTTGATCGAAAGATGACCGATTACGAGGAGTAAAGAGAACACTCTTGATGTAATTTTTTTAAGATAATATTATTGTTAGAGTTGGTGAATACTTCAGGGCCTCTTGTTTCTCACACCGGGTTCGCCCACGTGAACTTAGGGGAATCTGAGTATTACCCAATTAACAGTATTGCTGGCGTACGAACGAAAGGGGGGGTTCGGGGGGCACCGCCCCTCGGGGGCAGCGCCCCCGAAACCTAGACGGGTTTTGGGCTTTTGTTTAGCCGGCCCGTGTGGTTCGGATTAGGTTTTTTCTCTGTTTGTTTGGGTTTTAAACCCGGTTTGGAGAGGCTATTAATAGCCTAATTTCTGATGTAATTTGGAGTGGCGGCTGAAAACCTAAAGATATAGTGGAACCTCTTTGCAGGACGTAGCCCTCATCTCAAGGGTGAACCTGGGTAAATTTCGTGTGTCTCCTCTATTTTTCTGCAATCTCTCTGCGATCTTCTCTCCTTATTCTCGGATTTTCCCATCAATTATGAGCACTCAGAATTGTAATTTTTTTTTATTCTTATCTAATAAAAATAAAATAAAGTGATTTCACTCGTTCTATACACATAAACATCAACTTTTGTATGAAAGTACAAATTACTGATCCCTTTCTATATGTCGACGTGCCACGTACTAACTCCCACTTACTTCTTACAAAAGAAGGGTCACCATGCCGGACTCCTCATAATCTCAAATATTTAAAAAAAGTTTTTTTTTAAAAAAAAAGCGTAACTGGTGCGTCACTTTCTATCGTCTAATTAATTCTCAACGATTATGATAGTCGGTCAATTGTCGAATTGATGAGTGAAAATAAAAAAAAATCATTGTGATCATATAATATTACATTTTTTAATGATGAATTGATGATTATTAAATTTTTTATTTTAATATAAAAAACTGCAATATGTAACCATCACATTAGCACGATGATAGTAGTTGGATGCACCGAGGTACTGCATTCTTTTTTTTTTAAAAAAATCATCTATTATGATACTTTTATTTTTGCTAAAGAGTATACAAATATTTTTTGATTTGATTGTAAAATATTATTTTTTGACTTTTAGCTGAAAGACGGTTTAACTGTCCAATATTATTTTTAGGACCCAAGTATTGCCAAATGCTCGATCCTAAAATTTTAATTCCACCTTTTCCATGATAATTTTAGCTCTTGACTTGGACTATCAATATTTTGTATATTATTTAACATGGAGGTAAAATAGTTAAAAAATTGTGACATAAAAATTTTTCAGAGTGATAATAAAGGGATTTCTTATTTTTATCCCTTGTATAAAAGTAGTTCAAATAAAAAGATAATATATAAATATCTTACCAGAAAATAAATAAATAAATAAATAAAAATCCTGTAACAGCCATACGCGGACCCCAAGACGCGCTGTCTCCAACTACATACCAAATCCTAAATCCCCGTCCATTTTGCCGGTTTCCAACCCGCTGGCGCCCGTCAACCCCGCTTTCCGTGCTCCTTCTCCACCCCCGATCTTTCCGGTCACCCCCCGTCGCTGACCTCTGATATCTTCTTCCCCCTTTTCCAAGTCCTCGCTGCTTCTTCTGATCTCATCTGAACCGGTCCAGTACAAGACCGTAAGAAGGAAAAAAAACCGAACCCAAATGGGGAACCGGACCTCTCGCCGGCAAAGCGGCGGCCACGACAAGCCGGCGCATTCCAGTTCCGACCGCCCTCCCACTCCTCACCACCGCCCCACCACTCCCGCCGGCGCCGCCTCCTGCCCCGCTCCTTCGCCGCCGCCGGCGAAGCCCGCCGCTCCGGCCGCGGTTTCCTCCAGCGTCGGCCGCGTCCTCGGCCGGCCGATGGAGGACGTGCGTGCCACCTACACCTTCGGCCGCGAGCTCGGCCGGGGCCAATTCGGGGTCACGTACCTCGTGACGCACCGGGGGACCGGGCAGCAGTACGCCTGCAAGTCCATCGCCACGCGGAAGCTCGTCCGCAAGGATGACCTCGAGGACGTCCGGCGCGAGATCCAGATCATGCACCACCTCACCGGCCACCGCAACATCGTCGAGCTCAAGGGCGCCTACGAGGACCGCCACTCGGTGAACCTCGTCATGGAGCTCTGCGAGGGCGGCGAGCTCTTCGACCGTATCATCGCCAAGGGTCACTACTCCGAGCGCGCGGCGGCAGCGCTCTGCCGCGAGATCGTCAGCGTCATCCATGCCTGCCACTCGATGGGGGTGATGCACCGCGACCTCAAGCCGGAGAACTTCTTGTTCTTGAACAAGCGCGAGGATTCTCCGCTCAAGGCCACGGACTTTGGGCTCTCTGTGTTCTTCACACCTGGTAAATTGGAAACAAATTAAGAACTTTCTTCTATTTTTTATGCTTCTGAAGCAGATAATAACTGCATGAACAGCAGTTGTCCATCAAACAAAAAGTATAATATCGCAATGACATAATCAGAAATTTTGGATATCGGTGGGAAGTTTCAACTACTCTTAGCAGTGTTATGAGAAGCTCACAGAGCTCAAGTAATAAGTTAACATTGTATTCTTCTGGCAAATGGTTATTGATCATGTTGCATTTCAGATACCAACTTGTAAGCCCTGGTTAAATAAACAGCACAGTTTGTTCAATGTTGTTATGAAAATTTGGAGAAGTCAAGTTAATGAAATGTTCCACTGTTTTCATTAAAATTGGACAACAGGTCAAGTCATGTTGAGTTTTTGCATGTAAAATGAGATCATTGTCCAATAAAACTATGGATGAATGTGTTTTCTTCTTAAGTCATTCTACTAAGCAATGCTAACACCAAGGGAACCAACTGAATTATGCAGGAAAAGTATATCATGATCTTGTTGGAAGTGCATACTATGTTGCTCCTGAAGTGTTGCAACGAAATTATGGAGCAGAAGCTGATATTTGGAGTGCTGGAGTCATACTGTACATCCTTCTTTCTGGTGTCCCTCCTTTTTGGGCAGGTTAGTGGATTGAAAAGGTGTGCTTACTTCAAATTGATATCAAGAATTGACAAAAGTCATTTTACGTTCTCCACAGAGAATGAAGAAGGCATTTTTGAGGCAATATTACGGGAGCATATTGATTTCTCTTCTGATCCTTGGCCCTCTATATCTACTGGTGCAAAAGAACTAGTAAAAAAGATGTTGAGGCGAGATCCCAAAGAAAGGCTTACAGCTGCTGAAATTCTCAGTAAACCTCTTCATTTGACTTATTTGCTTTCAAGCTCGAACGAGAAATCTTGCGATTTCTTGTCTTTGTATACAATTTGCCGCACTTATTTGGCATATATCTGCTTCATAACCTTTTCTTTCCCTTAAGGCTCAACAGTCAACACTATGGTGAGTTAATCTTACTATGCCGGTGACTGTCTTACTTTCAAGTAATCAATGCCAGCAGATCCGCCGCGTGGTCTCCATCAATTGAAATCCTTAATTCTCTCTCTCGTACAATTACAACTGACTTATATAAATAAATCCTGTTTCAGATTTCAATTTATGTTCCTCCGTGGATAATTGAGTGCGTTGAAGCATTACATGAGGCAAGTTAAAAAAACATCACAGGAGTGAGAGCCAGAGAATATGACGATGCTACAAGAATGATATATTGTATATACTTCATGTCCAGAAGATCACATATTTTAAATTTATTCAGGATCACATAACATTAGGAAGGATTTTTTGTTTCGTGCCAGAGTTGTGATAATGGATCTCTAATCTACTGTATGATAATAAACACGGATAGATCTTTTGCTTGCTTGCGGCATTCAGATTCAAAGATTGATCCATTCTGAAATGTATTCATTTATATATTTCATAGTTTGTCTATTTCTTGTCTTATATGTAAAAAAATAGCTGAAGCATGTTCTTTTCAACTTAATTGTTTTACACTCTAACGCTTTAGAAATGTTACAAATTAAAATTATCATTTCACTCTAATCTTATCAGGTATGTTTTGCTCATGCATACTAACACTACTTCAGTCGGATTAATTGTTATTCTGTAACCACAGACCATCCATGGATGAGAGAAGATGGGGAGGCTCCTGATAAACCGCTTGACCTTGCTGTTTTGACCAGAATGAAACAGTTCAGGGCCATGAACAAGCTTAAAAAAGTAGCTTTGAAGGTGATTTGCATTGTCAACCTACTATTTAATAAGTTTGATCCCTTGGTTTTTCATTAAAATTTGCATTGTTCTTGTACAGGTGATAGCTGAAAATTTGTCAGAGGAAGAAATTATGGGACTGAAAGAAATGTTCAAATCCATTGACACTGATAATAGTGGCACTTTAACTTTTGAAGAACTAAAAGCTGGCCTTCCGAAATTGGGTAACTTGGGCATCAAGATTTCCGAATCAGAAGTTCAGCAATTGCTGGAGGCAGTATGTCTTTTACTGCTTCTTCCATATACGTTTTTGTTTGTACATAAAGCACTCAATCTCTTTCAGACAAAAATGACTTAATCTTTTTAACAGGCAGATGTTGATGGAAATGGGAGCATTGATTACATAGAATTTATAACAGCCACAATGCACATGAATAGAGTAGAAAAGGAAGATCATTTGTACAAGGCGTTTGAATATTTCGATGAGGACAAGAGCGGGTATTCCTTGTGTTGCAACATTTTGAGTAGTTAAACTACTTTTTTGTTACATTTGTGACCAATATTTTCGTCTGTTTTATACATAGGTACATCACAGTTGAGGAATTGGAACAAGCTCTTAAGAAATATAACATGGGTGATGAGAAGACAATAAAAGAAATAATTGCTGAAGTTGACACAGATCATGTAAGTTTTTCAAAACTTTCTTTCCAAAGACACGTAGAAATGTCACTTTAAGTTTGAGTTTCGCTATTTTAACAAAGATACTTATTCAATCTCGCAATCATAAATTTCTTTCTATGATTGTGTCACATTAATTAAAAAGAATTTAACTAATAGAGGTCTGATGATGATAACAGTGAAAAAGATCATAAATTCCATTTTCTAGTATGGATTTCCAAGGATCTTAAAGAAGACGTAGTAAAGTCTTCATAAACCTGAAAAGTAAAGTCTTCATAAAGTCTTCCTCATTTCAGTTCTAGTTTCAAAGTTCTTATTCATGTGGCAGGATGGAAAGATCAATTATGAGGAGTTTGTGGCGATGATGAGGAAAGATAGCTCAGAACCTATTCATAACCGACGGCGCAAATGAAAGCTGTGTTCTCCCAGATGCCTTGTGTTTTCAAACCTATTTCTTCGCAAAAGCACTCCAGTCTGTAGGCTTTGATGTCTCTTGTATAATTTATCGATGGTCGCATGCAGTCAAGTTATACCAGGATGCAATGACGTGCCTCAGGAAAACATAGCACTTGTATGAAGAGATTTTGAACTTAAAAGCGCAATCCCGTGTGTTCTAGGCAAGGAAGCACACGTTTTCTTTTCCCCCACCATCTTGTATAATGAGACCGTCTGACTTGCCATATTCGTGATCTTTAAGATGCTGTCCCTTTTTTCCTGTCTTTTCCTTATAATATTTGTTACTCGTATTCTTTCTGCCGCCGGATGGATACAAACAGTCTTTAAGGTGCATCTTCTGTTTATCATATGGATACAAACAGTGTTTTACTCGTCTTCTGTTCTATTATTTACATTCTGACAAAAATCGACTTGAGATTTTTTTTTTCACTGAATATGATATACGACGGATTAGGTATTCTACATTTTAACAACCTTGTCCAAGGATGAATATCCAATGGATTAGGTATTCTGTCAAAAATTATTCTACTAATATGAATGCATAAGATTCGTATATTTTGAAATAAAAAAAGAAATGGCCCTCTCAATATTGATTTTCATAATTTTTTTCCTAATTTATATATTGTTTACATTTGGTCTCACTCGATAATCAATCAGGTCTTTCTCCTGGTTGGCATCACTGTGCATTCAATTTCATCCGTGATATATTTGTGTTGAAATTTGCATCATGTGGTGCTGAGAAGAACCTCTTTCGAAAAACTCACACATAAAATATTGGAGACTTACAAAGTTCATTCAAGTAGGTTATGTTTACGAGTGAAGTCGAAGTTATTTATTTGAAGTGCAAGAAAACAAAGAGGATATATTATGTAGGGATTAATGTGTGTCCTGTTCGATGCACAATGGAGGAAGGTGCAGCTCGTGACACGCCAGGTGGATGAATGATGGCTGGTTCATGGACGGCTAGCCGGTTCGCATTAGGAGATGAAGCTCTAGCGGCGATAAAGCTTAGGCGGCAGTGGCGACGATGAAGCTTCGACGACTATGACAACAGGAGACGACAGAGCTAGGACAGAATGAAGGAAGGGTGAGTAGTTTGCAAAATGACCGCCATCGACGTTCCGCCCTCCTCGTCCTCTTCTCCTCCCCATCACCCATCTATTTCGACCTCCGCCTCATCACCGTCGCTATCATCATGGATCGAGACCCTATGCTCCCATGCTTGTGCCGACAGCTGCCCCCCTCCCCTTCCCCCGCCTCCCTCAAGGCCACCACCGGCCTCTGGGACCTCTCCGTCGGCGAACAGCTCCATGCGGCCTCCACCAAACTCGGCTACCACTCGTCTTCGGTAGTTGTCGCGAACACTCATCAACATGTACGCCCACTTCGGCGACACCGAGAGAACCTTCAAGGTGATAGAATCTATGAGCCAAACTAGGTGATATGGAATTCGATGACCGTGGCATTGTGTCCTAGACAATTTGTCAATGAACCAACCATCATTTCTCGAACCGGCACATCCCAAATCGTGTCTTCTTCCATCATGCTCCATTCGACATTGGACGCTGGATGCGAGTGGGAGGACTCACATTAATCCCTATTATATATTAACATTTAACATTATATAGGAGCTGCCAATGCATAACTTTGGAAAATATCCCAACTTTGTGGATATCAGTAATGCATAGATGGGTTTAGGGTTGGATTAAAATTGGATTTTTTTTCCTGACTTACCTCCCTTAAATTATTGATTTTTTTTAACATAACCTTTAGAACTTGTTTGGCAAATAACTAATGGAGATGTGGGTGAGGTGGGGTGGTATAGTGAGTGATGGAGTGATTAAGTATAAAGTGTTGAATAATAAATTATAAAGATATGAAGTGGAGTAATCAGAGTCTTATTTGTGTAAAAGTCATTTTTACCTTTCATTATATTTTAACTATTTATAATATTTAATGGCTAACAAGAATTGTGTCGTATAATTCTTTATCACTTATATTAATTTTCCTTCTATTTCTCATTTGATATATATTTTATTATATATTTTATTATTCTTTAAATATTTTATTCATCTATTTTAAAAGTTAAAAATGAAAGATAAATATAAATTAAAAATAAAACATAAATAAAACTTATTTTATCATAATATTTATTTACGAATACGAGAGAAAGAGAGGAGAAACTAATAAGAGAGAAGTAGATGAAAGGATTAATTTGATTTATAATTAGTAATACATTATCATTCCATCAACTAGTGTGGTGCCCATGCGATGCACGGAGAATGGAAGAAAGTAATCTTATTTAGAGATTAATTAATATATGTTTCAATGAAATATTATAAATTTGTTTTCTATTTTTCTAAAACTGAAAAATAATATTAAAAAGGTAAAGTATCAACAAATGTTATATATATATATATATATATATATATATATATATATATATATCAAAATGATTTATTTTCTTTGAACATTTAGATAATGCAAATGATTTTGTAACAGTTTAGCAAAAAATAATTTAATTTCAGTTGAATGTTATATCACCACATAAGATTTTATGAGTAAGAGTAATAAAAAAACAAAATCAAATGATAGCTTAGAGACAATTTTATTAATTGTTAATTTGTTAGCGAATATCAGAAATAAGAATACATCAATAAATTATACTCCACGTCTTCTTGGAAAAAAAGAAACGAATATTTTGTACATAAGAAAAAAATTGAATATATATATTTACCTTGCATACACTTAAATGAATTATTACTATATTGATGAACATAACTAATAATTTTCATTATAGTGCATCACAATGGACAACATTCAAAGGAATAATAAAATAATGAAAAAATCTACTTGACTATTTAAGTGCCTAAAATAATATCTTACATTGTATGTCTCCAACAATGAAAATGGTACTGAAGGATGTTCTATCAATGTTATTATTTATAGCATAAGTTTTAGATAGTTATCGTGGACGATAAGCTCTAACTGAAAGGTATTCATTTAAATACAATTATGTATTTATTCAATTATATATTTTACATTATTTATTACAATTATATATATTACGATAGTCATATGATTTACATTATTTATTCAATTATGTTTAAATACAATCATGATTCTATTATTCTATGTGGTTATGAATTCATGAATTTTACGAATTACATACAAAGATAGTTGCATAAATATATTATTAATTTTTAATTATATATATAGATTTTTTTAAAACTATTACAATATAGTATATATATTATTATTTCTCAAAAATTAAAAAGTAATGAAATTATGAATATGTAATTGGTATTACAAAATTTCTTCATAATCAGGTTGTAATTAATAAATAAAAACCCTTTTATCAATGTGGAATAAAGATGTGTCCATATACATATACATATATATATATATATATATATATATATATAGAGAGAGAGAGAGAGAGAGATAGATAGATATAGATTTCTTATTATAATATTTGGAATTGATAATTTATGTTTATAGTATTAATAGATGTCTGTTAACTTAAAATGAACTATTTGTTAAACTTTTTTCATTAAAAATTGAGGGCATCTCATGGGGCATGAGGATACTGTCATTTTAAGATGGTACACACAACACATAATTATAAGGTTGTGATATAAGATTCATTGGCAGAGTAAAAAAAAGTAAAAAACTATGAAGGTATATAAAGATATAGAAATTGATTATGAACTCAATTATAATTGTATAACAAAGTTAACTCAAATGAATTAGATTAACAGAAACATCATTTTAAGACCCCTACACCTAATTAACATAATAGGTATATATATTATGGGTAATATATAATTAATATTGCTTAATTTCAAATTAATGATTTCACATATTTCACAAAATTCGTACACATGCAGTAAAAATTTTTCATATAGGCCACTTATGCAGACTAAATAAAAAATTGGCATGAATATGATTGTAATAAAATATTAATTATTTTATTTGAAAGCTAGGGTTTGGGCATCCTCCTAATTAGTAGTAAATATGATAAAGAAATGCAAAAAATAGTTAAAAGGAAGTCACAACTTATGAGAATGAAAAGAATATACATTCACCTTGTGTAATCATTTCGTAGATGATAAATTTGCCACAATCTAATACACTTCAAAATGGCACTAATTAATTTATATTATTATAATAATAAGAATTCAATTCATTATCATAATGTATTTGCATTAACAATGCTAAAAATTGATAAAATATCAATAAAAAACCACTTATTCGAGACAATTAATAATATTTATCTACCATGGAAACATATTAAAAGAGAAAAAAAACTTTACCTGAAGTACTTGTTTTTTGTTATGTTTCCATGTCCATCCATGAAATCACCTACACGTTAGTTTTCAATAGACTTAAATTCAACATATTTTTAAATAAGCTTAAAGAACAATTTTTAAGCGTTAAGAAACTCCAAAATAATTTTCCATTTTAAGAACAGAAATATTTAAATATATATATATATATTTGCTAACCATTAATTTAAGAAAAAATGAATCAAGAAGTAGTTACTATTGACAAATAAATTAATAATATACTAAAATACGAGTGCACCATTAAGATCACCGCTAACTCCATATTTTCAACGTGAAATTTAAAATATACAAAATGAAAAGTTGGTCACCATCATGACAACATTTCACACATTTCACTACAAACACTCTTGAATGAACACGTATATGTAGGATCTCAAAGGGCACCAAGAGGGAGGGGTGAATTGGTGTTTAACCAAAAATGTCGATTTCACAAAAATCGTCACGGAAGCTTAAAATCGATTCTTAAATCCTTTACAATTCATATCATAAATTCAATATGAACGGGGAGAGAGAGAGAAAATCAAACACAAAGATACGGTGGTTATTGACAATGTTCGGCCACACCTTGACCTACGTCCCCGCTCCGACTTCTCGACCTCGATACCGCCAGAAATTTCACTAGCATTTCCTTTGTTTCAAATGGGGTAAGGAAGAAAGCCATTTACACCACCGCCTTTTTCTCCGCTTCGAAAGGCAAGGCAATCTCTCATCCTAGGAAGCTAATCTATTTCTCTCGCTCAAGAGGTAAGATTTTGAACCTCTTTTACACAGGAGCTCTTTCTAATTTTTCTGAACAAAAGTGTTTCTCTCTTTTATAAAGCTAAGCTCACAAGGGAAGAAGAGAGAAAGAATGAGAAAGCTATAAAATGAAAACTTCAAGAAAATGATATCTCTTTGACAACTTGAAGTTTTTCTTCAATGCTTGGATGGATGCCTTTGCTTCTGGCTTTGACACTCCTTTTATAGCCTTCGATGTGTGGAAAATTCGTTCAGAAATTATTTCACAAATCCCTCCTTCAAATTTGACCGTTACTGTTCATTTAACTCGGAGGCCGGTCGACCGCACTTCTGGACCGGTCGATCGGTCTATGTGATCGTTGCGCGTTTTTTTCAACTTCTATGCTTGATCGGTCGACCGGTTTGTCGACCAGTGTCTCGACCGGTACAGTCTCGCAGTTTTAATTTGTAGCCGTTGAACTGATCGGTCGACCAGTGCTTCGACCGGACTGTCGACCGATATAGTCTCGACATTGTCCGGAGTAGTCTCAGTAGTTATCGGTCGACCGACATCTTCTGTTCGATCGACCGGTGTCTTCTCGACCGGCCTTCTTTGCGTCGACCGGCAAGTTGACCGACCTGCACTCTTTTGATCATAACTTTCTGCATGGTTATCCAAATTAAATGATCTTGGAGTCTATGAAAAGCTAACAGAATTCTCTACAACTAGCTTTCCACTTTTCTCAGAAACTAATTATATCAGTGATAATTATTTAATCAAAGCGTATTGCATAAAGTTATCAATTTTTCTTTAAACTTTTTTTTGCATTTCAACATTAATCTTTCGAGGTTTGTTTTATCAAAATATAATTTTATATGTCATTAAAACTTTGACCCAACCTCCCTTATATTTATTTGTTTTGCAATATAAAAATTAAAATATAAATGATAGTTATAATGACACAATGTTGGAGATAACTACTGTAACTGGCCCTTTTTTATTAGGGTATAAGGAGCTTGTGGACCATTTTAGGGGCCACAGCTATGGTCTTGCATCCATTTGAAGATCGACGTCTGGATTTTGATCTTTCTTTTTTGAAGAAAAATGTGCAGTTTAGCCTCATAATGCGCGGTCTGGTCTGGTTTTTTTCCTAAAATTTCTGCAAAATCCTACATGCCCGATCCCCTCTTTTCCCCTTCTTTTTCCCCTATTTCCCCGTCACATCGCCCCCAACCTTCCCTCTTCACCGGCGGCCCCCAACCTTCCCTCTTCGTCAGATCTAGGGACTTGCCGTCGGATCTAGGCCCGTGCCACCCCCAAGCTTCCCTCTTTGTCAGATCTAGGACGCGCCATCCCCAGCTAGAGCTCTTCGCCGGATCGAGGCCCGTGCCGCCCCCTCAAGCTTCCCTCTTCGTCAGATCTAGGGACGCGCCGTTGGATCTAGGACCGCGCCGCCCCCCAAGCTTCCCTCTTCATCAGATCTAGGACACGCCGTCCCCAGCTGGAGCTCTTCGCCGGATCTAGGCCCGTGACGCCCCCAAGCTTCCCTCTTCGTCGGATCTAGGGACGCGCTGTCGGATCTAGGCCCGCGTCGTCCCCAGCCGAAGCTCTTCGCCGGATCTAGGCATGCATTGCCTCCCAACCTTCCTTCTTCGTCAGATCTAGGGATGCGCCGCCTCCCAACCTTCCTTCATTGTCGGATCTAAGGATGCGTCACCCCCAGCCTTCCCTCTTCGCCAGATCTAGAGACACGCCACGCCCAGCCGAAGCTCTTCATCGGATATAGGCCCGCGTCGCCCCCAGTTCCCTTTTCACCATATCTCTAAGGTCGTGCCGCCTTTCGGCCGAAGCTCTTTGGCAGACGTGCCCCCCAGCTTTCCATCTTCGTTGATCCAAGGACGCACTGCCTCCCAAGCTTTTGTCTTTGTCGGATCTGAGGACACCGCCCCGGACTATCGTCCCCTCGAATGTTAGATAATTATGACTCTCTTTATCACTCCCTCTCTGTGTGTGACAACTTCACATGAACTACTGAACATGCATGCATGATTACGTAATTACTTTGTCTGCCTATGTTCTAGTTAAATGTGAAATTTCTAGTTAATCACTCTATTTGATATGTTGATGCCGTTGATATGTTCATATCTTTTTTACTCATTCCCCTTGTAAAATTAAGTTGTATGCATGTTTTAATATTCAGATCGTGCCTTTGATGAAAAGATGTCATTTGTTTCTTCTTGCTATTCATACTCATCGCATGGTGAAAGTCCATTTTGTGCTTGTGGTGAAAAGGCAAACTTAAACACATCTTGGACAATAAAAAATCCAACACGACGATTTTGGGGATGTCCAAATTATCGGGTATATGGTACATGTCTATTTTTTTGTGTAAAATGGGTACATGTATATACTATTATTGATTGCTCTTTACTTTGCGGGCTCAATCTGCAAGAGATTGTGGCTTCTTTCAATATTGGATCCGGATATAGAAGATCGGCATAAGATGATTTTAAAAGGATTGCTCAATGATGAAGAATTAATTAAAATTCCGAGACGTAAAGGGGACAAAGAAAGGATGATTTGCATAGGATTGCTTAATCAAGTCATGGACTGAGACAACATGATTCGAAAAATGCAACGCTTTTTTCATAGTACTTTGTATTGGGAATAATGTTGTGTTATTTCGTGTGCAAAATGGGTTTGGTTTAGGTAGAATTTTACTGTCTTATCTTATTTTATGACAAGAGATAACTATGTTGCCTAATTGTATCAAAATCATTGTACTTTGTTGTTGGTTTTTCTCTATGTGCTTAGTCTTTTATTTACCAAGATCTTTATATCATATCGTATTTTAAAACGAGCCTTCTGACTGATCCACTGAACTTGATACCATTAGACCTATGCAAGTACCGCAAGTTCCTGCTCGGCATGAGTATGGCAAATCCAAGCCTGCATTCTCTGCAGAGTAATGACCTTTCTTCCCCCTCTAGACTAATGACCTTTACCTTGTACGCTTCCCCCTCTAGACTAATGACCTTTACCTTGTACGCTGCCATTACCTGACGTGTCTTGCAGCAGAATGTACATGTTAGATTAGTTATGGGTAACTAGTAAAAAAATTATATAAGTTCTTATGCCCAAATCCTACGTTAAGGATTTGGGGCCGTGGGGATTCCGGACCTCCGGTGCCCACCGGACAGCGGGTGCACATTCCTATCTCAAACGCACAAAGAAGAAAAGAAAAGAGAAAAAAGGTAACATACTCGGTTCAAGATTCGTCCAGACGGAGTCGAATCAAAGAACGACATTGGAGCTCTGAAGACGATCGTGAGCATTTTTTTGAACAGAAAAGAAAAACAATATAAACAACAGGCATCGCCGAGAAAAGAATATGAACAACAGGCATCATTGAGAAAAGGAAAACAATAATTGGACAAGGTACGAGAGAACAAGATACGATATAAAGCAGATACAAAGCAGTCTAATGGAGTATATAGTCAGATTTCGATTACAAATTGTCCACAGCTTGATTCAACAAAGGAAAAAACTTGAAATAAATAACAACATGCCTGGAAATCAAATTGCAGCTTAACAACAACATCCTCAAATATGGCATGCCAAAATACAAAATGAGTTTGGTCACAATACATCCTCTATTTGACAAAACAATAATTATGCTTCCATTACAATCATTTAGAAGTAACAATTTCCTGAAGCTCTGAGGCACACATCCAATTTCCTGACAAGGGTGTAGAGAAGAATGGAAGTAACCTGAATGAAGCCAAAACGATAAGCATAAATTAACTTGGAATATGTCACAAAAGATGTAGCGCATATAATCAGATTTGGATTACAAATTATAGAGTATATAACCAGATTCAACCTGAGATAAAAACTTGATTCCACCTGTTTGACA
This sequence comes from Pontederia crassipes, assembly GCA_030549335.1. Taxonomy (NCBI): domain Eukaryota; kingdom Viridiplantae; phylum Streptophyta; class Magnoliopsida; order Commelinales; family Pontederiaceae; genus Pontederia; species Pontederia crassipes. The sequence goes on from CM060184.1 coordinate 3,166,284, forward strand.
AAAAAGAAGTTAAAGATAGATGCAACACCTATGGAGACGTGCACGAGAATGATATATTGTCTTCCCTTCGTGTATCGAGAAGCTGTAATAAACCCCTTGTTAGAACATAAAGGAAGGGTTAAAAGAAGGATATAAATAATAAATTACCATAAGCACATACCTGAGAAGAGGAGCCTATAATTGTGTGATGTCCCTTTTTGTTGCGTTTACTTTTTGCTACACTTTTCTTTGTTTGTGACATTGAAATTTCGACGCCATATTTAATCCTTCCTACCTTTTTGGGTCTTCCTTTTGATTTTACGCGAGGAGGATCATGTATAACAATATCTACTCCTTGTAAACTAATAGTTTTGGGTATTGATGTGTCAATGGAACTAATAGGAGCATTAGCAAGTGATAATTTTTTTCACAAAATCTTCCGCAAGTATAGAAGCAACATCGAAATGCTCAGCTGATCGCAAGCCCATTTTAGTAGCCATCCTTATATTATTTTTGTAATCTAATTTTTGAATTGGACTTATAATGCGTACTCCATTTAACATTTCATATGCATTATTATGAACTGCTCGTGCCTTAGAGTATCGTGCATCCAATGTCCAACGATGTAGGATGTATTGATCAGGTATTCTTGTAACACTTTCTGTATTCATAACACATAAAATGTGAGAACAGAATATTCCATCTCGCTCAAACTGTTTGCAAGTACAGTTGACAGAAACAATTGGTTCATCATTGTACACGACAATGTTTCGTCCTTTGTCTTCAGTCCCTCCCAAGTACACAGAATAGACAGCCCTGTGTGATATGTCCTCTATTTTGGTATAATGAAAATCAAACATATGCAAGAATTGCTTTTGGAACAAAGAGAAATTTTTCTGAGTATAGATTGAACCTGCATGCAATTCTAATTGATTTCTTGTAATTACGGCAGCTGCACTATTCATGCACTTGAAATCTTCTTGCTCTTTCGCCTCTCGACGAGAAGAAATTACCTTGTCGTATTGGTGTACAAAATCAATTAAGGACGTATTGAAATTCACGTAACCATCAAAAAAAGCGTTGATACTTTCGGATCTCTGAGTTGTGCGCATGCCTGTTGCGAATACATCCTTCAAATAAGTTGATGCCCAATGACGCCGCTTTTCATACATAATGGCAAGCCAATGGTCTTCTTGAATATCATATTTTTCTTTCAATGACAACCAAGTTTCGTCAAATTCTTCTGTACTTGAAGACTCATGAATCCAATAATCTGATTCAAAGCCATCTTGAGCATACAAATCATGAAGATTGGTCATTGCATTTTTTTGAATATGTCATATGCAATACATGTGGCGTGTATTTGGAAACACCTTTCGAATTGCATTGCCCATGGCGATATCTTGATCTATAATTATGCATGTAGGATGTCTTCCATACATACATTTCAGTTATGTTTCAAATAACCACGTAAATGTGTTTTTTGTTTCATCGGCTAATAAAGCACAATCAAATAAAACTGATTGCTTATGATGATTTACACATGTGAAAGGGGTGGCATGCACAATTTGTTCGTCCTATATGTTGTGTCAAAACTTACCACATCTCCAAATGTGCAATAACTATCTCTTGATCTTGAATCTGCCCAGAAGACACTCCTTGTCATGCTACTTTCATCAACTTCCCATTCAAAGACAAATCCTTCATCATGGTGCGTATTTGATGACATCCAAACATTCTTCCCCAACATTATTCTTTCGTGTCCTTTTCAAATGGTCCATCACATCCTGAGGCGTAATCGATGGGTCACCAGAATAGTTTAGGACTCTGACAATTGTACTCGGACCCATCCCAACATCATGTAAGTTTTTCATTACTCCCTTAGAAGAATCCACAATTATGTTGTGTGAGCGTAATCTTCCGACCTTTGCCGGAGTAGCAAGAAGATGTGTGTGTTCTTCTTTAAATTTTTTTACCTCCCACATTCCATCTGTTCTCATTGCAACTTGCAAGCGAGTTTCACAACCAAAACAAACATCTCTTCTTCTTTTCACTTGCTTTTCCATTTTCTTCTCAATAATTTCCTTGTGCCCTTCTTTTGAACATACGAGCAATCTATTAATGATTTCTTTTGTTCTTTTATTCTTTCCAGTAAAAGATTTTCGCACAAAGAACCCAACAACTTTAGCATATCGATTATAGTACTCATAGGTTTCATTTTCACTAACAAAGATCATGCCCAAGTATGGTTTTATAGCATCCACATTCAAAGTACTAACAATTCCTTCATTCTGATTTCTGTTAACAAAGGTATCAGTTGTTTAAAAATAGATTTAAACATTCGCTACACACACTTATATACCTTAGTTGTGTGTCAGATAATTCTTCGGATCCTACTTGCTGCAAGTTCATTGAATCCATTGTAGTAGGCTATTTAGCATGATGAAAGTTGCAAACCAATTAACATGAATATTTCAACTTGTAGACGCTAAACTAATATGGATTGCAGAAACTATGGACATCCAATTTCTATGATTTCGACAACTCAGTTACAAATGAATGTCTTACATACCTACAAGGTTCAACTGACCAAGTGGCGGCGTCGGATGGGGCAGACAGCGTCGGGCGGGGCAGGTGGTGTCGGGCAGGGTAGGCGACGTCGGGCAAGGCAATCGGCGTCGGGCAGGGTAGGTGGCATCGGGCAGGGCAGGCGACGTCGGGCAAGGCAGTCGGCATGGGGAAGGACGGCGTGGGGCAACATGGCATCAAACTGGACAATGTCAGGAGGCATGAAGCAGAGTGCCATGGCGCAAGAGGCATCCAGCAAGCCGAGATGGCGGCATTGGTGTCCAAGTCAAATAGAAGGGGCCGTGGGAGAAGAAGATCTTTCAACCAAAGGTAAAGGAAAGGGAAAATGAGGGAAAGAAAAATAAGAAGAGAGGCGAACCTCGTCCAGTTCGGTGGCTTCGCCGACGTGGGTGCGCCGGCAGCGGCATCTTCTAGGGTTTTTGAAATTCGTGGCTTCGACGATGGCTTGTGTCCTTCGCAGTCGACATGTGTGGGCAGCGGATGTTGCAGGTTGCATCGTCTGACGGCGTTCCGATGGAGACTTTCGTTCGAGGTGGAGAAAGCAAAAAGGGGAAGAATATCCGACTTTCGTTCGAGGTGGAGAAAGCTCGGGATCAAAAAACAAAACCGGTCCCAAAACTTAACTAGACCGGGTGCAAGCCTTAAACCAGAAAAAAATAAACCGCACATTTTTTCTTCAAAAAAGGGAGATCGAAATTCAGCCGTCGATCTTCAGATGGACGCAAGACCATAGCTGTGGCCCCTAAAATGGTCCACAAGCTCCTTATACCCTTTTTATTATTAATTGTTCACTCAAAAAGTGACGGCGAGTAGATTTTTTAATTAATTTATAATATTGTTATTATATAAATAAAATCTTGTTATAAGTTATTTTAATTAACTTAAAAGTGCTACAAATATTGCTAAAATTTTAATTACCAAATAGCTTTCCAATTAACGCACACATTTATTTTTTTTAAAATTACTAATTTGTTAATAACTTTCCAATTAGAGTAAAAATATTACTAAGTTTTTTAATTACAAAATAAGTTTCCACTTAGCACACACACTGATTTTATAAATTGTTTTATAATTATGATATTTTATAAATTGCTTAAAAAAATTGTCCATATATAATAATATTTTCAATATAGTAACTATTAAAAATAAGATCTTACTACGGTATGTTTAAAATAGTATTTTTAATGGTTATTATATATAAAATATAAAGGATAGTATTATTATTATTATTATTATTATTATTATTATTATTATTATTATTATTATTATTATTATTATGAAAATGTGAATGGGAACTATTTTGATATTTTTCTCATGACAATGATTATTATTATATATAAATATAAAGGATAATCAATAATTTACCTTATTAGTTAAATATATGCATATTTTATACATTTTTAATCTTTGTTTCCAATAACCAAATATATTTTTATTTTTTCTCTTTAAGAAATTAAAAATAAAAAATTGTGATAGAAAGAATGTATGTAAGTAATATCTATTTGTCGGGTCACTAATGTTTTCTCAATCGGTTTACCTAAAATTTAATTTATTTTTATTTAGTTCAAAATATTTTTTTCAATGGGTCAATTTTATAAAATTATATGCCCCATACAATTTCAAGTGATTCTATCATGATTGTTTAAATATTTTTTGAACAATTACAGTTTTCTTATTTCAGAAATAGTTACTTATATTAGTTATCTAATGGGTACACTCAAATTATGAGATATAATTTTAATTGTCAAATATATGGACACATGGCACTTTCTAGTTTTGCCAAATGGCAACTTTTCATTCCAAACTTCATAAATTTGGTGAAATTGAAAATGTAATATTAAAAAATTTAGTTATTTCACCTCATCCGTCCTAACTAATATAAAATAATTATTGAACAAAATTTACATCGACATATTCCACCTCATCCCTCGAAATTCTTCGTCCAAACAAGCCCTTGAATTTTCGTATTAATCACTTATCCATTTTTGAAATTTTGTAATATTTTTAGTTAAATCCGTTAAGAATGTTATTTTCAGTTTTTTATTTTGATATTTAATAAATTAATTATTTTCTCTTAAAGAAAAATTAGAAAGCGCTTGACCCTCTTCAATGGAAGAGGTCTTCGCATCCTTCAGCTGAAGGTAGACCGTACCATTTTTATATTTTTAAAATATTTTATTATTTGAAGAGTGGAAAGAAATTTAATAAATATGAAAAAATAAGAGAAAAAGAAAAGTTAACATGTGTTACGAAAAAGAGGGAGATATAGAGTAATTACATAGAAGAACACATGGGATTTATTTAAATTGGTCTATATTTTTAAGATGACTCTATTTGTTATTGAATATTTATGATTGCAAAAATACTTAATAACCAACCTTGACTAACATAGCGAGAGACAAACAACTTCGTCGTCCTCGTTGTCTAAACATCTTACTAACACAAGGATTCATGTAAAATTATAATTGAATTCAAATTTAAATGACAGGATAATGGGAAGTGTTGGAAGTTAAGATAGGCAAGTGATTAATTTAAAATTTTAGAGCCTATGAAAAAATCGATGAGTTTTAGGACGTTCAAAAGTCATTAAGAAGAAGGGAGGGCAAAATGAGGAAAGCGAACAGATGAAAAAGAATGAGAAAATAATTAACTTTATTTGAATGGCATGAATAATGAAAAATGTAGAGAATAAAAATTTAATAATAAATTTATTTAGATTATTTTATTTCTCATATGTATATTTATATATTAAATTTATAAGATTAAATATAAAAAAATTATTTTAATTATACTTTTCTTCTTCTTTTTACCTCCACTTGAAAGAGAAAAATAGAATATTAAATCCCAATTTGGAGGAGGAAAAATGATATATTTAAGAGGAATAAAGGAAAAAAAATTTCTCCTTGCTCCTTCAACTTAAATTCAACCAAACATAATATATTCTCTTTTTTCCTTTCCTCCTATCATCCTTTCACTCCTCAAGGTAAACAAAATGAAACAACAACAACAACAACAAAGTCTTATTCCACTAGGTAGGGTCGGCTACATAGATCATACGACGCCATATTCGTTGATCCATGTTCATGAGATTCGACAGAGTTTTACGCTGGCTGTCGGGGCCTAACACAACCCTCCTCTTTTATCCGGACTTGGGACCGGCTGTAACGCCCACAAAATCGCACATCCTGTCACGTAGGCAGTCATGTTGACTCCGGGAGCGCTACACTATCTACTATACTATTGACCATATTATGACCTTGACCATTCAACAATTTGTATACGTGGCAACAAATATAATAATAAAATAAGTACGAACTTTATTGCGAAATATGGAAACATACTTTATTGCGGAAGAGTGAGAATATCAAAGGACACTAAGCACTTAATGCAGTACACAAGGAAGTGGGCAATGACAATAATATCCAAAAAAATCTTGACAATGGTAACACATTTGATTACAGCAAAAAATGACCATAATAATCTTTTGATGTAGAGATTAATTATTCAAATAATGCAATTACAAACGAAAGACAGTATTGAGTGCAATGAGTCATGTGCAGCAACCCTTGGGCACTGCGTTCTCCATCACTCCTCTCTAGGCAAGATTCTTACATGCAAAATCCCAATTGCAGGGGCATCGAATACCCGTGAGCGAAAACGTCCAGTACAATAGAATCATAGGCTATAAATTTAATAATCAAAACATGCTTGAATCAATAACAGATAAGCAATGACATACTTTGCTATGGACAAATAATTTCTTCTTTTCTCATTATAATTAATACTTTGGTTGCACAAGGCAAGGAATAACTATATTTCATTCTTTACTATATCCATGCTCTACTCTCTTCTGTAATTTTGCTTTGTCTTTACTATGCCAAACTCTGTACTTTGCTATACATTACTTTGACATACTTTGCTATAATTTCCATGCAATACTTTGCTATGCTTTACTTCATCATGCTATACTGTACTTTACTTTTCCATACTTTATTGTACTATACTTTACTTTAGTTTACTTTACCATGCTTTGCCATGCGTTACTTTATCATACTGTACTATACTTTGCTTTACCATAATGTACTATACTTTACTTTGTCAAGCTTTTTTTTATCATATTGTACTATACTTTGCTTTACTATACTTTATTATATCATACTTCACTGTAGTATACATTACTTTACCATGCTTTACTGTGCTTTACTTGACTACGCTTTACTGTACTTTACTTTACTTTACCATGAGTTGTACTACATCTTTTACATTACTATGCAGTCCTTGAAGTTCGTTGTCCTATGCGAGCTCGACTTTATTAGGTTGGGATGCCAGTGGTGCCTCTCTGAATCTCTGAAGCCAGTAAGCCCATAAAGGAAAAATGGTGGGTGTTAAGACCTCATCCAGTTCGGAAGGTAGGAGGAAGAATTCCTACGATCCAGGAACAGTGGTCGGTTACTAGACCTGTAGGTTCACTGTCTCCTCAGCTAGCTACATGTCCCTTTGGCACAATACAATAATATTTGGGGAAGGAGTGTGACCTTTGCATCACCCTTCATTCGAGATACAGGTGGGAGAAGACCTGAAATTTCAGGAATAGTGGTCATTGAAGACAGTAGCTTCGCTGTCCTCTCAGCTAACTACCTATCCCTCCTTTGCTTTAACTTTGTAATACCGTCACAGTGGGGCTATTAATACCCACCTCATGACGTTGGTCGTGGTGAGGCTATTAATACCCACCTGTTGGCCTCTATAATCTGTACATTGGGTCAGCACATGGCAATCCCATGATTTCATCTTTGCTTTACATGTCTTATTTAACATTTGTGGTATTTATAATCATAGGTCAGAGAAAAGGGTAAAGTCGGATCCCATTTTTCTGACTTAATAAAATATGTGTCAATTTACTTTATTCTTTATGTCAAATCTCAACCCGTCTTTCGGGCGAGACATATTTAGTATAGTCTTTTCAATATTGAATACGGACTCTAGTGGTCTGTAGAAGTGGGGCCCAATTTTAAAAAAAGATCGGGGCCCAAACAGATGACACCTTATTATGTCTGACAGAACCCGGGCCGGGTTGGGAAGGACCCGGGCCGGATCGCTGTCGGGCGACTAAGGCACATGGCCCGATCCGAGTCGAGAACCGACTCGGGTCGGGTTATGGATCGTACATCGACCGTCGCCCCGGCCGAGTTCGGGCTTGATCCGGTTGACCGATCAATGCGACCCGGGCCGGGTTAGGATCCGACCCGGTCGGGTTGTGTTATAGTGATCGCGCGATTTCCTCGACGCGATAACTCAGTTCGGATTCTTCAAGACCCGGGCCGCGTCAGGCATGACCCGGGCCGAGTCATCAGTGACTCGGGCCGGGTTGCTGGTACGCAGACCCGCGCTGACCTTCTTCTCTTTCTTCGGTCATCTTCCGGCCGTTAATTTCACAATAGTCATAATACGAGAAATGAAGCTTATATGTTCTAGATCAATATGGGGCCATTATGCGCATTATATGATTAACAAATCATAGCCTAAGGGGATTAGACATCTACGGTACCTTTTCCGATCGTTTGAGTTTTCGCCGGTGAGTGTCGCTGTCTTCTCCGGCCTCGATCGATCTCGGTCGGTGATGAGGGTACGGCCGACCTTCGAGCACATCGAGGGGGAGGTCTTTGTGCCTCGGTCGTCCTCTGCTCGCCTCGGTCATCCGCATGCGGTTCGCCGGAGCCGAGGAAGATGAAGAAAACAGAGGGTGGGGCAACGCTAGGGTCGTCCTCTTCGATTCCGGTCGCTCTTGGCCGACGAGAGGATGTGGCCAGTCTTCACAAGTGCGCTGGTGGAGGACTGTTGTGCGTCGACGTCCGCCGGATCGACTCTTCGTCCCTGTGTGTACGCGCAGTCCGCCAGAGCAGAGGAAGAACAGAGGCTTATTGTGGTGGCCGGTCCGTGGAGATCCAAGAGGGGAGCATGGGGAATCCTCTCCTCCTCTTATAGCCTTTCTCTGGCCGAATCAGAGAAGGAATCGAGGGGCAAATCGGGGGACCAGTCGGAAAAGAAATCTCTCTCTCCATTTATTGTTCATCGTTTCCTTCTTCCTTTTTATTTCAAATCTCTTTCCTTTCTTGCTCCTCCCATGATCAGGATTTGATTTAGCATTTAAATTTTTTCCATGTTTGTGTTGATTCTTGTCAGACGTTACACAATGTGTGTTCGAATCCAAATCCCTTTTCTATTTGGATCCATCCACGCTTTAATTATGTTTATTTGTTTTTGAATTAAATTTCGAATTCCCTTCCTCTTTTGATGTTTCCTTGTCCTGAATTAAATTTGCATTTGAATCCTTTCCATATCTGTGTTGATGAAATTTGTCAGCCGTTACATGTTTCGAATTCCAATTCTTTTCTCTTTTGTATTCTTCTATCTTTTGATTCCGAATTAAATTTGAATTCCTTGCGTTAATTGTCATTGATTTTGATTTCCTTACTTAATTACAATTTACATTCGATTCTTGATTTCCACTCATTAATGTCATTTAATTCCTTATTTTTGAATTCATTTCCTTCTTTAAGAGTTTATTTCAATAAATTTTCAATTTGAATTCCCCCATTAATGGCATTGATTTCAATTGATTCCTCCATTCAATTCATTGATTTCACGTTTTGATTTTCTTTCATTAATTTCTTTCATTTCTGTCGGAGCTATGCGGTATGGAGCTTTTAAAAAAAAAATGGGGTTGTACCGAGTACCAACTCAATATGAAAATCTATCTCTATTATGACAGTAGTCTACTAATCAGAGACTTCTTTCACTACTTTTATATCTTGTACAGTCTCGACATGTATCTCGGTCTTGATTACACTTGCCAGATATCCCCGGCTTCCTTGTGGAAGAAGTCTATGCGCTTTGGTAGCGGACACAATGATCTTTTATTCTTTTTTTTAGCTATATCTCTGACTATAACTTTGTCTTTACTATGGATTCCTATAGTGACCTTTTACTTGCACAGTATACATGGATGATTAATCAGTCCATGATCAATATTTCATCATAATCCTTCGTAGGTATTATGATTAAATTTATGGAGAATTCCTCTTTCCCTATCTTTATTGGAACATTAGGTAAATACCTTGAATGACTTCAGCGTCATCCTGTAGATCCTCTTCTCCTAGTTTGAAAAGTCTTCCCTGAACCATTTGTTCACCCCATGGATAATTCACTGTTATGTCGTAAAAGTTGCACCAGACACGTTCACCAAGTGTAGGTGGCGGTTGTTCTAAATGCTTTTGTTATGAGCCTTGTCCTATATTCGGTTGTCCTCTCTTGTCTCTCTATAGTTCTTGATGGTCCCTTTCTATCATCGTAGCTAAGCAACTGCCTCGTCCAGAGTCTTGCAGTTGCCAGGTCTTGTTTGGGTTCAGTCCATCTATGAAGCGTTTGGTTGTATTAAGTTCGTCCATGGTCAACTTTGAATACTTCTTCAGACGGACGAATTTGGTCAGGTAATGGGACACTGTCATAGTCCCCTGTCCTAGGTTTAGGAATTCTTGCTTCTTATGATTCTTCTGATAGGCAAGGAAGTAACGTTCCTCAACAATTTGCGAAAGTCCTCCCATGAAATGATCTTGACCTCTAAAAATTCAGTTGTCTTTATTGCCTTCCACCAGTCCTTGGCATCTTTGGCGAGGGTGTTGGCGACGAACAACACCTTCTTGTTTACGGTACAATCCAAGAGTTCGAATTTATTTTCAGTGGTCTCTATCCATTGTTTAGCTATATAAATACTTCTTTCGCCATTATAGGTCGGCGGCTTGAATTTCCAGAACTCTTATATTGTGCATAGGGAAGGAGGTTGTCGTCCTTGTTGTTTTTGTCGAGGAGGGGTGTTGTGAATATCCTCCTCATTACGACCATTAGACTCATCATCGGATACATGCATTCACCTATGAGGAGGCATCTATGAAAACTCTTTGTAATCATTTATGGAGTTGCGATGAATGTGATTCCAAATTCAGAATGGAATTCAGTCATTCATTAATCAAGTCCTTTGGGCAATAATATTTACCAATACCATACTAAAACTCATTACTATAATAAGTTTCTTATTGCAAGAAGTAAACATTCAACTAAGTCCAGGACTAGATGACTTTAATGTCTTTGATTCTAATGCGTCATGTGCTACTTATTTGTACTGAGAAGTTTCTCCTACGTCCTTCTTTTAGGTATCTGCCTATGCATTCCTTAGAATCCGGGCAAGGCACTGCCATAGGACATGCTCGTTCTGCTTACGGTGGGTGCAGTAATCAGGTTCTTCTATGGACAAGCAACGACGATGTTTGCGATGCGTTGAACTCTCTGGCTTTAGGTCTCGTAGTTCCGTATATTCTTAGACAATATCTTCAGAAGGTTCTACTAGCGGTGGAAACATCCTTGGTTGGTTACTACCAACACTTTCCTGGTCAGAGTGTTCCAGTTCTTCTTATATCACGGGAGGTGGTATGTTACATTCGTGACCGCGACTACGACCTTGGCCGCGTGCTTGCCCTTGGTCCAGTTCTTAGGGAGTTGGGGCCAGATCGTTTGTTTGCATCAGGTAGAGGATTCTTTGCCCTCCTTGTACAACTCGAACACTAATACCTCAAGGAGGCATCTATATAATAATGTGACTAAATAAAAAGTCTATAAATAAGAAATTCATTTGATACTTGAGAAGTGGAGTCGCAGATGCTCAGGAAGCTTACACATGACTTTACTGTGATAATGGAATACTATGAATAATAAATGACAATGCGTTAATCTATACCCTACTATGACCAATGGGGAGCCAAGAACTTAGGCTCTGATACTAAACTGTAACGTCCCCAAAATCGTCCATCCTGCCACGTAGGCAGTCAGGTTGACCCCGGGAGCACTATACTATCTACTACACTATTGGCCATATTATGACCTTGACCATTCAACAATTTGTATACGTGGCAACAAATATAATAATAAAATAAGTACGGACTTTATTACGGAAGATGGAAACATACTTTATTGCGGAAGAGTGGGAATATCAAAGGACACTAGGCACTTAATGCAGTACACAAGGAAGTGAGCAATGACAATAATATTCAAAAAAATCTTGACGATGGTAGCACATTTGATTACAGTGGAAAAAGACCATAATAACCTTTTGATGTAGAGATTAATTATTGCAATAATGCAATTACAAACGAAAGACAGTATTGAGTGCAATGAGTCATGTGCAGCAACCCTTGGGCACTGCGTTCTCCATCACTCCTCTCTAGGCAAGATTCTTACCTGCAAAATCCCAATTGCAGGGGCATCAAATACCCGTGAGCGAAAACGTCCAGTACAATAGAATAATAGGCTATAAATTTAATAATCAAAACATGCTTGAATCAATAACAGATAAGCAATGACATACTTTGCTATGGACAAATAATTTCTTCTTTTCTCATTATAATCAATACTTTGGTTGCACAAGGCAATGAATAACTATATTTCATTCTTTACTATATCCATGCTCTACTCTCTTCTGTAATTTTGATTTGTCTTTACTATGCGAAACTCTGTATTTTGCTATACATTACTTTGACATACTTTGCTATAATTTTCATGCAATACTTTGCTATGCTTTACTTCGTCATGCTATACTGTACTTTACTTTTCTATACTTTACTTTACTTTACTTTACTTTACTTTACCATTGTGTACTATACTTTGCTTTACCATACTGTACTATACTTTACTTTGTCAAGCTTTTCTTTATCATATTGTACTATACTTTGCTTTACTATACTTTATTATATCATACTTCACTGTAGTATACATTACTTTACCATGCTTTACTGTGCTTTACTTGACTACGCTTTACTGTACTTTACTTTACTTTACCATGAGTTGTACTACATCTTTTACATTACTATGCAGTCCTTGAAGTTCGTTGTCCTATGCGAGCTCGACTTTATTAGGTTGGGATGCCAGGGGTGCCTCTCTGAATCTCTGAAGCCAGTAAGCCCATAAAGGAAAAATGGTGGGTGTTAAGACCTCATCCAGTTCGGAAGGTAGGAGGAAGATTTCCTACGATCCAGGAACAGTGGTCGGTTACTAGACCTGTGGTTCACTGTCTCCTCAGCTAGCTACATGTCCCTTTGGCACAATACAATAATCTTTGGGGAAGGAGTGTGACCTTTGCATCACCCTTAATTCGAGATACAAGTGGGAGAAGACCTGAAATTTCAGGAATAGTGGTCATTGAAGACAGTAACTTCGCTGTCCTCTCAACTAACTACCTATCCCTCCTTTGCTTTAACTTTGTAATACCGTCACAGTGGGGCTATTAATACCCACCTCATGACGTTGGCCATGGTGGGGCTATTAATACCCACCTGTATGCCTCTACAATCTGTACATTGGGTCGACACATGGCAATCCCGTGATTTCATCTTTGCTTTACATGTCTTATTTAACATTTGTGATATTTATAATCATAGGTCAAAGAAAAAGGTAAAGTCGGATCCCCTTTTTCTGAGGTAATAAAATGTGTGTCAATTTACTTTATTCTTTATGTCAAATCTCAACCCGTCCTTTGGGCGAGACAGATTTAGTATAGTCTTTTCAATATTGAACATGGACTCTAGTGGTCTATCGAAGTGGGGCCCAATTTTAAAAAAAGATCGGGGCCCAAACGGATGACACCTTATTATGTTTGACAGAATCCGGGCCGGGTTGGGAAGGACCTGGGCCGGATCGGGAAGGACCCGGGCCGGATCGGGAAGGACCCGGACCGGATCGCTGTCGGGCGACTAAGGCACATGGCCCGATCCGAGTAGAGAACCGACTCGGGTCGGATTATGGACCGTACATTGGCTGTCGCCCCGGCCGAGTTCGGGGTTGATCCGGTTGACCGATCAATGCGACCCGGGCCGGGTTAGGATCCGACCCGGTCGGGTTGTGTTATAGTGATCGCGCGATTTCCTCGACGCGATAACTCAGTTCGGATTCTTCAAGACCCGGGCCGCGTCAGGCATGACCCGGGCCGAGTCATCAGTGACTCGGGCCGGGTTGCTGGTACGCAGACCCGCGCTGGCCTTCTTCTCTTTCTTCGGTCATCTTCCGGCCGTTAATTTCACAATAGTCATAATACGAAAAATGAAGCTTATATGTTCTAGATCAATATGGGGCCATTATGCGCATTATATGATTAACAAATCATAGCCTAAGGGGATTAGACATCTACGGTACCTTTTCCGATCATTTGAGTTTTCGCCGGTGAGTGTCGCTGTCTTCTCCGACCTCGATCGATCTCGGTCGGTGATGAGGGTACGGCCAACCTTCGAGCACATCGAGGGCGAGGTCTCTGTGCCTCGGTCGTCCTCTGCTCGCCTCGATCATCCGCATGCGGTTCGCCGGAGCCGAGGAAGATGAAGAAAACAGAGGGTGGGGCGGCGCTAGAGTCGTCCTCTTCGATTCCGGTCGCTCTTGGCCGGCGAGAGGATGTGGCCAGTCTTCACAAGTGCGCTGGTGGAGGACTGTTGTGCGCCGACGTCCGCCGGATCGACCCTTCGTCCCTGTGTGTACGCGCAGTCCGCCGGAGCAGAGGAAGAACAGAGGCTTATTGTGGTGGCCGGTCCGTGGAGATCCAAGAGTAGAGCATGGAGAATCCTCTCCTCCTCTTATAGCCTTTCTCTGGCCGAATCAGAGAAGGAATCGAGGGGCAAATCGGGGGACCAGTCGGAAAAGAAATCTCTCTCTCCATTTATTGTTCATCGTTTTCTTCTTCCTTTTTATTTCAAATCTCTTTCCTTTCTTGCTCCTCCCATGATCAGGATTTGATTTAGCATTTAAATTCTTTCCATGTTTGTGTTGATTCTTGTCAGACGTTACACAATGTGTGTTCGAATCCAAATCCCTTTTCTATTTGGATCCATCCACGCTTTAATTATGTTTATTTGTTTTTGAATTAAATTTCGAATTCCCTTCCTCTTTTGATGTTTCCTTGTCCTGAATTAAATTTGTATTTGAATCCTTTCCATATCTGTGTTGATGAAATTTGTCAGCCGTTACATGTTTCGAATTCCAATTCTTTCCTCTTTTGTATTCTTCTATCTTTTGATTCTGAATTAAATTTGAATTCCTTGCGTTAATTGTCATTGATTTTGATTTCCTTAATTATAATTTACATTTGATTCTCGATTTCCTCTCATTAATGTCATTTAATTCCTTATTTTTGAATTCATTTTCTTCTTTAAGAATTGATTTCAATAAATTTTCAATTTGAATTCCCCCATTAATGACATTGATTTCAATTGATTCCTCCATTCAATTCATTGATTTCACGTTTTGATTTTCTTTCATTAATTGCATTAAATTTCAAATTTTGAATTCTTTTTCCCTGTATGAAATTTTGCATATGTTACACCGACTATAAAACATAGGCAGTGTTGTAAACAAAATGAAAATATGATGAAAATTCAAACTTATAAAAAAAAATGTGGCAGCTTTTTCCTTTTCGCATGGAGGTTATTTTTTCCCTCTTCACCATAAATTAATAGTATCTGAGTAAGACGAAAACTTTTGTGAGAAAAAAAAATGAAGACGTAAACGAAAACAAAATGGTATATTTTATTCAAATGACAGCTCAAGGTCACTAACTTCTCGTCGATAGTACAACATGTCAAACTAATTTGATTAAATTTATACTCTTGCTACATGATAATTGGATTGCTTAAGATTTATTGGGACAAAAGTATGATGTACATTTTCATTTCATGTTGAACACTTTTGTTGTTATATCTACTGCCCCCACGAACAGATTAAGAAGAATCCAAGAAAAGAACATATTAAAAATCTGAATTTGATCTAAAGCTTGTTTCAGATCCAGGCTGTGCAGTTTGAGTAGATTTGATGCTAACAATGTCGTCGCTAATTGCTGATTGTTACGAAAGGAGGGAGAGAGGAACCGCACGAACACAGAAGAACACGAAGATTTACGAGATTCACCCTAAATCATGTTATATCATCGGGAAGCGACGGCTCTTTTTGTTATGGAATAATGATGATTACAAGGATGAGTCTCTGTCTAGACCCCTAGGGAGTTTATATAATCACTCTCTTTGACAGATGATAGGAATTACATACGGACTGGAACTCTAAATAAATCCTCTGAAAATAGGACACCTATTTCGTGATAAAAAAATAAATCAAATCCAAATCACATACAGAATACCCTAAAAAGTTTTCGCTCTCTTGCAACCCCCACAGGGGGATCTCCCTTGACCTCCCACAGACTCGCTGACCGGACAACGAGGCTCTCGTAGGAGAATATGTATTCAGATTCTAAGACATTATTAACACTGATAAAATTGTAACAGTGGTGATACTGTCTCGGTCAGTCCTTTGTCAGAAAACATGAGGAATTCTTCCAGGATTAAATGTTCTGTTATGGGGGACAATATGACAAATAAAGAGTTTACCATTTCTTTCGGCTTCATAAACAAGAGTACCTTTTTAAATTTACTGGTCCACTCCTACTATATCAAATTTAAGGTTGTCAAAGGAAAACAATAATGTCAAGGGGAAAAAAACAAGAAATCAGAATGAATTTTTTTTTTTTGTGACAAGCATGATAAAGGAAATCATTAGTTTGCAATTGGTCAATTTAGTTAACCTTCATTGCCTTCTATTGTTGTAGTACTAAGATGGTTTACAGTAAAGGAAGTCATTTTTTTGTAAGGGAAACAAGATTCACGAACGGGGGTTTGGATAAGGTGACTAAACAGACACATAAAATTGACTAGTTAGGACTTTGGAGACACATACATACATGAACTTAAACGTATCTAGTGAACACTTATCATGAACATACGGCAGATAACATAGTTGCCTAAAACCTGCCAGATTAAGACCACTTGCTCACAGCAAAAGCCATCAGGAGACAGGAACCCTGTTTGGTTTGAATGTCTTGTTCTTCGGAAAAAATGCTGAAAGCATGCTTTTGTTGCGAGCAGGAGGTCTGCAAATCTCACGCCGCCCTGAGTTGTCTAAAGATGTGAATGTTGACGGAGGTTTCGAAACCTCAATTGTGTCCTGCCAATGGATAAATGACAAATCAGTTGCTCCCTGAAAGAAAATATAAAATGGATTTGAAGCCCAAATGATATGGGAAAAAAGTACACTCAATGAAAGAGTTGCAAAATGTTCCAAAGAGATGATGCAAGAAAGACTGAAAATGTTGCATACGCTACTGAGACGTTACCGAGATTGTGAAGCCAATTTACATATTTGGTGAACAGAAAAAAAATGCTAGTGTCAGGTTTACTTTGTCCACTGGTCAATTTCAACATATTTGAACATATATTATCTGAATTTCTATGCTTGCATGAGGTTAAAAAGACATGAAAAATGCCATTTAAAAGGTTACAACCGTGGTGTAATAGGCTTGTTATTTGTATGCAAGAAGAACCATAGCAGATAGCATAGAACATAATAACCACTTTCAGTGATATTGAAAAAGCAAGTCAAAGTTCTGGTCATGGAAGCTTAAATTCTTAAGCACGTTATACATTACCAAATGAAGTGCTTGAAGATGGAAAATGTTTATTTGAGAGTTGAAGATGGAAAATTTAATTTCTAAAAAAAAATGCTAATATTCTCTCAAAAAAAGAAAAGAAAAATTTGCTAATACTGTATTTTTACATAAAGTTTTAGGGAATTTTCTATAGTTAATTAGCACAAGAAGAGCAAACGAGGATCATTTATTAAGAATACTTCAATAGTGTGAAAATAATATAAAATATCACATACTCTCTCTCTCTCTCTCTCAAAAAAAAAAAAAAAAAAGAAAGAAGAAGATACTTATGGCTATCAGACTTGTTCATCAATATAAAATGCCTATTTACCTTCACGTCAGATGTGTGAGAAGCAAAATCAAATGATGGCCTCTGATTACTAGTCTGAAGATGAGATGATAAAGGTTTTGGACTAGGCTCTTCTGCTTCTGAAATCCAAATGAAATTGGTAAGATACAACTAATCCAAATATATGAATTTGCAACATAAATATGTTCAAGGTTGCACATACCTAGAAGATGGAAAACTTCAGAAGTCATTTTAGAGAATTTGAAATCTTTAACCCTGCTAGAAAGCAAACCTCATGTAAACCTCAGAGTCACTCAAAAAAAAGCTCAGAACAAAGAACAGAAACTTGCCTGAATGTTGAATCAGGAGTTTCATCTGATGCAGAGTTTGTCTCAGTTGCAAGGTGCCAAGAAAGAGTTTTTGATGCAGGCACACCTTTAAGTGAATGCAAGAGATTTAATTTTGAGCGTCAGCAATTTGTAAACAATGGAAATCAAATAATGTTTAAAATACAATGAAGTTGCACCTGTCGTATGATCACGATGTTTTGCTATAAGATTCCTCAAACTGTCATCTTGTAGCTTTGAACTATTCTCTACCCTATTACTTGTAGAATCTAGTTTTTGAAAACCAAAGGTTAGATAAAGAAACCCATATTACTGGAAGTGGGA
This sequence comes from Pontederia crassipes, assembly GCA_030549335.1. Classification (NCBI taxonomy): domain Eukaryota; kingdom Viridiplantae; phylum Streptophyta; class Magnoliopsida; order Commelinales; family Pontederiaceae; genus Pontederia; species Pontederia crassipes. The sequence continues at coordinate 3,184,375 of CM060184.1, forward strand.
AAAAAAGGATCAGGAATAGATATCTTAGCCGATACTTGGTAGAATGTAGTGTTTATGGTGCCTTGAAATTGTTCCGGACAGTAACTGTTGTCTAAGACCTTCCTTGTCCGTGTAAGTTTGGCAAGTCAGAAGTTGCTAAAATCGGATACATTAGATTCACTCTGAATTTCAGAAACGAGGTTTGGCAAATGGATGTGGTACCTGACCGAGGCATGCAATCTTGAGCTCAACAGTTGATATGTCTAACGCTTGTTGCTCAAAAAGGTCCGTCAGTTTGTAGGCAACGGTGCCGAGATGATCAACAGCGTTGACCAGAGCTCGCACACCATAGTCTTTCAGATTGTCTAGTACCCTGATAAATAATAAAAAGTGTTAAATGTGACGTACAAAGTTGTTCCATATGGCAAAGTCTTGCATTTGTTTCAGTCTCACATTTGCTTCTGTTCGCTGTGCAGGTAAGACTTTTCACAATACTCGGCAGCGGAGTAAAGTTGAGGTCTTAGATTCTTCAACTCCTGTACATGGTCGGTTAGCACAAAATTAGCGGTAAAACGTTTGGAAGAGACGTAAAATTCTAATTTTTTAGCTGGAAGGAGCCTCAGAGGATAATCTGAACAGCGACAATCGTGAAGAAAAATATACAAAATCGTCGGAAAACGATTCAAAAACGAATGGAACCTGCCCAAATCACGGAACGAGAGCGAGAATCGAACGAGGCCCTAGAAATGCAACGGATCAAACAAGAAGCACAAGCATAGAGGAACGAGTACGGGTGGCCAAAAGACTGCACAGAGGACACTGATCCAGATCTGGAGAGCTCAGAGGCAAAAGGAGAGGACGACGGAATCACCTGCAGGGCCTTGACGAAGCTCTTGCTCCGCTCCATGGAGGCCTCGTCGAAGGTCATCGCGCCGCCGTTCTCCAGTCCCCATTGTTGCATTGTGACACTCCCACAGCACCGCCGGCCGAAGGCGATCCGGCGAGCAAAAGAAGCGCAGAGAGGAGAGAGGACGAGAGCAGTTAATTTTAGGTCGGAGAGATCAGAAAGGTGAGATTTTTATTTTGGTCTCTCGACTTCTTGGTACCTTCAGTTCGCTCGTTTCTTTAATTGGAAGGCTGAGAGAGAGAGAGAGAGAGAGAGAGAGAGAGAGAGAGAGAGAGAGAGTAAAATGGAAGCAATACCGGGAAACGAGTTTGGAATATTTTTTAATTTTTCCGGTGAAAAGGGAAATTCCTTTCTTTTTTAATATTAAGTTATCAAGAAAAGAAGTCTTACTTAAATCATAATTCAATTTAAGAGTAATAATTGAAATTATTATTTTAAACAATTTATAAAAACATTATTACCTTTTATAAGTAATATTTAGTCGTTATCTTAATTTATCATATTATAACGATATTTTTTTTAAAAAAGTTATCCACAGTTTTTGTATTATAATTAACATAGATAAAGAAAAAAATTATCGTTGTGGTGTGTTATTCAATTTACAGTAACGAAATATCTATTTGTCATCATTTCATATGTAATTTTTTATTAGTTTTTTTAATCTTTTGATAAAAAATAATGACAACTTTCATATGGAAACATCGTTTCGATGGATATATGTATATATTTCGTATGCATTTCAATGCTGACGAAGATGTAAAATTTCATTTTCCTTTTGTCAAATAAACATTTATTTATTTTTCTTCAAGATATTTTTATTTACAATTTAAACGGAAAGAAAATCAAAGAAAAAATTGAATTATTTTTTCTCTGAAATTTTAGTTGAACTATGACATAAAAATGACCCTCATGGACGTACTACGTCATGCATCATTGGGGGGCTTTTTGATTGATGAGGAAATTATTACGTGGTGGGTCCACCAAGTAGAGACACAGCCAAAACACATGACGCCTTTGTCCTTAACTAAATTATACCCTGCATGCATTGCAATAATAATAAATATAAATGAGTATGGAACAAAATATATTAGTTTCTTTTTTTTTAAAGTGCCGTCTTACGAATTTTTCTAGAAGTTTCAATTATTATGAGAAACAACATTAACTATTTTATATTTTTAACACTCTCTCTTATAGAAAAATATTTTTTAAATAAGAATTTAATGAAATTTGAATTCTTAAACACCTTAAATTTTGCATTTAACGAAAAGAGTGATTTTTTACCAAACCTACTTGTATAAAGGATTTAATGTTCCTACTGTCCACTTAATGTAAGTAGCAAGATGCTCCATATATCTTGAGTCGTACGATCTGAGATCTACGAACCGAGGTTCAAATGATCTTTTGGCATGTCCGACATTTTGTTAGCCACTCCACGCGCTCTCCGCCAAACATTGCGATCGCCATCTCCTCACTACCGCGATCGTTGCCTCATCGTCTCGTCTCCTCTTCTCCTCTCATTGCCATCCTTTCCACCTCTCCTCTCTCCGCTGCCGTGCTCGTCGTCATCTTGCCCATCCTCTTGCCGATGCCCACCCTCATTGCCTTGTCGCTACTCACGTCGCTTCGCCGCCGCTCATCGTCTGCCTCGTCATCTCTTCTCCTCTCCTCGCAATCCTTTTCATTTCTCCTCTCTCCACTACTGCGCTCGTCGTCGTCTTGCCTCTCCTCTCACCGCCTTCGACTCTCTGCCACTGTGCTTTCTCCTCGCCGTCACCCCATTGTCGCCGCTCATCACCTCGTCGTCGCTGCACGCCTCGCCTCGCCGCCACCCGCGCTCGTCGCCTCGCCGATAGTCCAGTCGCAGGGCATCCAAGCGAGCGCCTGTGAGACTAGGCAAGCGTCGACGAGACGCAGCAAGCGCCAGTGAAACGAGGCGAGCGCCGGCGAGATGAGGCGAACGCCGACGAGGAGAGCACGGCAGTGGCTAGGGCGGTGGGAGAGGAGAGCGAGACGATAAAACAAATATTGACCATGCTGAATCGTTGGGTTGCTACAATGAACCGTGTCTTAGTTGATGTACCATAGATCTTTGGACGGCTTTAGATATAAAGAGCATCTTGCTACCCACTTAATAGCAAACCCATTAAATCCTTGAATAAATGGTATATAAACAATATATAGAAAACAAGAGTGGATTTTCTTGTTATTTCCTATATATTTGTTTATATACTATTTATTCAATATTACTTAAAAGAGTTTGAGTATTTACTAATGGAGGTCCGGATGAAGTTATACGCAAAAAAGTTTTTGTCACCATAATTAGAGGTCCAAAAAAATTTGAACTTTGCGGCAATTTTGTCTGTGATAAATCCTATAAAATTCGTCGCAAAATAGCATTTATGCGACATATTTTGAAACAAATTTTCGGACTTTAGGAAAATGTTCGTCGAAATTACATTTGCGATGAATTAGGAGGTCTGGTCCGTCAAAAGGGGAGAAAAAAATATATTATAAATTGAGAAAAATAATTTACCCATCATAATTTTTGACGAATTTTTCTTTCACAAATGGAAAGGATAAATTTCAAAATAAAATTTCACCACAAATTATGAAGAAAAAATTTCAACGAAAATTTTAAAAATAATATAATATAATGGAGGACAGAAATTCAAATCCTAAAATGTTCAATACTATATATTTTTAAATTTTGTGACAAATTTTTTCAAAAACAATTCGAGACGAATTTAAAATATATCGTAAATTGCGAAAGGAAAATTCAATAGTTATATCCTAAAAAAATATAATATATTGGAGCATGGGAATCCAAACTTTTGAAAGATTTTATTTTCAAATTTACGATAGATTTTTTTTCCTTGGTAGCTTAGGACGGATTTAAAATCGTCGCAAATTGCAAAATGAATCCATTCAAAATTTGTATTGTAATATATTACTAATATTAAGTATCCGATGATTCAATATTTGGATATTCAGACAAATCGATGAGCCGTTACGAATTGTAAAAGAAAAAAAAAATCAATCGATACATCTTTAATGATTAGCAAATTCTAATTCCGGACTGGAATCCGGTTTATTTCGGATTTAATCATAAAAGAAAATCGAAAAAATTCCTATTGTTCTAATTTAACTATATGAAAATTAATATGTATAATAATACAAAAATTTACTATTATTATTATCGATTAAATTACGCATATAATAATATAATATATGTTCAAGATATATTAAAATAAATATAAATATAATTTTTAAAATAATTTAATATTAATATAATATATATTATCGGACGATTCAAATTTTTATAATTCGAATCCAATCTCGACCCGATATCGATCATGTCGACACTCCTAATCAATGATTTTGAGTCGGTGCGAGACGGGAGGACCATGCTCGAGGGGTGTACACTGCCAACTAATGTGATCCCAAAAGGATAAAAAACACAAATATATTAAATGCAATAAGGAGCATTAATTAATATAGACGCATACTACATGTGCAGGAATGCGACTTCAGCCACATGAAATATAAAACGATACAAACGCAAAACTCCGACGTCCAGCTCACTAATATTAATAAAATAAATAAATAAATAAATAAAAAAACTTTAGTTAAGAAAGAAAGTTATAATTAATTTGCATCATGGAATTCTCAATTTCACAAGTTGTTAACAAACTACAGATCAGCAGTTGACCGATTATCGTCTTCTTTTTCCCTGTACAACGAATCTTAATTAATTACTCATGATCCTGCAAGTCCAAAGTTCATTAATATTAATTAGAAAAGCTAAAACAATAAGACAACATTAATTATAAATATTAATTAGAAAAGCTAATACAATAAGATATATAGTTCATTAATATTAATTAAAAAGGTTGATATATAGTTCATTAATATTAATTAGAAAAGCTAATACAATAAGATAAAAACATTTACACCAGCGAAAGCAGTAAGCCGATTTTTTTACCGAATCAATGATCATAATTAAAAATAGTGACGAGAGATATTTATTCAGTTTAATAATGTCATTGAGCTAATTAATTACATCTGAAAGTATAATTATAAATTGGCAGTTTCAAGTGATTAATGCCATTTTACACTGACGAATTATGAGTGAGCGGTGTCAAATTAAGCCCCCAAACAAACTTCATCAAGAGAGTAGAAGATCACAAAAAGAATAGAGAAGGCACATGATTTATACAGATTAACCCTTAAGATTAAGGTTACGTCCTGTAAAGTAATTTCACTATATCTTTGTTGGTGACAGCCGCCACACATATTACATGTAAAAATAAGTTATAAATAAGTCTCTCCCATCAAAATTCGAATAAAATAGGAAATAAACATAATCCAAACCACACGGACCGTCTAAACAAACTACACGAAACCGCCATCGGAGGCGGGATCTTTCGAACCCCCTTTTATCAGTACGTCAGCAGCACATGTAATTGAATAATACTCAGATTCTCTTAAACTCACATTGACGAATCCGATATGAGAAACAACGAGTCCTAAAGTATTCATCAACTCCAACATAATTCAAATTTTAAGGACACTGTCATAAAATTATGCTCTTATCACTTTTTTGTGAAAAAAAAATGTTAACTTTTAACACAATGTATGTCGAACAAATTAGTAATACGATCTAACATGCATGCATACATAGATACAGGAAAATGGATGTGTAAAACGTTTTTTTGAGATTCCACAATTCATCGGACATAATGATAAATTTCATTGAATATCTTCTAACTTTAATTTTTTATTAATTTTATTATTAAACTTTACTTTATAACCCGTCTATTTAATTTATTTTAACAATTACCTTTCCGGCACTAAATACTTAATTTTTCAATCATTTTGCTCAAATGAAGTTGAGCTGAATGCTATCCTAAAACCCAACCCACCGAGACCTTTCCCCTCTCCTTTCGGGGAGAGAAGGCATGCTCTTTCTTTTTTTTTTTTTTTGTTTAATTTTTATATTTTATTTTTAAATAAAATGTTATGTCAGCAAGATCATCAAAAAATTAATTATTTTTAGTCGAAATGGTAGTTGCTGAAATAAATTAATAATTAAAAAGTAGTCTAATTACACAATAAAATTGGAGGATAAAGTTAAAAAAGTTAAAAGTCTAATTACAATAATTGCCTTAAGGATTTTTTCAAAAAGAATGTCCATAATACTTTGATGATTCTCATTTGGCCGGCATTTAATTAATCGGCGTAAAGTTTTACATTTTCTATGTTATGTCCATAAGAATTCGGAGCTTTTTCATTGATAAAGCAGGAGAAGGTGCAAATATGTGACAAATTAATTATTTGGACAACTTCAAAACTCATTAATAATAAGAAAGATTAATTTTACCATTGTTCGGTCAGGTGATTTTTTTTATGAAAAAAAATGATCTTCAAATTTTGGATGAGTTTTTAACGCATAAAAGATCATTCTAATTTTTTTCGGAAAAAAACTCAACTTAGACGGTCTCGATTTCTTTTAGATCAGGGATCTACTTTTAAATAATATATTTTTAAAAATTATTATAAACATTAAATATACTATGAAGATGTTTTTTTAAAAAAATTTAACTCTATGTTTAACTATTTAATGTAAGTAAACCAAAATAACATATTATTACATTATAATTAAAAACATTCTAGTTAATTTTGTCCAAATTTTCTAAAAATATATTAATAACATAATCATATTCAAGTACAAATGTGTGATTGTAAATAAATAATATACCTAATCTAATAAATATGGATAAGAGAAACGGTAAAATTATAAAATATTATTTAAAAATTTAAGTAATAATTGTAACATACTGACTTTTTCAAATTTAAAATTAATTTTTGTATTTAAAATAAATTTAAAATTTTAGGATTTTGTTAAAGAAAAAGAAAGTTGAAAAGAAATAAAAGTTAATTAGAGGGTGGATAAAAGAAGAAGAAAATATAAGATAATAAATTATTAGATAAGGGGTAGGAAAAGAGGATTCCTACTTAGATCAGAGTTGAAGACTTGAAGTTATAACGAGATTAGAGATTAAAGGAGTCCTAATGAGAGTTAAGATAAGAATTTTATATCCAAAAATATTTAAAAGATAAAATAATATTATTTTATTCTATAAAATAAAATATAAGAATAATAATTATTTTTTAATTTAAAATTCAGGAATGATTATATTTAGGAAAGATAAAATTAAAGAAAATATCGTTAGAAGAGGATTAAGGATAAAGTTATAGAATTAAAGGAAAATGGTTTATATGGATAAGACTTTAAGAAGATGAGAGGAGAAGAGAAAAAGATAAATGATTTCTCAGTTTAAATTAAATAGATAAATACATAAATAAATAAATAAATAAATTAATTAATTAATTAATTCCGAAATTCTTCTTAAATAAAGGATAAAAGATGTTACAAAGAAATAGAATATGAATGAAGGAAAGAGAGGAAAAAGAAGGGAGGATATGAGTTCTTTTAATTAATTATAAATCAAGGAGTTTAAATATAGAGTTTAGAAGTTTTGAGGTTATTTATAACTTAATTTTTTGTTAGATAAACAATTATCTAGAAATTAGTTTAAGTCCCTGTAAATAGAACCCCATACCACATCTCAACCTTGTTGGCCAGAGAATAAGATTTTTAGCGAACTTTAAAGACTTCGTTCTCCCTCTTCGGTGCACGTGCATGACTGCTTGATGGGACATTGGTTTCGTGGATCAACTTGGTGTCACGGGAAGGTGATTTCATGGTTAGCTGTCGCCGGAACTCACCGAGAAACGCACCCTAAGTTTCGATTTCATTCAACCTAAAAATGTCCAAGTACATAAGATTTCGAATTCACTTTTGAATACGATTTCTTAATGAAATAGATAAGATGATGGATAAATTAGGATTGGATGATGTTCTCCTATAACACATGAATAATTCTACATCGTTTTGTGCCGAAAGAAATAATGTACAAATAGTAATAACATGCTAAAATTTTGGTAAAACAGTACTAGAGTTCCAGCGGTCAAAACCCAACCCGTGTAAAGAGGAACCTAGTCCGGGTTCTTTTGTAAATTTGAAATTTAGCACGACGTTGCTCCAAACCCGATTCGGATTTGGAGCCAACCCGGCCCGAGCTTTGCCACAATTTGTCTTGGGGAATCGAATCTTTTTCCACTACCTGACTCGAATGGTCTTTATACTCGACTCGGGTAGTATTACATCCCGATCAGAACGATTATATCAGTAAACTCGGCTTGAGCCACCCTCGAACTCGGCCCGAGTTCTGCCAACAAGGGAGTTATGTTCCATGCAGAACTCGATCTGAACTCAACCGAGCACGATCCGAACTTAGTCAAAACTCGGCCCCAATTTACAAGTACCCGACCGGATTCTATTGAATAGATTAGAGTTTCTTTTGTTATTTGGTTATTAAATTATGATCCGATTATTATTTCTTCATGATGATTATGCTACATATAAAATAATAAGAATGTTAAATAGGTCAACAGATAAAAGATGTAAAAATGGAGCTTTAATTATGTGCACTGATTGTAAATGGAATTGAATGAAAAATTGAAGGTGGGTATTAATAGCCCTACCACGCTAACCAAAATAGAAAAATTGAAGATGGATATTAATAGCTCCATCTCCACTGAGATTTAAATAAACGAATCTCACTATTTATTGGGTTCGTCATTGTCCTACTTTTGGTCCTGGTTTGATCCAACTTGCCCCTACATGAAGTGTCATAAATGACCATAATAAAATAAGTTGAGCTCGTATTAGGATACCACATATAAATGTCCTGGGAGTGTTCAAATAAAAGATGCAATGAAAAGAATAGAAAAAAACATAAATGAAATGACAGTAGAGAAGACAATTGAAAGAACAAGAAAGAAAGAATGGAAGAACATATTAGAAAAGTGAAAGAACAAAAAGAATAGAAGTAGTTCTCATATTGAAAGCTTGCCTATTTTTATTAAATCTTCTCATCCATTTGTATTGTCTTATATACCAAGTAGCTTATATTCATGAAAATTATATTTTCCTATGTTTGAATCCCAGAGGTAATGAAACTAAAGTAAGGATGGAGGCGTGGACAACAATAACGTTCGGGGTAATTGCACATGGAAGTTGAGTCAATTAGAACTTCTATATTTATATGATGTAAAGTTGTTACCTTTGGATGATTATTAGGAAAGAGTAGTTAGAAAGAAAAGTCGCTTTCACACTCTGTTAAAATAAATATTTAAATATTATTTCGCTTTCGCATAATATGTAAGAAAGATAAAAAAAGAATGAAGTGTAGGTAACATAGTCCAAAATAAGCCCAATTGTCACGTGGCAGGATAGTAAAATTTTGGGATGTGACAGTTGATATCAGAGCTAAAGTCCTAGGTCTTCCTTAGGTCAAAGTAAGTTGAAAGTCCATATGCAAAACATCACGAATAGTTGCCACGCCATCCAAAGTAAGTTAAGTATGTTTTTTTATATCTATTTTATCATTTTCAAAGAATGCATTGACATTGTACATGATCAAGATGATTCACAAAGATAGGTAGGCATGCCTTAGGGGTAATATCGACAGTGATTGATAAATTGATTTACTGCAAAAAGTAGTATAAGAATAGTAAATGAAGAGTATGGTAATTACAAAGAATCTCAATATAATGAGATTTAGATAAGTTCCTTGAGTCAATATTACTCCAAACATAATGGGATTGACTTTTGAGATTGATGAGTTGCAAGGTTAAAAAGAGAAATAGGACATGTTTGGAATAGAAAAGAAGAAGCTCATTTAGTATGAGTGGTACTTAGAGTACTTCACGTAATTATCTCATTTAATATTATATGAATACATGGATAAGTAAAGTAAAATATTATGGGTTATGATAAGTAAAGAAATTAATGTATTGGAAGTTACCAAAATGATATGATAAATTCCTACATAGAGCAAAATTCGATGAAGAATTTTATTTTTTTAAAAAAATTTTGTAATTAAAATAAATACAAAATTTATGATTTTGTTAAAGAAAGAAAAAGTTGAAAATAAATAAAAGTTAGTTAGATGGCGGATAAAAGAAGAAGATAAGATAAGATAAGAAAAGTTTTGAATGAGAATATAAGTGTTATTACATAAGAGGTAGGAAAAGATTAGTGATTTAAAATTTAATTTGATTAGGAGAAGTTATAATGAGATTAGTGATTTAAAATTTAATTTGAATTTAACTAAAAGTTCAGGATATAAAGGAATCCTAATGAGAGTTAAGATAAGAGTTTTATGTAAAAAGTTATTTAGAAGATAAAATAGTATTTGTTTATTATTTTATTATAAAAATTAAAAGATAAGAATAATATTTATTTATTTAGTTTTGAAATTCAGAAATAATTATATTTAGGAGTGATAAAATTAAAGAAAAAAATAGTTAGAAAAGGATTAAGGATAAAGTTATAGAATTAAAGGAAAATGTTCTATATGGAAAAGACTTTAAGAAGACGAGAGGAGAAGAGAAAAAATAAATGATTTCTCAGTTTAAATTAAATAAAAAATTTATTTGTTTAATTAATTCTGAAATTATTCTTAAACAAAGGATAAAAGAGGTTGCGAAGAGATAGAATACGAATGAAGGAAAGAAAGGAAGAAGAAGGGAGGATATAAGTTGTTTTAATTAAAGATAAAACAAGGAGTTTAAAAATAGAGTTCAGAAGTTGAGTTGAGGTGATTTATAACTTATTTTTTTATTAGATAAACAATTATTCAGAAATTAGTTTAAGTCCCTATAAATAGAACCCCATACCACATCTTTGTCCAGAGAATAAGATTTTTAACCAAGACTTTGTTCTCCCTCCTCAGTGCACTAGTGTGATTGCTTGGCAGGGCGTTGGATTTGCGGATCAATCATGTGTCACGGGAAGGTGGTTTCGTGGTCAGCTGTTGTCGGAACTCATCGAGAAACGTGCCCTAAGTTTCAATTTTAGTCAATTTTAGGTATGTAAGATTTCAGATTTACTTTTAGATACGATTTCTTAATGGAATAGATAAGATAATGAGCGAAATATGATTGGATTATATTCTCTTATAACCCATGAATAGTTCTAGATCATTTTGTGTAAAAAAGAATAATGTACAGAAAGTTATAGCATGCTAAAGTCTTGGTAGAATAGTGCCAAAGTTTCGGCAGGAGAAACTCGGCCTGCGTAAAGAGGAACCCAGCCTGGGTTCTTCTGTAAATTTGAAACCCAACACGACGTTACTCTGAACCCGATCCGGATTCGAAGTCAACCCGGCACGGGCTTTGCCATGATTTGTCTCGAGTAATCGAATCTTTTGCTGACTACTCGGCCTGAGTGGCATACAGGTCAACAAACTCAGCCCGAGCCACCCTCGAACTCGACACGAGTTCTGCCAACAGAGGAGTTGTGTTCCATGCAGAACTCGGCCCAAGCTCAACCGAGTACGGTTCGGGCTCAGTCAAAATCAGGCTCGGGTTACAAGCACTCGGCCCCGATTCTATTGAACATATTAGAGCTTCTTTTGTTGTTTAGTTATTAAATTATGATTCGATTATTATTTCTTCATGATGATTATGCTAAACAAATAAAAGATTGTAAAAATAGAGTTTTATGTGCACCGATTGTCAATGGGATGGAATGAAAAATTTGAAGGTGGATATTAATAGTCCCATCACCCTAATGGAATAGAAAAATTGAAGATGCGTATTAATAGCCTCATCACCCCTAAGATTAAAATAAACATATCTCACTCTTTATTAGGCCAGTATTTTTGGTCCTGATTTGATCCACTTTGACCCTACATGAAGTGTCATAAATGCTCATAATAAAAGAATTCGAACTCGCATTAAGATAACACATACAGATGTCCTAAGAATGTGTTCAAATAAAAGCCGTAGTGAAAATTGCAAAGAACAGAAAAGAACATAAATGAAATCATAGTAAAGAAGAAAATTGAAAGAATAGAAAAGAAAAGAAAAGAATGGAAAGAATAAAAGTGGTTCTCATATTGAAAGCTTACATATTTTTATTATGTCTTCTCATTAATTTGTATTATCTTATTTACTGAGTATTTTATACTCATTAAAATTTTATCGTGAAACTAAAAATTAAGGATGGAGAAGTGGGCAGCAACAACGTTCATGGTGATACAAATTTGCACACGAAAGTTAAGTCAATTAGAATTGCTATAGTTATATGATTTAAAGTTAAGTTACCTTTGAAAGAATATTAAAAAAAATAATTAGAAAGAAAAGTCGCTTCCGTACTATGTTAAAAGAAGTATTTAAATGTTATTTCTCTTGTGCATTATATGTAAGAAAAGCTAAAAAAGAATGAAGTGTAGGTAACACGGTTCAAAATAAACCTAATTGCCACGTGATAGGATGGTAAAATTTCGTAGTGTTACAGTAATTAATTATATTAATTTTGAAAAGTATTTGGTTCGGATCGGGCTCCTTCGATTTTCTTTTGATAAGGAGTCCTAATTTAAACGAGTGATTTTATTTATTCCGAAAGATCAACCTAATTTTTAGTCGGAGGCCATATTTTAAATTTTTTCGAGTTGATTTTTTTATTTAGTTAGGTTTTTTTTATTGTTAGGTTTTTATTTACACCCCTACCTTCAACGGCGATTATTTCGATTCTGAACGTAGCAAGAATTTGGTTTCAGTTTATTTTACATTAATTATAGAAGAAGCAATATATGTAATTGAATTGGACAAATGACTCAATTATAGAAGAAGCAATCGTGCTTGTTTCGAGATATATATTTTTTTAAATCTCAATTTGGCAGGTCTCGATTTATTATATAAGATTTTATTAGCCTCCTCAAAAATAATATATTTATCGAGTTTCCAAGTTATACTTTTTTTTATGGAATGAGTTAATGACGAGGAGACACAATTCAATTGAAGAAATATATCCACCCTTCTACCAGGGACGGGTGGGAGGGCCAACGTCATAACTCATCGCATAGAAAATAATATTTATTAATATTTTATAATTCAATTTATCTTGTAGAGATTATTATTTTTTTAAAATTATAAAAATATCTATAAATAAATTAATAATACTTTTTATAGTTTCCTTCTCTATATAAATCATCAAATTGTAAGAAGAAACTCATTTTTATAGTCGAGTCACAGGGCATCCAAGCCAGCGCCAGTGAGACGAGGCAAGCGTCGACGAGACGAAGCAAGCGCTAGCGAAACAAAGCGAGCGCCGGCGAGACAAGACGAACGCCGACGAGGCGGCGAGGAGAGCAAGACGTTGTCTAGAGCGGTGGGAGAGGAGAGCGAGACGATAAACCAAATATTGACCATGCTGAATCGTTGGGTTGTTGTAATGAACCGCGTCCAAACCCATTAAATCCTTGAATAAATGGTATATAAACAATATATAGAAAACAAGAGTGGATTTTCTTGTTATTTTCTATATATTTGTTTATATACTATTTATTCAATATTACTTAAAAGAGCTTGAGTATTTACTAATGGAGGTCCGGATGAAGTTATACGCAAAAAAGTTATAAAATAGAAAATAATTCAATTTATCGTGTAGAGATTATCATTTTTTTAAAATTATAAAAATATCTATAAATAAATTAATATTACTTTTTATAGTTTCTTTCTCTATATAAATCATCAAATTGTAAGAAGAAACTCATTTTTAATATTCTTGTGAAAGTTGTTTTTTCGTTATCTTTGTTTCTAAAAGAATCCCTTTTGTCCTTTTATTATTTTTTATTTATCTAATTTCACTTTGTCATTCATTATCATTTGAAAAATCTAAATAAAAATTTGAAAAAAAATAGCTGTCCATTTGAAAAGTGGGAAAAATATATAAATATAACAACAACAAAACCTTATCCTACTAGATGGGGTCGGCTACATGGATCATACGACGCCATTCCGCTCTATTAGTAACCAAATCTTTCGGTATATTATTCACCAATAGATCTTGCTCTATTAGTTCGCCAAGTGTCCGTCTTGGCCTCCCTCTCCCTCTTTTAATCGGACTCCAGATTATTTGATCTACTCTTCTTACTGGCGCATCTAATGATCTTCTCTGAGCATGACCAAATCATCTCAAACGGTTCTCTACCATTTTCTCACTAATAGGAGCCACTCCGACTCGTTCACGTATATGGTCATTCCTAATCTTATCTAATCTTGTATGACCACACATCTATCTCAACATCCTCATCTCGGCTACCCCCACTTTACGTTCATGTTGTCCCTTCTTAGCCCAACATTCATTACCATATAATATTGTCGGTCTTATAGCAGTACGATAGAATTTCTCTTTAACTTTATTGAGTACTTTTCTATCACAAAGAACTCAAATGACTTTCCTCCACTTACACCAACTAGCTTGACTTCTATGATTAATATCGTCATCAATCTCACCATCTTGTCTTGTAATTGATTCTAAATATTTAAACTTTGTCACTTGAGAAATTATATCCTCCCCTAGCCTAACTTCCAAATCGTCTCTAAGATGTTTATTTGTTAAATTGCTATGCATATATTCTATTTTATTCCTACTTAAACGAAAACCCTTTTACTCCAACGTATTTCTCCATATTTTTAATTTTGTATTAATCTCTTCTCTTGAATCCGTTAAAAGTATTATATCATCCGCAAATAGCATGCACTTAGGTACCACCTCTGTGATACTCTCGGTTATAGCATCGATAACTAAGTTAAATAGATACGAGCTTAAAGCTGATCCTTGATGCAGGTCAATTCCTATAAGAAATTTATTTGTCTCACCTCCGGGTGTCCTAACCCTAGTCAATGCCTCATCGTACATATCTTGTATTACCTTAATGTAGGCAACACTCACCCTCTTTTTTTGCAAAGCTTTTCAAAGTACATCCATTGGTACCCGATCATACGTCTTCTCTAAGTCAATGAAGCCATATGTAAATCTCTTCTCCTACTTTAATACTTCTCCATCACCCCCCTTAGTAAATAAATTGCCTCTGTAGTGGATCTTCCTGGTATGAACCCAAATTGTCTCTCAGAAATACTAGTCTCCATTCTCAATCTATGCTCAATCATTTTTTTCCATAATTTCATTGTGTGACTCATAAATTTAATCCCTCTATAATTTGCACAATTCTAAATATCCTCTTTATTTTTGTAAATAAGAACTAATGTACTTAATCTCCAATCAAATATATAAATACAAATGATCATATTTTAAATATATTTTTTTACAAAGGACAATAAGAAAAGGGTAAAAGAAACCTACGGAGCAGTAACTTTTTTGCATCCCTGCTGAGCGCGCCATCCACCGCTGAAATGAAGATCCGTGGCCAAGATTTCACCTAAAAAGTAATTAATCATGACCATTGATTGCAAAGAGACGACCCATATTTGAAGACATGTTTAAAGAGGATGATAAATTGAATCCCTAGCTGCCACAGCCGGAGTTTGCTGGACGATATTTGTTGGATGGCCGGAGTTTGACGAAGTTCTCAAAACAGTCGTCTCCCATCTCACTGTATATGAACCCTTAACTCTTTTCTTATAATGATTGGATTCCATCTTTGGCTTCTGCTCAACGGAGCTATCCTATTCAACGCAGCAAATCGCTTCATCATTCCTCCATTTTTTCCGGCACCACTGACACCACTTGTTGCCGCTTCTCGCTGCAAAGACTGTTGTGATCCTACACCGCTTGCCTTGTGCTGTTTGCTGAACCGCTTTCTTGTTCGCTCCATCGTACTACTCTTGCTGCCCCTCTAGTTTTGCTTGCTCTGCTGCCTATCATGCCGCTGTTGCTGCCCTGCATTGTTTCTCTATTGTGCTGTTGTCGCTATCCCACTGCCCGCCGTTCTGTTGTTGCGGACTTGCATTATTTGCTCCATCGTGCTGTTGTTGCTGTCTAGGGCCATGGATCTTCTATTGGATGGTGGATTAGGCGCTCAGCAGGGATGCAAAACATTCGCGCTCCGTAGGTTCCTTTTACCCATAAGAAAAATAACAAAGCCGAAGAGGAAAGATAGAAAAAAAGAAAAATTTTATAGTATAAATAATAGATAAATGAATGTAAATGATCCGTCTAAAATAGCTGCACACTAAGAAATAAAGGAAAGTTTTATAATAAAAGTAATTAATTTGCAACAATAAATGAGCAGAAGAGAATAGACGGACGGAAGAAAATATCTAAATTTTAGTTTATTTTTTATAAATCTTAAAAATTAATTTAATTCAATTCAAATTTAAATTTAATTTTGTGGGCTAAGTGGATTTGGCACATCAAGAAATAAAAAGCATGAAGTTAATATTTTTAAGGGGGAGTAAGCGTGAGAACGGCCCGCCTGGCCCGCACCCATTCGATTTTTCTATATTTTTTCTAATCCGATAAGTAATCGGATCGCAACCGAATCTCATTTCACAAGACTCGATTAGATTCGGATTATAAAAAATTTTAGACAGTGTCTCGACCCAATAATAATATTATTTTAATATATTTCAATCATTTTAAAAAAATATATTAATGGTAATTTAATTCAAAATTTATATTTTATTTATGTATCTTAAACATAATTTATATTATATTATTACATTTGCTTAATTAATAGTTATTATATTTATATAATAGTATTAAATACATTTATTATTATATATTTTTTGTTTATTATGATCAAATCGGGACAATGAATTTATTTTTCAATTTTTGTCCTAATTTGATCGGGATCGAAACGATTTTGCAAAAAATCGAAGCAATGTGGATCGATCGAAATTCGGTCTCGAACCTAGATTTGCTCACCCGTTATTAAGAGATATGACAGTCATTAATCACTTTATATTGTCCAATTAGTTTTTATTTAGGCTCTTTTCGCCTCCATTTGTGGTTGGAACTTGAAAGCTCACCACGTGACATCCGAGACATCACGGATTAGTCAGATGTGTGGCAATCACGATACTAAAGGCCTATTTGGCTTAACTAATATAGAATAACTAATAAGTTGAAGTGCTGATAAGTATTTTATTAATTAAAATTTATTTTTAAAAATAAGCAGTTACACGTTTGGATAAATTTACTTATATTAATAACAACTAGTTACTTATGAGACAAGTAATTGACTTATTTTTTTGAAAGAAAATATGCACTCCTCCCTTTGCTTATTTTTTTGACTTATAAGTAGATTTGATATGTCATTGTCAGCTAAATTTTTAAATTATCAAATACTAAGATTTTTTTAAATTAATTTATAAGTGACTTATAAGCTTAGTCAAAAGTCCATAAATATCGTGTTGCGAGTCATGGACATATCCTTATTTTCTCTCTCTTACATTTCTCTCACAAATTAATTTATTTATTATAAAATAATTATCAACACTTGTAATTTCATTAAAAATTTTAACATTTTGTTAAATAAAAATTATTATATTTAAGTAATATATTTTTCACAATTTTTAATAAAAAATTTAATTTATACAGTTATGTTTATTAATTAATAAAATTATATTGTATATTTATAATACTTATATTTTATTTAAACACTTACCAAAATTAATATACCACATCAATTTTTTTATGTCATATCAATTTTTCATCACTATGATGTTCTACTACATTTAAACACTTATCAATTCAAGTATTCACGTAAAATAAAAAAAAAAGAGCTAAATATTCTATTAGGGTTATGTTACGAAGCTCTTATATATGGTGAATTCAAGTTATTTATGATAAAATAATAAATTTTATGTAAGCTTAATTGTATCTACGCGTTATGCTGCTCCATTTGTTGGGTAAGTTTATTAGAGCTTATTTGACTCGTGGCCTACTACGATGTCCTTATGGACCATGTTTAATTAAGTTTTTCTTCTGATATTAATATTTATTTATCATATTTTGTTACGGCAATTATTTCATTTTTATTATGTCTTATTTTGTGACCATTTTTACTGAAAATAGAGGTGTTAATATTATCAGTATTTATCAGCTAATGCAATATATTATAAATAACTATATGACTTGATATTATCACTATATATCAATATGCCGAAAGATATTATCACTATTTAGGATGATAATTTATTTTTCGATGTAATATCTGAAATCCAGAGTAAAAAGCTTCACAATCTTCACTTATTCCTGATATTTATTATTCTTCTTGTAACGATATTATGAAATTAAATAATTTTAAATAAGATTTGAAGTCCGTATAAGTTCATGAAATTAATTTTCGAATTAAAATAAGATAAATAAAGCGTATTATACAGTTAGATTATGTTTATTTTTATCTTAAACTAATATTACATGGCATTTTATGTATTTTAATTTGTGTCAAACTCATATTTGTATATTTCAATATAAAAGTCCTCCTGGTGGAAATAAAATAATAATATTTTTCTGCTTTCATTTTCCATTGAGCTTAGTGTTATTTTATCATGAATATTTTATTTTATTTAGGACCTCGGAAATTAATATCGTTGTTTTCATATCGTTAGATATTTCCTATATATGTTTCATATGATAATGATATATAAATATGAATATTTATCTCCTGGACTACAAGGTAATAATTGGGCTCAACTCTTGCGATCCATGGGCTTCACCTCATTTAAATTTTGATATTTTGTTGTAACGTGCCATCCAGAAATAGTGACGAAAGTACTTTGGAGGGTCGGATTTGTTCTAGAACTATTTTTTGAATCGGTTTTTAAAATTAAAAAAAAAATCATCCTAAAATTATTTTGAAAAAAATAAAAATTATCTTTTAATGGATCGATTTTTTTGAAACCCTATTTTTATATTGAATTAACTGAACAAACTGATACAAAAGGAATTCAAGTGCAAATAGCAGGTATAACATTTGAATCAATAGAGAACATTTTCTTCTGTATGAATCGATATTATTACATTCCAATTCTTTTCTGATACCTCTCAAGAAAAAACTATATAATTATATTTTATAAATATATTTAATAACTTAAAATTAATATTAAAATATTTAATTTTATATTAAATATAAAATATACTACTAAAATTTTAAAGTTATTAAATGAGAGTTTGATAATATGATAGAAAAGTATGAAATGTTATACAAAAAATAGTATATCTATAATAAAAGAATTAATAACATATATATTAATTATATAAATAAAAAAATGGGACTTTACGATTTTTTCGGATGGAGCCTAATTTTAGTGGGTGAATTTTAATTTATTAAAAATCACTTTAAGTCATACTTGGACTCCTAATTTTTTATTTTTTCGATTCAATTTTTCTAAGTCGAATGAGTTTTTCGAATTGGTCGAATTTTTCTTACACTCGTATCCACAAATTGCATACCAAAACATTTAATATATCAAGCAAGAACGAGACTCTGTTTTACAGTACTGATATCGAAAAATATTGAAGTTTTGAGAATAACCTGAAAACGCGTCAGAGAAGTTACAGATTTCATTGATGAGAATATTAAGATTGGTGGCATCTTGTTTAGAAAGGAATCCGATGCCTAAACCAGAAGCTTTGCAGTGTATTAAGATCGTATGAACTGTGATCAACTTGATTTATGTGCAAGATGCATGTCATCTAATTATTCGGGCACCAAAGCAACAGCTCAAAAGAAGATATCAAGTGGTGACGAGAAAGCATGTTAGAACAAATTTAGCAACAATTCGCTTCTAGTCGCAGTTGTAAAGGAGTAGTCGGTTCAAGGTTGCCATATTCCTAACAAGGAGACATTTTTCTTTAAATTTTTTTTTTTTGGTCTTAAGTGGGGTGCCTAATCTGATGTAAAGTTGCACACATCATATGGTCTCCTTTCCTCATAGTTGCATGCGATCAGACTCAAATATGCTTTCAGGTTCATCTGTTGTTGGCTCATTGAATCAGAAATGTTGTTTGAGTTCACCATGTCCTTGAAACCTCAATCTTGCCTAAATATAAGAAGAAAGCATATGATTATCTCATCTGATCAATTTCTAGAGAAATTACTCATGCATGCCAACCTTGTTTTTAACAAAGAACAAATAGATCATCAGCAGCATAAGCAGTGGCTGATGTGGCATTGTTCCTGCACTGACAGTTCTGGGACATCTCAAGTAAGAGATGGACATTGGAGCTCCATATATGATGACCAGTCCTTAACCATGACTAATTCAATACACAAAAAAACTAAATCAGGCTGTGTAGTGTGTGATTTCATCCTCCTTGCTCAACTAGTGGCCAATGCCTATTTCCTTGCTGGATTAGATCCTATTCAAATGTATGTGGGTCAGGGGCTTATGTTCTTGGTTCTGGATCGAGTACACTACAAGGGAAAAGAACTGACAAGAGACCCAGTTGTATCTTGCCACGTTCATCAAATCTGCCTTCCGTGATCTGGTTCTTGCTTGCATGTATATACAACCATCCTGCAAAACTTTTTTAATTGTCTCTATTCAGTCCACCGTTCGTCCCCTTGCTGTATTGTCCACCTTCCACTAGAAAAAAAAAGGAATGAGAGAGAGACTTCATACAGCTCTGAACACCACAAAATCCATGGCAGTGCAATTCCTGTCGCACATTCAGATTTTGTCTTCCAACCTTCCACCAAGAGGTAGTTCACTGTTAATGATCAACACCTAAACTCGAAATCGATCTCAGTGACGTCAAGAACTTTAAGTTTGCAAGGTAAGTGACAAGGCATTAATCTCAGAATCATAAAGTGGGAAAAGTTCTGGTGGCATATTGGCATTGCTGGATCCGCCAGCTTTAATTGTCTGAAACTTTGACGTAAGGTTCCAATCAATGCCAAAGGGAAGAAAAATGCTAAAAATCATTGTTAAAACTCTTGTTTTTTTGTTATCTGATCCAAAAAAAACTCTAACTTGTTTTCTTACAGGCTCAAATAGTATAAAAGAACAGAAATGCAATAACACGAATTGTTTCATATGTATGCATTGTACGAATCGATTGGAAGAAGAATAAAAAATGAACAATCTTCGCATCCTTGACTTGAATTGTACAGTTGTGTTAATTGCTGTCCTCAATATGAAAAATGACCAATCAATATCCATATACTGATGCACATCTCCCTCTCCATCTGCATGTCGTGTCCTGCATGTTTGACTGCGCTGTGCTCGACCTGTTCACCACATGCGGTGCAACTTTGTTGCCTCCTTTGGACGAGGGGTGATCAATGGATCCATGACTGGTTTGCAGATGGTGTGGGGACGAGATGATACTATACGCTCAGATCTCCGGGGAATCCTTGGACGATACGGAAGCTTCTATGTCCTTCAAGTCCGAGCTTGCTGATCTCAAGTGAGCAAGAAACTTGCTGAACTTGGGCTTCTTCTGTGTAATGGCTATGGAGACGTCGTTGGGGAAGAGGTCCCTAAGGATGAAGGCGTGGACGATGGTCGTGATGAGCAGAGCTGTCACGGTGAAGGTGGCAATGGCGGAGAGTCCAACTGAGAGGGCCTGCGTTAATGGATTGGTGACCTCCAATGAATACCTGATCGTCGCGACGGACGCACCGGTCATTGGAAACGTGTACGCCCACCATGCGAGGGAGAACCTATACATTCAAATCCAAAGAATGATCGTATCAAGAAAGGTTGCATGCATAATGCAGACATGGTCGATCTGTGAAGCGAATGAGAAAATTCACATACCTTATGCCTCGAAAAAAGTTAACTCGAACAGCCTGCAAGATCGCCAGTCGCCACAAAGAGAAAAAAAACCTTGTGTTAATTATCAGTTCGACATGGTTCGCAGTTGTATTATATGGGACAACGGAATTAAGATGGAAGCTTACGAGAGAAATGTAGAGGAAGAGAGCGATGGAATATGTAATTCTCGATCCGTTGTCGAAGTCGCCACGAATATTTGCCCACGCTACACAGGCGACGCTGGGCGCTGCCACGAAAAGGAAGAACACCGGGTGGAGGTCCTTGGGGAGTGCGGCGTTCGTAGGGAGCCTTTGGTACAAGGTGACAAAGAGAACGATGTAGTGAGCCAAGCCGACGGCAAAGAAGAATATAGGGCCCTCTTTCAGACCCATGGACGCACCCAACAACGCTCCAACGAAGTTGCCCACGATGGAGAGGTGGTTCGAAGGGTTGGCCACTTTGGAGAGCCTGCGTTCTCCGCCGGACATCCACTGGCCATAGATCTTGAGCTCTAGGCAGAAGATCGGAGCCATGAGCACGTACCACACGGCGGGTCGCAAGTTCACCGCAATTGATGGTGGCACGCCGATAGCCAAGAAAAGGCAGGCGATCCAAGGAGCAAAGAAAAAATTGACACGGACCGGGTGGTAGTACTCGCGTCGAACAGCTTCGAAGTAGAAGATAACTTTCAATAGGTAGATGAAGGAGATGGTGACCATCAACGCCAGCGATATGAACCATAGGACCAAGTTCACAATCAGGCTTACATGCAGGAAGCTCATGGAGGACGTGGTGGCCAATGTCTTCCACAGAATGGCCTGACTGCTGACGCCGAGGCAAATACCAAATGTGTTTATGGGAAAGCGGAGAAGGAAAGGCCACTTCTTGTCTTCGGGAAGCACTGAAACTTCTGATGGCTGCAAAAGAAAAAAAAATAGCGATGCCAAATGAGATTAAGATCAAGAATAGAAATATACTGTAATGACCAACAACACATGCATGCATACCCTGAGAGTGTCCAGCTCAGGGCCTTCCAAGGCAGTGAAGTAGCGTTCTACTCTTGGAACAGCCTCTGCTTCAAGAATACATGGATCAATTGCCTCCAGGTCTAGTCCATGAGGCTTCCCTCGCACGTTGGATAATTGCCTTTCGAGCCTCCCAGACCACGTCTTGAAGGAATCGAAACGTGTATCCCTCTGACTATTGCATCTCATCGTCTCCGCTGCCGCTGGCGTCATCTTTGCCCCGATGGGTATGGACTGAGAATAGAGTAATCCAGTCTTCATAACTTGTTGCAACGTGACCGCGGATGGAGCAGTAGTTTGATCAGCCTTCTCATCGGCAACCATCGTTCTGTGTTCATCATCGCCGCCTAATGCGAGGCTCTTAACATGTCCAAAGTAAAGTCCTGACGGAGACGCCGGCACGCTGATGGAAATGGCGTATGAGTGCTGCTTTTCGCAATGATGCGGAGGATTGACGGCGGCAGTTTTAGCAGCTTCAGATTCCTGAAATAAGCCATCCACCGATTAGCTAGTAAGAACTAGAACGGATCCTTGAATGAAACAACACAATCTACGATCAAAGTTCTGCTGAAGAAGAACTGTGAATTCATCTCACCGTCGCCGGTTGAGACTGGCAGGCCACGCCGCTCCCCAACTCAACAGTATCAAAACCGGGCACGCCCTTCGATGCAGCGCACTCCAGGAGATCTGGAAGGTCCACCGGAGAAACTTGATGTGGCTGTACACGAAGATTTCTGCTCTCCATTTGCCCTCGATCCAAAATCACACCTTTAAACGCTGATCCGAATTGTCGTATTAGTACACGAAAATTTCTGCTATAACAAAGGAGATGTATTAGTACTCCAGGCGCATGCATGCAAAGCACTTATTTCAGACTTCTAAGTGAATGCATGCATGCGCAGCTCGAATTGACGAAGCAAAGCACGAGAAGAGCAACGCTGCCGTGCCTCCCATATAAATAGGTATGGACCGGGCCCCATGGTGCAGACACAGCACGCGTTATGCGACTTTTCTTTCTATCTTTATTTTGCCAAGGAGAGAGGAGGAAAGAGGAAAAGGCAAAAAGAAAGGAAAGACTCGATCGAAAGACTTTCTTAATAACGAGAGTGAAGTGCTGTACGTTCTCCAGTGAGAAGCCGGAGGACCGACGTCCGATTTGTCACGTTCTCCAGTGAGAAGCCGGAGGACCGACGTCCGATTTGTCCTCATATGTTGGTTTCTTAATTTGCTAAGGAGAGAGGAAAAGGCAAAGAAGGAAACAAAGACTCGAAAGACTTTCTTAATAACGACAGTGAAGTGCTGTACGCTCTCCAGTGAGATGCCGGAGGACGGTCGCGACGTCGCCGTCGCCGGACGTCCGGTTTGTCCTCATATGTTGGTTTCTTGAAGCATATGTAACTCGTGCCTGACCAGAGAGCTGGTGGAACCCCAACAAAAAGGAAAAAACTTTTAAATATTTCGACGTCAAATTTGTAAATTTGACTGCAATATTTATGATCGGATCTTTTGACTCAACGCCTCTGCATATGCATGTTTTAAGACGTCGACCTGTTCACTGCTTACTGTAATCACTTCCTTCGCTTGCTATCAATACGTGCATTCTTAATTAACAGTAAGAAGTCGACACTTTTGCCTGCCTCAGAGTGACTAAGAGAATGGCACGTAGCATGCACAGTGATCAATGTACTAACATGTCTTTCCAATCTTGCGATGCAAAGTAGTAACGCAAAATCATGCGACGCTGATTCGTCGTTAGTAGCGTCTAAATAGCGACGACGTTGGGTCGACAAGATGAGATGCTAATTGCCTTCCAATTACATCGATTTAGCGTCACATTCGCGTTACAATCGACGCCATCACGACGCTATTATCACGCGTCAAGACTGGAAATTGCATGGTAAATTATAACGTTGTGTTACTGTCGACAAAACGCGACGCATGTTCAAGAGGCGATTTTGGCGTCCGCAACTTGCGTTGTATTGACGTCGATCAGGTGTGGCACTAATTAGTGTCAAAAAGCTTGCGTCGCTAAGTCGATGTTAGGTTTTGTGCTGACGTCGAGACAAGTCAACGCTAATGTAGCGCAGAATACTTTGCGATGCTAATGTGAAGTTAATGCAGCGCCAATATTAGAATTTTAAGAATATACAAGTATTTATAAGTAATGTTAATTATTATTCGTATTTAGGTAATGTTAATTTGTAATTATATATGTTATTTATACTCAATACAAACATATATATGCTACCAATATTAATAATACATATATAAGTACATATACATATACATATACATATATATACTATACAATCCTATATACTATACTTAATTATATTATACACCATACTATACTATATTATTCTATTATATAATATACAAAAATTAATATACCATGCTATACATACATTATACTCAAATTCTCAAATTCCAAAATTAGGATAATAGTGCTTCTTCATTTTTCATGGGATTCAAATGGCAATTGTCGAAGATCCGACCATCGGAACATCATGAAATTCGTACCTCTTGTAGATCATGGCAACACAAATTTTGCAGAATTTTTTTACGATTTTAGGAGGCCAGATGGAAAAGTTAAAAACTTAGGAAAAAAACTTTCAAATGTAAAAAGAGTATTCAAAATGGTCTATTTTTCTTCGTGCGCTTAAAAAATATTAAAAATTACTTTTCTTGGAAATTGAACTTCTGAGTACTTCGTAGAATGGCCTCATTTGATCGACATATAATTTTCAAATTTTTTTAAACAATGTTGATAAACATATACATATACATATATACATATCCATATATTCTGCATATACATACATATACACATATACATATATATTACATATATACATACACATATACATATTTAATAACTTTATAGTACTTTAGCGCCACATTAGCGACGCCATTGTTTTCTCTACAGCTATGCGACGCATTAGCATCGCATTAGCGTCGCATAGCTGTAGAGAAAACAATGGCTACACAATAGCGTCATCAGTTTCGTCACTACTCCAGTTTAGTGTCAAAATAGCATCGCCGTCTTGTGATGCTAGTTTAGCGTCTCATATTGTCAACATCAATGAGACACTATCTTTCAGCTTAGCGTCGTGATATTTGGCTCGCTAATATGTAATGGTATGTGACATATTTTAGAATTAATTATCTATCTGAATTGAATTAACATGGCGCCACATTAACGACGCAATAACGTCGCCAAATTTAGGACGCTAAATAGCGATCTGTGTGCTCGTCGAAGAATAAATCCAAACCGTCCTTTCATTTAATCCATGATTCCGTCTGCTTGGACGTCGCTTTTCCCCCTTTTAACCACTCAGCCTGCCCGGACAAAGCCGCCACATTCTCAACTCCTCCTCCGTTGTTGCCTGCTTGAACGCCGCCACCACATCCTCGTCTCCTCCTCCTCCATTGTTGCTTGCCCGAACACCGCCACTGCATCCTCATCTCCTCCTCCTCCATTGATCCTTGCCCGAACATCGTCATTGCGTCCTCCTCCTCCTCCTCCGTTGCTGCCTGCTCAAACGATGTCGTCACATCCTCCTCCTGCTCCTCCTCCAACTGTTGTTGCTGCCCCAACTTCTCTGCCTCCTCCACCTCCTATTGTTGCTGTTGCTCCGATGCCGCCTCCTCCTCCTCCTATTGCTGCTACACCGTCGCCACCCAGGCGCCTCTGCCTCCTCCTCTTCTTCATCTCTCCAATGATTGGATCCAGTGTCTCTCCTCCGACGATGCGCCGGTGGCTTTGTCTTCTCCGTCGCGGACTTCGACGCCGTAGGAGATAGCTGCCGATGCGATACGACCACCATCCAGGCATGCACAATAGCGACGCATGAAAATGGAATTATAATGCCACATTAGCTTTCGATTATCGTCGCAACATAACGCCAACTCGGCGTCAGATTAGCGTTGACAATTTCAGCGCTGCTTTAGAGTCGGAGTAGCGACGCATGTTAGAGCTTCACGATGACACTTCTCGCGTCATTATAACGTTGTATTAACGTCACCGTTCGACAGTAATAGCGTTGACATACCTCTAGGCGCGAAGGCGACGCTATTAGCATATGAGAAATGACATCGCCAAACCTGTGGCGCAAGTCAATGCTAATGAGTCGCTATTGTCTTGTATTGAATTAATAGAATGGAAATGTCAACATATATATGTTCCACATGCAACACCAAGTCGCAAATTTGTTGCTTTGCATCGTACTCTTGATCTTTGGGCCAATGCATGATAAACACATGCATGGTTCAGCATTAACGACGTGGAATGTTCAAAATGGCTACAGTTCCGGCAAGAGCTGCTAAATTGAATGGTCGCATCGAGGGTTAGGCGAGTCAGAGTTGTGTTACACGGACGGCGTGGATCTGCTGATCTATTGATCACGAGTGCTTGCGTGCATTATCTCATTTTATCGGGCAAAACAAAATAACCATCCAAATCATCGAGAAACACATGGTGCAATCAATGGTTAATGGTAGCTAAAGGCTGCTAATTAATTGATTAATCATCACAAGGCAACTTGTGACCACTCGAGAGTAGAAAATTAAAACGATCCAATGGATTCGCATATATAGTCATAATATTCTCACCTGAAGAACGAGAGCTTTTGGATATGTGAGAAAATTTTTGTCGTGCGACTTACGAGATGGAGAGAGAAAACACAAACTGGTGTGAGAAAGAGAAGCAAAGACATTAAGTACATGGATGCATGCAACACGCAAGCGTTAAGTTTTCAAACTTGACAGAGAGCAAGATGCGATGCGATGCACTTGAACAAGTTTTCTTCACTACTAGCCACAGAGATAAATACAAAAAGATCGAACTTGGGATGAGAGAGAAACGGACTCGATTTGGGAGTAGAGAGAAAACGATAGGCAAACTCGAGTTAAATTTCAAAGCTTTGAGATATATAGCAAGGCTTTTATAAGACGAAGCATGCAAAGATAGTTGGAGCAATGGCCAATGAGATCTGTGTAGAAGTAGCTTTCAGTTCTGTGTGTGTGTGGGTGGGTGGGTTCACATTTCGCCACCGTGACGTCAAAAGGTTGGGAAAGGGTGCGATTTGAGTCAGACAGTTTATTGGGTGCACTAGGCGTGCAAGGGGATCCGACGAGGACTCAAAAGTGTCTATCAGGTGAAATTTTTGAAAAAAAAGAAACAAGAAAAAGAAAGATTTTTTTTCTTTGACTAATTCATGAGCATAATTTTACGTGAAATATCATTTTATAAGTTCAAAAAATTCAAAATATATAATTTAAAATTAGACTAGTTCAAGAGAGATTATAAACCTCAAAAAGCAAAAAAAAAAGGACAAATCACTATGGAACTGTTGGGAATTTAATCAATCTTCTTATGTGTGAATTAAATAATATAAGTCAAGCACGATGCACAAGAAAATAATAATAGACAAAAGAGACACTAAATTTATGTGGAAAAACTGTTCAATGAGAAGAAAAAAAATCACAGGACAATCACAGAGCAATATCACTAATTCAATAATAGAGTACAACGTCTTCGGGGTTTTGCTCAAACCCGAATAATAATAATATTCTGGAATAAATAATTTTTCTCTGAAAATACTGAAATAACAGTAGGAATAATATCACCTGATTAGTACAATTCTCTCTGTGATTGTAGTATCAATAAAACCTCAGAGATCATTTCAATCTGGCTATGTTCTTGATTCTTTGTTCTTCAAGAAGAAATCTTCTGTCTTCTTTTTCAGTTCTTTTTTCTTCTCTGACTCTTCTTTTTTTTATCCGTTGACCAAAGGAAAAAAAATTCTTTTTCTTTTTCAATTAACTCTAGATCACATAAAAGAAAAAAAAAATCTTTTTTTCTTTTTCAATTGCTCTCGGCGGCTTGGCAAAAAGGAAGAACAAAAATCACTTTTTTCTTCATGTGGCTGCCGCATCAATTCAAGAAGGAGAAGAAAAAACTATCGCAAGTTAATTATATTTAATTAACTTAAATATATTTATTTTCTTAATGGGCTGGATTAACTCCAAAGGCCCAACAATCTCCCCCTCCAGCTCATGAGAGAGAGATCCTTCATCAAGAATCATCGCTTGATCTTCATGCCGGCCAATCTGGCATTTGTTCTAGCTTTCTTCTTGAATTTGTCTTTGGCTCTCACTCTTCAGTAATCACTGAGTACTCAAAACTTGAATATCTAGTGGAAGCACGACACTCTCATGTAGATCTGCAAGATGGAGTAGCATCTTGCTCCCCCTACACAAAATCTTCTACATCTGCATCTATATTCACATCTGGCTCATTATTTTTAAGTTCATCTTGTACATAATCACTACTCTGCTTCTTTGATTTCCTAAAGTCTATCAAAGTTTTTAATTCATGAAAAATCACATCTTTATTTCTGATGATTTTCTTCTTCTCTGGATCCCACAACTTATATTCAGAATCTGTATCTCCATAACCCAGAAATATGCACTCTTGAGTCTTCTCATTCAATTTATGTCTATGTTCCTTTCCTACCTGTGCAGAAACTCTACAATAAAAAACCTTCAAGTGAGAGTAAGACACATTCCACACTTTCTTAGGAGTATATGAATTCAAAAGAACTGATGGAGATTTGTTAATAAGGTAACACGCAGTATTCACAACTTCACTCCAAAAGATCTTCGATAGATTAGCCGTCCTCAGCATACACCTAACTTTATCCAGAATGGTTCTATTCATTCTTTCAACAACACCATTGTGCTGTGGAGTCTTAGGTACTGACTTTTCATGTCTGATGACATGCTCTGCGCAATAATCTTTGAATTTCTAAGATATATATTCACCACCATTGTTTGTGCGAAGACACTTCAGATGATTGCCTGTCTCCTTTTTCACCATAACATGAATTTTCTGAAAAATCTGAAATACTTAATCTTTTGTCTTCATAAAATAAATCCATAATTTTCGTGAAATATCATCAATAAAAGTAACAAAATATCTATTGTCACCTAAAGAATTTATTTCAATGGGACCACACACATCAGAATGCACCAAGTCTAACTTATTTTCCTTCTTCTTAAAATTGGACACAAATGACACCATGTACTGTTTACTAAATAAACAGTCATCACAAGTATTCAGAAATTTACCTTTGGTAACAGTGATGTGAGAATTCCTTGCCAGAACCTGCATTCCTTTCTCACTCATGTGTCCTAATCTTTTGTGTCATAAATCTGATGAAGCTTCTTCCTCTATCGCATTAATCGATTGTCCAATCAAATTCACTTGAGTTTTGTAGAAGGCACTTGATAGCTTTCCTTTAGCAATAACCATGAATCCTTTTATCAATTTTCACTTTCTATCACCCATGTGACTACAATAGTCTTTCTGATCCAAAAGTCGAGGAGAAATCAGATTGAAATGTAAATTTGGTACGTGTCTGACATCCTTCAAAACCAACTCACAATCAACATCTGTTCGAATACATACATCTTCTATTCCTGCAATTTTAGACTCTATCTTATTACCCATCTTCATTGTGCCAAAATCACAAGTCCTGTACACATTGAAGCATTTTTTTAATGGAGTTGCATGATGTGAAGCCATTGAATCCCGAATCCACTCAACTGAAGAGTCTGTGATATTGCATTCTTCATTTTCTTCTGTAAGATAATATAGATTATCATCTGATGTCACTACAGCAGTACTCTGATAATCTGTATCTTTTTTATTCTTCTCATTTTGTTGCTTATTCCAGTCTCTATAATTTCTCTTGATATGTCCTTCTTTGCCATAGTGATAACATGTAAATTTTTCTCTTGACTGTGACCTATTGTTGTCACGACCTTTTGATCCTCTGCTTTTATCTCTACATCTATTTTCTGTGATAAGAACCTGTGTAGTATTTGTTCACATACTCTTCATCTTTGTTTCTTCATTGAATAAATAATCTTTGACCATAGTGAGTGATACCACACCATTAAGAGCAGAATTACTAAGTGCTATCACCAAAGTTTCCTATGCATCTGGCAAAGAACTCAGGAGCATTAATCCTTACATCTCATCATCAAAAATTATTTTCATTACTCCTAACTGATTTACTATTTCCTGAAATTCACTTAAGTGTTCAACAATAGAATTTCCATCTTTAAACTTCAAATTCACCAATTTCCTAATCACGAAAGCTTTACTCTGAGCAGTATTCCTTTATATAAATCTTGTAGCTTCTTCCACAAAATTTGTGCATCTATCTCTTGAGCAACATGATGAAAAACACTAACATCAATAAATTTCCTAATCATCTCAACAGCTTTTCTGTGCATCTTTTTCCAACTTTCATCAATTTTCCCTGTCGACTTTTTATCTCCTAATTCAACGGGATCAAACAAGTCTTTGCAGTAAAGAAAGTCCTCCATCCTGGCTTTCCAAACTGAATAATTATTCGATGTCAGTTTGATCATCCGTTGAAATAATTATCCTCCATTTAATTCACACAAAAGGAATCCCAATTAACCTCGCTCTGAAATCACTTGTTGGGAATTTAATCCCTCTTCTTATGTGTGAATTAAATAATATAAGCCAAGCACGATGCACAAGAAAATAATAATAGACAAAAAAGACACTAAATTTATGTGAAAAAACCCTCCAATGAAAAGGAAAAAAATCACAAGACAATTACAGAGCAATATCACTAATTCAATAATAGAGTACAACATCTTCCGGGTTTTGCCCAAACCCGAATAATAATAATTCATTGGGTTAAATAATTCTTTTCTAAGAAATACTGAAATAATAATAGGAATAATATCACATAATTACTACAATTCTCTGTAATTATAGTATCAATAAAACCTCTGAGATCCTCCCAATCTGACTCTGTTATTGACTCTTTGCTCTTCAAGAAGAAATTTTCTATCTTCTTTTTCAGCCCTCTTTTCTTCTTTGACTCTTCTTTTCTTTATTCGTTGACCAAAGAAAAAATTCTTTTTCTTTTTCAATCAACTCTAGATCACAGAAAAAAATCTTTTTTTTTTCTTTTTCAATTGCTCTCGACAGTTTGACGAAAAGGAAGAACAAAAATCACTTTTTTCTTCATGTGACTGCGGCACCAATTCAAGAGAAAGAAGAAAAATTATCACAAGTTAATTAAGTTTAATTAACTTAAATAGATTTATTTTCTTAATAGGCTAGATTAACTCCAAAGGCCCAACAGAAACTTAATTAGTTTGTGTTCTTTGCACCGAGGAGTTTAAAAAATAAGATTGCGAAATCAAGGATTTGATTGTTCCCCTCTCTTGCTTGTGCTACCAAATCAAAGTTCTAATCAGGCAACAGCTAAAGGTTTGATTAGCCGATATCTTAGTAAATGCTCAACTAATAAATACTTGAGAAAACTTATTTTGATGCCAGAGCTTAATATGACTGAAAAGTACGTCGAGTTATTTTTAATTGGGTATTTTTAGTAGCTACTAAGCAGCTTACAAGTTGAAAGTTGATCGACCATTAAATCCTACACAATAACAAATAAATTAAGCTAAAAAATTACACACACAAATAATTGATCCGAGATTTTGACGAGGAGGATGGTTTTTGGATAATTTGATTGATTAATTAGTAGGGTGTCAAAATGGCTAAATCTTGCCTCTAACTTAGACCTTTTAGTATCTCGATTCAACACCGCAAACACGTCACAAAAATTATTGAGAAACACGTAAGATTTGAAATGTTTTTTTTTTTTTTTTGCATATGAATATCAAATCTTGCCTCTTGATCTCTAGTTGGAGGAATATTATTTCCTCAACTAAGTTTGCATTAGATAGGACTATATATATATATATATTTAGGGTTTAAGTAGATGGTTGAGATTAAATGTAATAACTTAATATTAGATTTAATAGAAATTAAATTTCCACCATCTAATCATAATTTAATGATCCTGATTTGCTGATTGTATATTGATCGTATAATTTTTGATTGCGTACTACCTAATATATATATATATATATATATATATATATGCGCTAAATTTAGGTCGAAGTCTCCACAACGATATCGATCGTTGAACGTCATCATTTCTTTTTTTAAAAAAAGAATTTAGAGCACCATGCATTTCGTATTTTTCATTCTCTCAGTGATGCCATCATAATTCATGCATGCTTACCATTCTTTAGTCTAACTTAATTAATGACCATCCTAATTTCTTTAGATCACACCACATGTTTTAGTCTACGTGACGCTTTTGGAAATCTATTCTTCAAGACAGACTTTGGTACAGATGAGAAGAGAAGAGAATAGAATGATTCCTATCTTTCACTAGCGAAACGAGCAAATGCAAGTGTAAGGCTTGTCAGCAACAATCAAGTTCCTAGACCTAATAAACGTTCATTTTGAATTCTCGAGTCTAAAAGAGGAACATAATTTATGTGTGGCTTAAATTAACTTCGCGAGGATGAGAATTAACTTCCATCCGTTCACAAGATGGAACAATCAGATATATGTAGTGGGCATGTTAACTTTGCGGTGTCGCCGCGCCCGCCTCCGCCGAGCTCACGCACTGGCCGCCGCCGATCTCGCGCACCATCACCGCCACCGCTGAGCTCGCCCACCCCGCCGCCGCTGAGCTCGTGCACCGCTACCGTCGAGTTTGCCCGCCCTGCCTCAGTCGAGCTCAACCACCCCACCTTATCTCGTTGTTAATCCATCCTTCGCCCTGTAAATTTTTATTGTTTAATCTTGTAAACTAATTATACTTTTGTTAATCCATTTGTGATTAGTTACACTTTTGTAAATTTTTTGTTAATCCATATTGTAAATTAATTAAAAACATCGAGGATAACATCAAAATATCTTTTGTAATTTTTTTATTAATTCATGTTGTAAACTAATTAAAAACATTGCATATGGAACATGAAAATGTGTTTTTATCGATGAGGGGATCTTTTAGATATCAAATAGCGCTTCTCTTTCTCTCTACATTCTCGTCCTCCATCTCTATCTATCTCATCTCACTTTCAGACATATTGATTGCCTGTTAAACAATTAAAGCATTGGGTTAAAAAAACATTAGGGGAGGGAGGATTCATTAACAAGTTCACCTAAGTGATTAAGAAAAGTAACCGAAAGAGAATCATGAAGTATATGGTCAATTGTTCCCCATGTTTAACACTGAGATATGCGGACAAAGTGCGTAATTGCCACAAAATATGATAATGTTTTACAAGAGATCCATTACATAGCACATACATTACATTACAAATAAAATTACAAGATTAGCATGTTTAAAACATGATTCACGGTGTGAGGGGTCGGCGGCGCTCGGCGTGGCTGATCGCCGGCGATTGGCGGTGGATCTCGATGGGGGAGCAGCGGCGGCGGATAGGGAGACGGAGTGCCAGGGGGTCGGTGGCGCTTGGCAGGGCTGTTCATCATCGCTTGGTGGCGGAGCTTGACGGGGGAGCAGCGACAAACAGGGAAGCATGGTGCGCAGGAGTTGGCGGTGCTCGGTAGGGCTGTTCATCGGCGCTTGGTGGAGGAGCTCGGTGGGGGAGTGGCAGCGGATAGGGAGGCAGGGTGCGAAGGGGTCAGAAGGCGTTCGACGGGGCTGATCGTCGGCGCTAGGCGGGGGAGTGGCGACGGACAGGGAGGCAGGGTGCGCGAGGATCGACGACGCTCAGCGGGTCGGTGCGCATCGGTCATGCGGGGCCACAGATCTGGTGGGTCGTAGATTTGACGGTCGGCCTCGAAGATCCGCTCCTCTTCGCATGGGCGTCGACGGCGGGCAGATTAGCGTGCTGGAGGGAGGGTCGCGGCTTCCTGGAGGCGAGGAGATTTGTCGGTGGTCAGATCTGTCGGGATGGGGTCGCAGGCGGGCAGATCTGCTGAGACGAGGTCGCACGGGGGTTGCATGTTCGGACGTGGTCTTGAAGGCGCAGATCTGTTCGGACGTAGTCGCCGAGGCACAGATCTCATCGGCGGTGGCCCGATCTCCGGTGGCAAAGTCGTGAGAGGAGAGGGGCAGACGTCAGCCTGGTCTCCGTTGCCGAGTCGCGCACGCGAGAGAGAGAGAGAGAGTAAAAGAGGTGATATTTTTTACCCCACGCTTTTGTACCTCGAGGTCAGACCAGACCGCGACCGAACTTTTTTCCTCCTCGAACCATAGTCGACCGCCCTATTTTGAAGACAAAATTGAGCTTTCATCTGCGCCCTCCGATGCATATCGGACTAGCCGTTTAACGAGAAGAGTGTCCCCCGTTTAAGTTGGGAGGACAACCATTATACCCAAACTGGAGAGTCATTTTTATTTATTTATTTATTGGGTAAAAGTTCAGGAAGACCACATTCTTTTTCTTTTCAAATCGAGTGGCTCTCTATGAATTTTATTATTAAAAAATCCTACTTTTCGCTTTAAAATATTAAATGTATTTTAATATATATGAAATTAATGTTCCTAATTAAACGCATCTGGATTGTTTAATTCACTGATTAATTATTTAAATAAATAACATACTTAAGTAAGGAGAGTTATTCATTCATAATAAGAGCACTAATCAACGGTCAGAGAAAAAGGGATAAAAACGGAAATGTTGGTTGGTGGTTGGTTGTTGGTTGCGGATGGCCACTTTGATGTCATCACGCGTCGCGTCGTAGGTGGTGGTGGTGGTGGTGGTGGTGGTGGTGGTGGTGGTGGTGGTGGTGGTGGTGGTGGTGGTGGTGGTGGTGGTGGTGGTGGTGGTGGTGGTGGTGGTGGTGGTGGTGGGAGGAACATTTTGACCTACGACCCCCGAACGCAAGAACAAGCGACTCTCCGAACCCTCGTCACGACTCACGAGTCTACGGAGACTGAATGAAGACTGCTGCGTTTCGTCACCCTCCACCAACCTGCACCGGCACCTGCACCTGCTCCACGTTTTAATCATGCAGTTAAATATTTAATGATATATTATAAGTTTCATAACTACATTATACGTATATTTTAATCATATATGATAATTTTATATCTATATCATATATAAAAATATTATATTATATATTTAATAATATTATAATATATTATAATATTTTTTATTATTTTTTGCTAGTCTAAATGTTTCAAATGAAAATAATGTGAACCACTTTTATTTTTATTTTTTTAATTTAATAAATACACACTAAAAAAAATAATGAACAATTCGACCCGGACGAAGTTGGATCGGTCCAACTCAATTTGACCCGGCCTGACGGCCCGAGAGTACGATCCGAGAGTACATCACTATATGTGATTGTTAAATATGGACATACATATTGTGCATATATTTTGGGACAATCTTCTATTTCAATAATCATCTTAAAAATTTTAGGTGGATCTCACCCTCCTATTTGAGCACTGTAACACCTTTTAGTCTTTTTTTTCAATTTTTTTATTGATGTGTAAATTTTTTTAAAACCATTTTTTTCTCTTTCCTTATTTTTTTTCTCTTACAAAATAATTTATTTATTAAACATAATATATTTATTATAAATGATTAATTTAATATTATTCATTGTTGTCATTACATCAAAACGTTTGTTGTTTTTAAATATAATATAATTTATAATTTGTTATATTAAAGTAATATTTTTCTAGATTTTTTTAATAATTTTTTTAATTTATAGTCTTATTTTTATTTATTAATAAAATAATATTTTATATTTATAAATACCTATATTTTATTTACACTCAGTAAAATTAATAAGGGTGAAAATAGTTCGGGTCAGGTCGAACTTTCGATCCAAAAAAATTGTCCACTATTTTTCGATTTGATTTTTTTAAATAAAAAATCCATCCTAAAATTATTTTAAAAAAAATCACCTTCTAACAAGTCGAATTTTTTGGACGCTACTTTTATATAATTATAATTAAAGAATATATAAAATAAAATTAACATAAAAATATTTAATTTTATATTAAATATAAAATATACTACTACTATTTTAAAGTTACAAAAATGAAAGTTCGATAATGTGATAGAAAAATATGAGATTTTATAAAAGGAGTGTTATATCTATAACAAAAAAATGAATAAACTATGAATTAATTATATAAATAAAAAGAACTATGCGAATCTCTACAATTTTTTGAGATGTGCTCCTAATTTTAGCGGGTGGCTTAATTTATCAAAAAAACACTCTAAATTATATTAAGATTCTTAATTTTTTTTATTTTTTTGATTCAATTTTTTTAAGTTAAATAAATTTTTTGAGTTGGTCAAATTTTTCTTACACTCCTAAAAATTAATTTATCATATAAAATTTTTCATATCATGTCAACTTCTTTTTTCTTCGTCAATTAAAATATATCAAAACTAATATATCAATTCAACTATTCACGTAAATGAAGAAGAAATTCTATGTTATGAAGCTTTTATACATGTTGAATTCAAGTTATTTATGGTAAAATAATAAAATTTGATGTAAACTTAATCGTATCTATGCGTTATGCGCGGCTCCATTTGTTGGGTAAGTTTATTAGGACTTATTTTACTCGTGGACTACTACGATGTCCTTATGGATCATGTTTAATTAAGTTTTTAGTCTGATATTAATATTTATTTATCATATTTGTTTACGGCAATTATTTCATTATTACTATGTCTTATTTTGTGACCATTTTTATTGAAAATATATGAGTTGATATTATCACTATTTATCAGCTAATGTAATATAAATACCGAAAGAAGCAAAACTACGCGGACCGGTTCGACAAATGAACATAATTGTGGCAATATTTACGACGATAATTTTTTTAGATGTAATCTCTGAATTTTAGAGTTAAAAGGATTAATTTACAATATTTACTGATTCTTGGTATTTATTATTCTTCTCGTAAACATATTATGAAATTAAATCATTTTAAATAAGATTTGAAGTATAAGTTCATGAAATTAATCTGCGAATTAAAATAAGATAAATAAAGCCAATTATTCATTTAATTTCTGTTTATTTTATATTAAATTAGTATTATATGTCATTTTACATATTTTCAATTTGTGTCAAACTCATATTTGTATAGTTCAATGTACAAATTTTGAGACCATATGAATATGAATACTTACCAACCAATTTTGAGAAGAGAGATCTCTTGGGCTATAAGGTAATAATAATTGGGCTCAACTTTACGATCCATGGGCTTCACCTCATCTAGCTTTTGATATTTTGTTGTAATATGCCACCAAGCAATTGCATACTACATATCAAATGTTTAAGTTTGTTTTTTCAATTGTATGAAATGTGTAACGCCCTCAAATAGAACCTCGTCATGTGACGAGAATCCAACCCTGGGACGATACTAACTATGCAATGAAGTTGATCAATAACTTGACTTTGACTACTTTCTTGACTAAATAAAATAAGTGCAGAAGACTTAAATAATAAAAGCAGAATGTTCAAAGGGTAGTGGAGTCCAACAGTACGTCAAAATAAGGAATACCAGGTGTGAATGATACATATATAATGCTTGAGTTCATAAAGAAAATAAAAGACAATGTGATATAATAAAAATAGCCAAGGACCACCCATGTGCACATCATTATCACTAACAAAAATTGTCGCTCTGGCTTATCCTTCCATAAATTGTTTACCTGCAGGAAATGCAGAAGAAATGATATCTCATGAGCTTCGCAGCCCAGTAGGAGAATAATAAACCAATGGATTAATTAAATCAACAGCGGATAAGCTTTATCATAATATGAGAATGGCAATTTAACTTTGAGTTCATCGACAAGAGGAGATAATAATAATAAATCATATGACAATGGAAAATCAGCGAGTTCAATGTAATACTCTTATTATAATAAGAGAAGAAATCGATGCGATGCTTTGATCTTTGTGTTTCACTTTTTCATACTTTGAATCAATAGGATTGCAATGTAGAGAGTTACTTTCAACTTTTGAATCATTGATCTTTCTATGTAATGACATTCTTTACGTTTTCGTTGCAATGAGGTGCCATGTACTTCATGAATGGCCTATGGTTGTGCACACCATGGCAAAAACTCATCCTCACTATAGGGGGAGGTATCATATTTCATTATACGATGGGAAGCAATCGTGCAATGAGGACATGTCTGAAACTATGCCTAACCATGCGATGAACAATACTATGCAATGAACTCCCATCAATTCGTATCATGGACTCCCTGACTTTTATCTTTATTTATTTAGATTTTCGTCTTTACCTGATTGGGACTTTGGATTATAATTATGCAATGTGAATCAGTAAGGTTCCTTTTCAGATCAATTTGATAAAGATAAATCAGCTGGGATTATAGTAACTAGAAAGATTCAGCGATGAAAAAGTTTTCGATGTGTCAGTAGCGAACTCATAACATGATGAACTTTAAGAATAGAAGTGTATTTTAAATCTAGATATTGTCATAACACGCATACAGAAAATAGATAACACTCTAACTAAACTTCCTTAAAATAAAATCATAACTTTACTTCCTTCCACGTGCTACCGCTCTTATTTGACAATACCACTTACTTAATTGATATAGTAAAACCCATATGTCTAAACTAACACATTCATTCCTGCTATTACTAGCAGCTTAGTCATGTGTTTAATTCTGGATTTGTCTCAAAAATCAGATTGAGTGTGATCCATGCATACTAATTCTCAGATGCACCTATCTATAAAATAAACCTCTTATGAGACAACTAATACATGTATCATACTTTATACTTAATATTCAGAAAGATACAGTTTCCCCTAGTTTCATTTAGCCCATCATATTTGTGCAGACATGAACTTACTACATCAGAAGTGAAATTTGAGACACAAAATAACAGAACATGCTTCTACTTATTCAAGAATCATTTCATACGCACCACGTGTATAGTACTAGTTCACCCTTGGGGTCTGGAGTGGTGGATAGTAGTAAAATGACCATAACGTCAGTAAGCACTAGAGCGCTAATTTGATCATAGGACAATAAGGTTTTTGTAATGTAGAATAATAACACAACATGCTATCCAATTCCAGCAGTCTATCATTTGTCCTTTCTAATCTATGGACAATAGGATGACTACTAATAAACCTCTTAGAGGTTTACTAATATGTGTACAATAGCAATCTTCTAACTCTGTATCTATAGCACCTCTTTCCATGACAAGATGACACACCAATAGTAATGCACAGAAAATTAACTAACAACAAGTAATTCTGGTAACTCATTATATGGCATATCACGATAACAATGTGAAGATAATAAATACCCAAATGAATACCATCAGTCACACATATGACCAATAATAGGTTCCCCAAAACTTAGTACAAAGGACAGCATGATTGGACGTATTCAGCTCTGCAGTATATGAACTTGAATACACTAGTAAGTATATGATTTACTTATCGTTACTGCAGCCTTCAGAACACTAACAGGGATCTTTAAAATCATGAAAGAGTAACTCAACATAACATTACAATATTCCTAAACCATGGACATAATGCTTACAACAAGGGAAAACTAATTAAAATCCATTCCTATCACCCTGTCCTTATTGCAAATGATTACTACAAGCATATGGATGATAAGATTTGTATAAGAATTAGCAGGACATGCTGTTATTCAATCTATAGAGCTCTTGTGGCATTTCAGCGAACCGTTGAGACTCAATCACCATAATAAACATGAAACTAAAACCCATATTGATCCAAGTTGTCTTTATTCATTTAAGCACAACCACTAATCATCTCACTATTATTTTAGTCAAATGTATTGAGGAATTGATCATGAACAACAGTGAAAACATGGGAAAGTAGATTAAAATCAAAGCCCATATGTTGTCCATAGTTGGTTTGGTCATCCAAAGATCAATCCGAATGATTTCGAACATGATAAGTAGCAAGTCAAGATTATATTAGATTTAGATGTGTGGGATATGCTGCCTTAAATTAATCTATACATCCAATGGTTCATCCGACAAATTCACCTACCTTATTGTGCTGCTCTCTGATTCCTCAAGTTCTCCTCTATCCCCCTCCTACTTTGGACGTCCCGGATGGTCCAACAGCGTAAGGATCCACTTGTCCTTCTATTAGCATAATGAAACAGAGGAGAAAACATCTTGAACATGAAAGAAAAGAAAACAACAAAAAAGGGGAACAAATGATTCAGCGATGATCGTCGATCCCAACCGTAGTTCCTTCTTCTTCCTGCCCATTCTAGTTCTTGTGCTCGTCCAGCAGCTTCGGTCCTGTGTTCTCCAGCTGCTGCGAGTCGGTGCCAAGGGAGAATGACAAGGGGAAAAGTCACATAGATCTAGAGAGAAAGGAGAAAATGAGGGAAAGAGTTGAAGAGGCCTCTCGTCTCACCTCGGTCTTCCCTTCGTTCTCTCCTGTAACTTCATAGCCTTGTCCACGGCGTGCAGCAGAAGCCAAGTCACGACCATGATCTTCTGAAGATCCGTTGCAACAAGAGAGATCAAAGAAGTGGTCACGCAGGCAGAGAGAAGAGGTAGAAGAGTGGAAGGGAAAAGAAAATGAAATTATATTAGCATAGATGATGTTTAAAACTTTGTAGCAGTAGCTCTAGAAAACTAGTGGAGCGGATGTTCATTAACACAGTGGACATCCGTTTCGATTTGAATTTTTTTTATTTTTTGTTTTTACCCGGTGTTACAAAATGATCCAGATTTATCATTTCGCTTCTATTCAAATATCGGACTAATCAGGTGCCGATGTGCAGAAATTAATTTTAATATGATGGAGTTACTGATGTACTTCAAAATTGTGCTGATTTTTCTCTTTTTTGTGTAAATTTCCAATGTACCTCTCCAGCTACTATTTGGTATAAAGCTCCAGCAATCAGCATTATAACCATTGTTAACATGTGGAATAATTATTAGCACCATCTGTGGCATCGAGCAAGATCGAGACTCTGTTTTACAATTCTGATATCTAAAAATATTGAAGTTTTTGAGAATAATTGAAAAACGCGTCAGCGAAATTGCAGGTTCATTGATGAGAAAATTAAGATTGGTGGCATCTTGTTTAGAAAGGAATCCGAAGCCTAAACCAGAAGCTTTGCAGTGTATTAAGATCGTATGAACTGTGATAAACTTGATTTATGTGCAAGATGCATATCATCTAATTATTCGGGCATCAAACAGCTCAAAAGAAGATACCAAGTAGTAAAGATAAAGCATGTTAGAACAAATTTAACAACAATCAGCTTCTGGTCGCATGCGAGTGATATAAAGGAGTAGTCGATTCAAGGTCCCCATATTCCTGACAAGGAGCCATCTTTTTTGTTTTATTTTAAAAATGGTCTTAAGTAAGGTGCCTAATCTGATGTAGAGTTGCACACATCATATGGTCCTCTCCTCATAGTTGCATGCGAGTGATCTAGACTCAAATACGCTTTCAGATTCATCTGTTGTTGGCTCAGTGAATCAGAAATGTTGTTTGAGTTCACCATATCCTGGAAACCTCAATCTTTCCTAATTATATGAAGAAAGCATATGATTATCACATCTGAATTTCATACTCATGCATGCCAACCTTGTTTCTGACGAAGAACAAATAGATTAGTAGAAACATAAGCAGTGGCTGATATGGCATTATATACAACTGACAGTTTGGGACATCTCAAGTAAGAGATGGACATTGGAGCTCCATAATGGCTAGTCCTTAACCATGATTAATTCAATACACAAAAAATGCTAAATCAGCATCATCCTTGCTCAACTAGTGGCCAATGCCTATTACCTTGCTGGATTAGGTCCTATTCAGATGTATGTGGTCAGGAGCTTATGTTCTTGTGTCTGGAGCGAGTATATTACAAGGGAAAAGAACGGACAGGAGACCCCAAATGTATCTTGCCACGTACATCAAATCTGTCTTCCTTGGTATGGTCCCTAGCTGCTTGCTTCCATCATAAGCTCATTGCTGCATGTATATACAACCATCCTGCCAAACTTATTTAATTGTCTCTGTTCAGTCCACTGCTCGTTACCCTGCTCTATTGTCCACCTTCCACTAGAAAAAAAAAGGGAATGAGAGGCTTCATACAGCTCTGAACCCCACAAAATCCATGGCAGCGCAATTCCTGTCGCACATTCAGATTTTGTCTTCCAACCTTCCACCAAGAGGTAGTTAATTCCCTGTTAATGATCAACCCCTAAACTCGAAATCGATCTCACTGACGTCAAGAACTTTTAAGTTTGCAAGGTAAGGGAACAAGACATTAATCTCAGGAACATAAAGTGGGAAATGTTCTGGTGGCATTTGCATTGCTGGATCCCCCAGCTTTAATTGTCTGAAACTTTGACGTAAGGTTCCAATCAATGCCAAAGCCAAGAAAAATGCTAATAATCGTTGTTAAAACTCTTGTTTTTTTATTATCTGTTCAAAAAAAGATTAACTTGTTTTCTTACAGGCTCAAATAGTACATCTGAAAGAACTGAAGGTGCAATAACACGAATTGTTTCATATGTATTGTACGAATCGATTGGAAGAAGAATAAAAAATGAACAATCTTCACATGCTTGACTTGAATTGTACAGTTGTGTTAATTGCTGTCCTCAATATGAAAAATGACCAATCAATATCCATATACTGATGCACATGTCCCTCTCCATCTGCATGTCATGTCCTGCATGTTTGACTGCGCTGTGCTCGACCTGTTCACCACATGCGGTGCAACTTTGTTGTCTCCTTTGGACGAGAGGTGATCAATGGATCCATGACTGGTATGCAGATGGTGTGGGGACGAGATGATACTATACGCTCAGATCTCCGGGGAATCCTTGGACGACACGGAAGCTTCTATGTCCTTCAAGTCCGAGCTTGCTGATCTCAAGTGAGCAAGAAACTTGCTGAACTTGGGCTTCTTCTGTGTAATGGCTATGGAGACGTCGTTGGGGAAGAGGTCCCTTTGGATGAAGGCGTGGACGATGGTCGTGATGAGCAGAGCTGTCACGGTGAAGGTGGCAATGGCGGAGAGTCCAACTGAGAGGGCCTGCGTTAATGGATTGGTGACCTCCATTGAATACCTGATCGTCGCGACGGACGCACCGGTCATTGGAAACGTGTACGCCCACCATGCGAGGGAGAACCTATACATTCAAATCCAAAGAATGATCGTATCAAGAAAGGTTGCATGCATAATGCAGACATGGTCGATCTGTGAAGCGAATGAGAAAATTCACATACCTTATGCCTCGAAAAAAGTTAACTCGAACAGCCTGCAAGATCGCCAGTCGCCACAAAGAGAAAAAAAACCTTGTGTTAATTATCAGTTCGACATGGTTCGCAGTTGTATTATATGGGACAACGGAATTAAGATGGAAGCTTACGAGAGAAATGTAGAGGAAGAGAGCGATGAAATATGTAATTCTCGATCCGTTGTCGAAGTCGCCACGAATATTTGCCCACGCTACACAGGCGACGCTGGGCGCTGCCACGA
Source organism: Pontederia crassipes (assembly GCA_030549335.1). Taxonomy (NCBI): domain Eukaryota; kingdom Viridiplantae; phylum Streptophyta; class Magnoliopsida; order Commelinales; family Pontederiaceae; genus Pontederia; species Pontederia crassipes. The sequence continues at coordinate 3,228,337 of CM060184.1, forward strand.
AAAGGAAGAACACCGGGTGGAGGTCCTTGGGGAGTGCGGCGTTCGTAGGGAGCCTTTGGTACAAGGTGACAAAGAGAACGATGTAGTGAGCCAAGCCGACGGCAAAGAAGAATATAGGGCCCTCTTTCAGACCCATGGACGCACCCAACAACGCTCCAACGAAGTTGCCCACGATGGAGAGGTGGTTCGAAGGGTTGGCCACTTTGGAGAGCCTGCGTTCTCCGCCGGACATCCACTGGCCATAGATCTTGAGCTCTAGGCAGAAGATCGGAGCCATGAGCACGTACCACACGGCGGGGCGCAAGTTCACCGCAATTGATGGTGGCACGCCGATAGCCAAGAAAAGGCAGGCGATCCAAGGAGCAAAGAAAAAATTGACACGGACCGGGTGGTAGTACTCGCGTCGAACAGCTTCGAAGTAGAAGATAACTTTCAATAGGTAGATGAAGGAGATGGTGACCATCAACGCCAGCGATATGAACCATAGGACCAAGTTCACAATCAGGCTTACATGCAGGAAGCTCATGGAGGACGTGGTGGCCAATGTCTTCCACAGAATGGCCTGACTGCTGACGCCGAGGCAAATACCAAATGTGTTTATGGGAAAGCGGAGAAGGAAAGGCCACTTCTTGTCTTCGGGAAGCACTGAAACTTCTGATGGCTGCAAAAGAAAAATAAATAAATTTAGCCATGCAAAATGAGATTAAAGATCAAGGTTAGAAATATGCTGTAATGACCAACAACACATGCATGCATACCCTGAGAGTGTCCAGCTCAGGGCCTTCCAAGGCAGTGAAGTAGCGTTCTACTCTTGGAACAGCCTCTGCTTCAAGAATACATGGATCATTTGCCTCCAGGTCCAGTCCATACGGCTTCCCGCGCAAGTTCGATAGTTGCCTTTCGAGCCTTCCAGACCACGTCTTGAAGGAATCGAATCGTGTGTCCCTCTGACTCTCGCATCTCATCGTCTCCGCTGCCGCTGGCGTCATCTTTGCCCCGATGGGTATGGGCTGAGAATAGAATAATCCAGTCTTCATAACTTGTTGCAACGTGACCGCGGAAGGAGAAGTAGTTTGATCAGCCTTCTCATCGGCAACCGTCGTTCTGTGTTCATCATCGCCGCCTAATGCGAGGCTCTTAACATGTCCAAAGTAAAGTCCTGACGGAGACGCCGGCACGCTGATGGAAATGGCGTATGACTGCTGCTTTTCGCAACGATGCTGAGGATTGACAGCGGCAGTTTTAGCAGCTTCAGATTCCTGAAATAAGCCACGCACACGCACCGATTAGCTCGTAAGAGCGAGAACGGGTCCTTGAATGAAACAACACAATCTACGATCAAAGTTCTGCAGAAGAAGAACTGTGAATTCATCTCACCGTCGCCGGTTGAGACTGGCTGGCCACGCCGCTCCCCAACTCAACAGTATCAAAACCGGGCACCCCCTTCGACGCAGCGCACTCCAGGAGATCTGGAAGCTCCACCGGAGAAACTTGATGTGGCTGTACGCGAAGATTTCTGCTCCCCATTTGCCCGCGATCCAAAATCACACCTTTAAACGCTGATCCGAAGCAGATGCAAAGAAAAAAGAAAGCTCAGCACCAACACAGTTACAGCTGAGGGACTAAAGCTATAACAAAGGAGATGTATTAGCACTCCAGGCGCATGCATGCAAAGCACTTATTTCAGACTTCTAAGTGAACGCATGCATGCGCAGCTCGAATTGACGAAGCAAAGCACGAGGAGAGCAACGCTGCCGTGCTCCCATATAAATAGGCATGGACCGGGCCCCCAAGGTGCGGACACAGCACGCATTATGCGACTTTTCCTTCTATCCTTAATTTGCCAAGGAGAGAGGAAAAAGCAAAGAAGGAAACAAAGACTCGAAAGACTTTCTTAATAACGACAGTGAAGTGCTCTAAGCTCTCCAGTAAGAAGCCGGAGGACGGCCGGACGTCGCCGTCGCCGGACGTCCGGCTTGTCCTCATATGTTGGTTTCTTGAAGCATACGCAACTCGTGCCTGACCAGAGAGCCGGTGGAACCCCAACAAAAAGGAAAAAACGTTTAAATATTTGGACGTTAAATTTGTAAAATTGACTGCAATATTTATGATCGGATCTTTTGACTCAACGCCTCTGCATATGCATGTTTTATGACGTCGACCTGTTCACTGCTTGCTGTGATCACTTCCTTCGCTTGCGATCAATACGTGCATTCTTAATTAACAGTAAGAACTCGACATTTTTGCCTGCTCCAGAGTGACCAAGAGAATGGCACGTAGCATGCACAGTGATCAATGTACTAACATGTCTCTCCAATTAATAGCAGGGAAATGTAAACATATATATGTTCCACATGCAAAACCACGTCGCAAATTTGTTGCTTTGCATCGTACTCTTCATAATTGGGCCAATGCATGATAAACACATGCATGGTTCAGCATTAACGACGTGGAATGTTCAAAATGGCTACAGTGCCAGCAAGAGCTGCTAAATTGGATGGTCGCATCGAGGGTTAGGCGAGTCAGAGTTGTTTAACATGAACGGCGTGGATCTGCTGATCTATTGATCACGAGTCCTTGCGTGCATTATCTCATTTTATCGGGCAAAACAAAATAACCATCCAAATCATCGAGAAACACATGGTGCAATCAATGGTTAATGGTAGCTAAAGGCTGCTAATTAATTGATTAATCATCACAAGGCAACTTGTGACCACTCGAGAGTAGAAAAAAGAAGAAAGTTAAAACGATCCAATGAATTCGCATAGGCACAATATTCTCACCTGAAGAACGAGAGCTATTGGAAGGTGACGAGACTCGAAGTCAAAGATGAAGAGTTTTCGAGGCAGATATTTGCGATATGTGAGAAAATTTTTGTCGTGCGCCTTACGAGATGGAGAGAGAAAACACAAACTGGTGTGAGAAAGAGAAGCAAAGACCTTAAGTACATGGATGAATGCAACACGCAAGCGTTAAGTTTTCAAACTTGACAGAGAGCAAGATGCGATGCGATGCACTTGAACAAGTTTTCTTCACTACTAGCCACAGAGATAAATACAAAAAGATCGAACTTGGGATGAGAGAGAAACGGACTCGATCGGGAGTAGAGAGAAAACGATAGGCAAACTCGAGTTAAATTTCAAAGCTTTGATCAGATATATAGCAAGGCTTTTATAAGACGAAGCATGTAAAGATAGTTGGAGCAATGGCCAATGAGATCTGTGTAGAAGTAGCTTTCAGCTCTGTGTGTGTGTGTGGGTGGGTGGGTGGGTTCACATTTCGCCACCGTGACGTCAAAAGGTTGGGAATGGGTGCGATTTGAGTCAGACAGTTTATTGGGTGCACTAGGCGTGCAAGGGGATCCGACGAGGGCTCAAAAGTGTCTATCAGCCTATCAGGTGAATTTTTTTTTAAAAAAAAAAGAAACAAGAAAAAGAAAAAAATTATTTTTTCTTTAACTAATCCTAAATTATAAAATTTAGGACACCATGAGGCATAATTTTACGTGAAATATCATTTTATAAGTTCAAAAAATCAAAGTGGAGCGAGGGGATAAGATTGCGAAATCAAGGATTCGATTGTTCCCCTCTCTTGCTTTTGTTACCAAATCAATGTTCTAATAAGGCAACAGCTAAAGGTTTGATTAGCCGATATCTTTTACCTAAGTTCTAATCAGGCAACAGCTAAAGTTCTAATAAGATTGAAAATCAATATTTTCATAACCGGACCGGACTCGATATTGGGTCATGATATAAACCAAATTTTATTAAAATAATATTATTTATAATAATTATAAAGATATAATATAAGTTATATGATATAGTACATAAATATTATATTAATAACTTATTAAAAATATTAAAAATTAATAACATATTTTTTTATTTATTAAAAGTTTTAATAATGATTAACATATGAATATAAATAGATTATTATTATTTTAATATCTATTATGTAATGATGATAGATACTAAATTATTTTTATTCCTTTCTTTTTCTTTAACACTTTTCTTTTCATTTGTTTTGTTTATGCCCTTTGATAATTTTTCATTCTAATGTTATTCACTTTTAAATACTTACCTTTTTCATTTCAGTTCCTATTTAACTTTATGCATATCATAATCCCTCCTCTTTAACCTTCCTTCTATTCTTTTTTTCCTTTCCTATTTTTATCATTTTTTAATTTTCTTTTTCAAAATCTGAATTGAACTGGTTCAACCAATTTTTTCGGTTCAATATCAAAATCATTTTTTTTATATATAACCGGATCGGATCACCGACCGATAGGAGATTGAACCGACCGGTCTAATTTTAATAACATTGTTGAAAAGTACATCGAGCTATTTTTAATTGGGTATTTTAGCAGCTACATCAAATCCTACTAATTCAGCACAATAACAAATAAATTAAGCTAAAAAAAATTTACACTCACAAATAATTGATCCGAGATTTTGACGAGAAGGATGGCTTTTGGATAATTTGATTGATTAATTAGTAAGGTGTCAAAGTGGCTAAATCTTGCCTCTAATTTGGACCTTTTAGTATCTCGATTCAACACCACAAACACGGCAAAAAAAAAAAATATTTTGAGAAGCACGATTTGAAATGTTAATTTTTTCATATGATCAAATCTTGCCTCTTGATCTCTACTCAGTTGGAGGAATATTATTTCCTCAACTAAATTTGCATTAGATAGGATTATATAGGATTATATATCGATCGTTAAGACGTCATCATTTCTTTTATTTTTTATTTTTAAATATACAGCACCATGCATTTCGTATTTTACTCCTGTTGAACCCATGAACGTACGTATATATACAGCACCATGCTTCCTTTTTCATTCTCTCACTGATGCATGCATGCTTACCGTTCTTTAGTCTAACTTAATTAACGACCATCCTAATTTTCTTTAGATCACACCACATGTTTTAGTCTACGTGACGCTTTTGGAAATCTATTCTTCAAGACAGACCTACTTTAGTACAGATGAAAAGAAAAAAAAAAGAGAGAGAAAAGAAAATATTAGAAAGAGAAAGATTCCTATCTCTCACTAGTGTAAAACTTGTCAGCAGCGACAATCAAGTTCCTAGACCTAATAAACGTTCATTTTCAATTCGCGAGTCCAAAAGAGGAACATAATTTATGTGTGGCTTGAGTTAACTTTGCGATGATGAGAATTAACTTCCATCCGTTCACAAGATGGAACGATCAGATATATATATATATATATATATATATATATATATATATATATATATATATATGTGTGTGTAGTGGGCATGTTTCAATGATATTTATATTCAATATCCATCTACCATTCAACCTTTAATATTTTTTTCTTTCCCTTGGTAGTTGATAAAGAAAATTATATGATTATGAAAATAAGGCTTGCCATAGCGGAACACAAATTTTAGTAGAGTACAAATTAGTAGTTCTTAGTATTAAAGGTCCCACTTATATATATTAAAAAGAAAAGAGAGTTACCACCCACCATAATCTATATTTTACTTATTTTACGACGATGAACCGTTGAATTCAAAAGGAATGTACTTATTTTTCTTAGTTATTTTTCTTTTCTTTTATTTATTTATTTATTGGGTAAAAGTTCACGGAAGACCACGTTCTTTTTTCTTTTTCAAATCGAGCGGCTCTCTAGAATATATTTTTATATATATAATTTTGAACTGTTTACCTCTGAATTTAATTATTAAAAAATCGCTACTTTTCGCTTTAAAATATTAAATATATTTTAATATATATGAAATTAATGTACCTAATTAAACGCATCTGGATTGTTTAATTCACTGATTAATTATTTAAATAAATAACATACTTAAGTAATGAGAGTTATCCATCCATAATAAGATGTCCAAATACACTTAACATCTTTTCAGAATAAAAGTTACTGTAGAGGTATATTCATCATGGTTGTCATACCCGGCCGGTCGGTTGGACCAGTCAGATCGGTGTCCGGAGCCTAAAACGGTCCGCGAGTCGATCGAAATTCGGGGACCGGGTTTGACCCCTCGGTCAAAACCCGAGTTCAACCGGCTAACTCGACGGATTTGACCGACTCAGCCCGGGTCAATTGTTGAAATAAAAAAATTGAAACATAAATAAAATTATTAAAATATTTAGACATTATATATATATATCATAAAATTTATATTTTAATGTCCTCTTGTCACATATATAATTTTGTTCACTATTTTTTATTTATAATTACATCACAAGAATAAATAAGATATTATATATTAATAAGATTATAATAATTTTTTAACTAATTTTATTCTTTTATTAATTTATATTATCCGGTCCGACCATCCGATTCGATCCGGTCCAACAGGTCCGACTTGACCCGTTGATCAATTCGGGTCGACGGCCGGGTCGGATCTTATAACATTGATATTAATATCTAATATGTATATATATATATATATGTATCTAATATTTTTTTTGTAAAGTTTAGAAAAAAATGAATAAAAAACGGAAATGTTGGTTGGTGTGTGGGTGCGGATGGCCACTTTGATCTATCACGCGCATGCAGCGTCGTATGTGGGGTGGAGGAGGACGTGGTGGTGGTGGGGAGTAGAAATAACTAGAAGTAGGAGGAGGAGGAAGGAATTCAAGGAAAGGAAGGCAACTTTGACCCCATCTGACCGAACATTTTGATCCGCGACCCCCAGCGCAAGAGCAAGTGCACCCTCCCAAATGAAATCCCAATCCCCAGCCGGCCCTCGTGTACGGAGACTGTGGACTGCATGCTGCGTTTCGTCACCCTCCACCCACGTCCACGTTTGATCCACCACATCCTGGATTGGAAACGTGCTCCAATCCCTGCAACTGTGTGTATTTCTTCTTTTTTTTTAATTTTATATTTCCCACAATCAAGCTTATTGCCATTAATTTATTTTCATGATATCTTACTAGAGATGGACAATCGTGCGGGCCCGAGTGGGCCCGGCACGCGGCTCCCATGATTTTTCGTCAGTCATTTTTAATCATACAGTTAAATATTTAATGATATATTATAAGTTTTATAACTATCTTATACATATATTTAATCATATATGATATTTTTTATAACTATATCATATATAAAAATATTATATTATATATCTAATAATTATAATATTATATATTATAATATTATAATTATTAGTCAATTTTTTTGGGTGAAAATAACGTGAACCATTTTTATTTTACTCGGCCGGTCCGAAAGGCTCTCTCCATATTTGATTATTTTTTTGTATTTGGAACATAAATCATGATAATCTGACAATTGTGATAAATAATTTTTGCAAAATTTTTTTATTGAAAATTTTATCTATCACTACTAGCTCGTGAATCGACTTTCACTTTATGAACGTGCATTTTTTAACGTCGCGTGAATTGAATAGTTGGCATGAATGCACTAGAAATTAACTATAAACAAATTCTATAAGTTGTATATCGTCCTCGCCTGTCAATTCATCATGCAAGGAGGACAAAGATGATATCGGGGCGTACATGCATACCGCACTAACATGACCTCCAGTTGTTTTGTTATGCAAATGGATTTTATAGATAGATAGATATCTTCCCCAAGTCAGCGCTTGAGACTGACTAGCGAGGGACCGGCGATCAGCATCAACAAAAGATATCACGCAGACCAAGTAACTTTAGAAAGCAAAAAAATTATCGCACTGTAAAATGGGAGGAAAAGTAGTGGAAAACATTCCATAAGAGGAATTATTTTCCATTTATGGGTTCAATATATATGGCACCGTATCAGAATTTTAACTTGATGATCTGATTTGTCAAAATCTCCACAAGGTACATATGAAGGAGCTGAATCATATAGTTGATTTATTTATTTAATATCAGGAATTCCATGCATAAGAGCAACTTGAAGATGCTTTTTGTTTCCTCCCATTGTTATCACTCAGGTCAATTTCCATTAGAGGAGGCGGTGTGTAGTGGCCTAGTTGGATGGCCGCCAGGTTGGAGCAGTCGGCAGCCAAAATTGCCGGCGTACGGTGGCGAAGGAACACCTCCTCCTTTAGTGGCTCCCCTTGGAGCGCAGCTACAAGACAAGGAACTACTTGCGCACCCCCCCCCCCCTCCCCAGCAGCTATGGCGTGCCGTCCGTCACCATCTCCGTCCAGCTTGCTCTCTTCGGACGCTGATTCATTTTTGCAGAAATTGGCTCAAAGTGAAAGCACACATCTCAGGGTCCCCCCAACTAGCAAAATTTATGCCTGTCCAGATGCATGGAATCGTGATGATATTAAGTCCCATGCCTGCCACTAAGTGCCACTGCCGGTGGCTTCGCATAGTTATCATAGGAACATTCCTCCACAGACTCGGCTGAGATGCCGTTGAAATATGAAGCACAGTGCTGATGATTGAGTCACCGGGATGCAACTGAGACTTGACACTGAGTTCATCGATCAGCAGCTTGTACAGCAATGTCCAGCGCACTCACCGCCCTTCCTGAGTGCCACTGTGCCATCATGTCTGTCTGGGAACATATAACATGACGTGGAAGTCAGAGATCTGCATCTTAATTTTCTACTCAAGTTGACATGGTATGCTTAGTGAGTCAGTACCAGGAAGCTAAAGGTGTGCTCAATAGAAAAAGGGAGATTGTTAAGAGATTCCAGGGAAAAACAAATTGCACTCTGTTTCCACTTCGCTCTGCATTCTTTCCAATGGAACAATCCAGACCAGAGGTATAATGATTCTAGCCTCCATAAAGTTTTACTTCAAGTGGGGCATCAAGTAGTATCCTTTTTTAACAAATAAAGAAAAATTCAAATTGTATCCGTTAATATTGCATCAACATCTGAATATCATACCTCTTTTTTCAGAGAGAACTAGTGCTGTCTCCTGTCAAGAGAGTGAAGTCACAAGCCTGGTTTTGCATTATCACTAGCTCATGTGCAGGATTGGGAAAAAAAATTGAAAATTCAAGTTCATGACCTGGGCATTCAATCAACAACTAACATGCACAAATCAGACAAACCAATTATTGGATATGCTTGAACACAACTTGCAGATAAATAGAGTAAACATTAAGCGGCAGACAGGTTGATCTGAGCATCAAAAGCACCTACCATGGAATGTCAGCTGAATTCAGTTTTATATACAATACGTATCTGAATTCAAGTGAAAAGCTGACTCAGACAACAAATTGTGTCACAAATGATAAAAACACATTGAATTCTCAAACAGTGCATAAAAAACCATTGGCGATAATGTTGAAACTAGTTCTCAAGAAAGAGAATGAATATCTAGGCCACAAAGCTATATGATAAAATATTTTTTTTAGGGTTATATGATAAAATAATTAGAACATGAATATCTTTTAAGGGCTACACCAGTAAGAACAAAATGCAATACAACCTAGTTTTCTTTTGTCGTAAGCAACAGAGCTAAGGGGCATTAGTGCCACAAAATATTGGTGCTTCATCTCCTATTATCGTGACTGTTCTAGTTTTGTGTAACATCTCCTATTCGTGCTTCCAGTTCCTCACTCTTCCTTCTTAAGTGTAGATATTTTGATTAAACAAAATCGAATGACAAATGATATTATCCGATATAATAAACTTGTCTCCAACAATTCTTTGTTAGAGACTTGAGTACACTTATATCAGAGCACTCAGTTTTCATATACAACAACAACAAAGCCTTATCCCACTAGGTGAGGTCAGCTACATGGATCATACGACGTCATTCCGCTCTATTAACAATATATTCGTTGATCCATGTTCATAAGATTCGACATGATTTTATATTGGCTGTCGGGGCCTAACACAACCCTCCTCCTTTATCCGGGCTTGGGACCAGCTATAAAATATAGGCGGAGTTTGTAAGAATAGGACATCATAAAACAAATTTTAAGCAAAATACTTGAAAACTATAAAACAAACTTGGCAGCTACTTGTTACAAGACAAAATGTCAACATACAAGGAAAAGTTTGTGAAAAAAATTTTTGAAAGTTTTCCAAACACATCTTATCCAATTATGCTGAAGACAAACTTTATATTGGAACTAAAAAATTGTGGGATCAAACTTATTTTATGGTCACTTAAGTCTTCAGGGCTTTTGGTTGCTTCATCTTTGAAGCTTCTGAGTTCTATTTAAGCTTTTTCCCCACAATTAATATTTTTTTTAGAACCCCTACAATTAAATATTACTTGAAAACTTGTCTAAAAAAATATTATTAGAAGGCTTAAATACCTTTCTTAGGGTGAGAAAGCTGAAATCCTAACATCAGCTTCATTTCAAATGTGTTATTTCTCCAACATTCTGTGCTTAAAGCTTTTCTAGTTCAGCAGAAAATGGTTAATTTGACACAACCAAATTTGGTGGATAAGATCTTTATGCAATCGTGTTTCCTACCATGTTATTCAATAGAAAACTTCACAATTCAGTATGCAAAACGAACTTATATATCTGTCTCCTGTAATAAACTGAACACAGACGTTTCTTTTTTTTTTTTAAGTGAGAACACAGATATTTCTAAGACATAAAATCTAATGGCTTCATAGAAGTTCCAAAATATGGGCATTATGAGATGAAATGAGAATTGGATTCTTACCATGAAGCTATCAGCATAGTTCTTTCTTATCCACAAGCTCTCAAAAGTAAACAGTAACCAGTATTGGCATCAGGTATGTAAAGCATAACCGCATCAGTCCCATCATTGTTTTTATACTACTGGTATCATGCACGTAGCTCTCAAAAGTAAACAGTAACCAGTATTGGCATCAGGTATGTAAAGCATAACCGCATCAGTTACAGCATTCAGTACAATCAGAAAGAGGTTAAACTGTTGAAGGTAAGGGGTAACTCAGATATCCAAATATAAGTTTCAATCCTTCATAGAAACAGCTAGATGTCAATCTAGTCCTCGCACATAATGGAGTTTAAAGTTAGGATACATTGACAGTAAGAATTTCAAATCATGGAATGAATTCTTTCAATGGTGTCAGAAAAATGTTATAATTGTGAATATGACCATGCATATCATAACCCTTTAGGATAGACATGAATGTTAGTGCCTATGTTGCAAGGATATTACCGGGTGCAGGTACGGGGTACACCAATTTTTAAAAAATTAGGCTATGGGGATGGCAATAAAAAACGTATATACCAAATATACAATAAGAGAATAAATACTAAGAGAATTAAAAAATAATCCTTTTAAGACAAAAGTTCATTTTTTAAAAATAAGTCAGCAAATAATATTTTACCTTATTAAAATAGTTTAAGTATGACGCAATTGTCAACTTTCTTTAAATGCATTATTTTTTCTAATATCTACCTGATGTTTAGATTTTCACAATAAGTAACCAGATGTCCACTTCCCATAAAATTTATGCGATGTCTAAATGATGAGTTGTTAATAGTTTTATTTTTCCTCAAGACTGAAGGCAACTTCTCATCTCTATCATTTATCTGTTCTATGACATAGCGAAGCATGATGTAAGTTGATGATATTTATTATTTATTGTATTTTTTTAGTTTTATCCGATAAATTTTTGATATGGTGTATCCCCCAAATCATAGGTAAATACCCATTTTTTTTAAAAAATATTTTTTTATTGCGTACGTGTAGGTATGAGTACCCACGGAGTACCGGTACTGGGTATGCACTAGCTATGGGTACGTGGAGGAAACTAGAGTACCCATGCATCATAGACACTTCTAAATCTTATTTTGAGTAAGTTCGCGCATTGAATAAAATTGAATATAGACAGAATAGTGTCAACTATACATGTTTTCCCCATTTTACAACAAATTATTGTTAGTTGACCCTTCCAAAGATATACACTTACAGTAAGATCCCAATACCAGACTAGGTGAGAATACATGTGCAGTGACGAATGTTGGCACAGGAATCACGACACCAAGGAAAATGAACAAGCAGACATTTAATCTCATGTTATGTAGGACGACTCATTAGGAAAGATTCACAGGAGAATACTCTCCAATCCCCATAAAGTATATTATTTGTCAAAGTCTTCTTGAGTACTTTTTTGAACCATGAGATATGAGAACACCAACTCTGTCCATAATCATGTATCAACGGGCAACACGACAGTGGGATCAGTAAAATAACCAATCATAAACCAGAATTCTAAAATTTAAAGACTTTGAACCAAAAGTTCGACCAATTCAGAGATCATCGAGATTCATATTTATGTCCGTCCAACAGTAGAGCAGCCTTCATCTGCTACTGCTTTTTTCCAATTAATTCTTTGCTGGTTCTATACTGCAATGTTCGTTGGTCTTTAAACAGTTTAACATGTGCTGATTCTCTAAAGAACTTGTTTCACATAATTCAGGATCCTCCTAATCCAGTTTTGGTCATAATTGATGCATTAAGTTAAGTCAAAAGCATAGAAATCAATCGTCAATCACATAAAATATATAACAGATTCTACAATTCAGGATGTCCCATGCAAATCATGATCCTCTGTGTTGTCTCAACGTTGCTGGATGTGTAAACGTCAGTTGATGGAATCTGTCGATTCTATCTGTTTGAAATACAAGTTGTGTCATGCCCGCTAACCTTATGGTCCCCCAGGCAATATGTCATTCGTACTACCCGATGCAGGTTCAAATAACAGATGTTATAGCTGATCAGTTCATCCTTCACGTCCTCAAAATAAAATTTTATTTGTAATTATGCATTGTCTTTAGGTTCCAAGTGGTTGTTCATCTTTCTTTTTGAAACAAAGGTTGTTCATCTTTCTTGCATTGCATGGCCTCTGATTTAATCTCGCATCCAGCCAATCTGACCACTCTACAATCCAAAGAACATAAATTCCTAATAACAGAATTGTTTGCTATAATTTAATTTCGGAATTGTTTATTTATTCCAGACGGACCAGGCCTTTCAGCTTGTGAAATATGCATCCATTTTAGCTACATTTATGCAAAGGGGTCGCAGGTCATAAATTCAACCGCATCGTCTAACGATTCAACCGTGTAAGAAATCATGAAAATGCGGCAAACACAAACAAGAGAACAGAAGAGAGGCGAGTCATACTGGTTTTGGCCTGCAGCAAGCTCCTGCCAGCGGATGCATGCGACGCAAACACATACTTGCATGAAAAACTCACTGCACAAGCTAGCTACACCACTCAAGCATAAGTGCCTCACAATGCATTCAACTCACCCATTATGCTATCAGCCATTCACCCTCAAGGATACTATACTCACCAACTTAACACTCTAGCTCATACATTGGGATGCTACCTACTTATCACCTTTTGATGATCCAAAAGCATGCCCAAGCATGCGTATTTATAGGCATTCAAGCCCCATGTCTAGAGGATGGACTATCAACTTGTGCTAGTAGTTTTCTTCATTCAGATGCTGATTTTTATCAATTTTTCTAGATAGAGCGTTTGCTAGATTTTCTTGAATATTCAGGGTTGATGCTGAATACTGCAAAATTCTCTCTCAACATAGGTTTAACTCCTTTATACTTTTTTTTGAAGTAGTCTAACTCTTTTATACTTGTTCTTGGTGCGATGCTAAGTTGTTCACAAAACTCTTCAAAGTTGATGATATTTAATCATTTAGTAAATGGGTATGCAATTTGCTCTTGTGTTTGTACATATGCTAATTTGATATGTTCTTACAACACCTTCTCTCGAAGGAAATGCTAGTGAAGAATTTTTTTAGCCAGGCAGATTGCACAGTGTTTATCACAATATAGCTTCACTGTTGAAACAATATTGGTTGATGTAGATCCTTTAGGAATTGGACATAGTTATGTGCACTCCTAGGAGGCTATTGCACCTACTTTATAATCTGCCTCTAGCGCTGATAAAAATACAATAGGCTATATTATATTGCACCATGATGTTGCTCCAGATAATATGCTTAATAAATAGATAGGATTAGAGCATTGCGTATCAAAATCTCCCGGCATAGTCAACATAACTAGAAATCACTCAAAAAATAAGATATACTTGTCTTATAGAATACCCATAAACGGTTGTGGCCTTTATGTACCTTAGGATTTGTCGAGCCGCTTCAAGATAGAGACTTCTGAGAAGCTTATCAAAAGATCCGAAGTCTGCATTACTTGGTAAGGGTCCTATAGTAACCCAAGTAAGCGTAGGCTCGTACTAACAAACTTTACAATTTCATATTATCACTAGCAAAAAAATTTATCATCCTTATACCAACTTGCTCTAATAGAATCTTCTCGTAGCTTCTCTTGCACCATAACGAGCAAGCAAAATTTCCATGTAACTTGATCCAGCAAAATCTCAGACTGGTAGAATTTCTCATAGACAATCTGTTCTGCAGCTGCTACATTTGGATTGAACAAATCGACTAACAAATGCTATTGCATGGCATGACAAACTTGTGTCCAACAGCTGAGTGTTATACACTTTACTAATACTTGAGTACACCTAGAGAAGAGCACTCACTATTCACGTACTCACACCATGGATGACTCACAGCACTACCTAACTACTCCATCCAAGCACAAGCATCTCATAATGCATTCAACTCATCCACCATGCTATCAGCCACTCATCCTCATATACAGGATGTACTAGCACACTCACCAACCTAAAATTCACACAATGGGACACTACCAGCAGATCACTTCTTACTTGATGATCCAAAAGCATGCCCAAGCACATGTATTATAGGCATGTGAGCCCAATGTTTAGAGGATAAGCTATCAACTTGTGCTTCTAGTTTTTCTTTTCTTTTTTTTCATTTAGTTACCAGTTTTTATCAACTAGATTTTTCTGGGGTATTCAATGCTGAAGCTGAATGTTTTAATATAAACTTCTTTGATTTATAATTTCCCTGACATTTAGAACATTGTTTCTTCAAGCAGTTAATAAATTTCTCCTTAGTTATAACTGTGGTGTCTGGGGACTCAGAATCCAGCTTTACAGGACTTATGATGGACTTCATAAACAGAATATGGCTTATGGGTCATCATCAAGTTCTATTTCAAAATTTGAAGATAGGTCAATCCATTGGTTCTCAAATTTCGAAGACCATATTTGAGTACCCACACACCTATCAAAAACTGAAGTAGAGAAAGTATTCTTTGCAGGGAGCGAACCAAGTTAACCCATACCATCAGTCACAGAAGCTTGGAAAACTTTCATATGTACTCATACAGATATGCAAAATCAAGGGAGATCATATTTGAGAGGAAAGATACTCATCTTCCTCAGAGCTCATAATTTTTCGTATATGCACGGATTCTTCTTCTGCAATATACATTGCAGAATATATATTTTACAAGGTCGTTGCAGAATCACATTGGGTACCTGATGCAGAAAGTTAAGAAGGAACATCCCAGCAATAGAGTGAAAAATTACTTGGAGGTCCACTCTCCCTAGGCCCAAAGAAAAAAACAAGCTGAACTGATCATTCCAAAAGGAGTTAACCAACATGACAAATCATGAATGTGACATCCATATGAACATTTCTTATGGCCGTCGTTCAGATAAGTTGAATATGCTAATACAAAAAAGATGCTTAAGATTGAAATGCCATGCAATTATGTGAATAATCTGTTCGCTCATTTCTAAGTATGCTTAAGTTCAGATAACTGTTCGCTCATTCCAAAACAATAGCTTGAGAACTAACAACAATTACTCTCGCCTTTGCCCGCAAACGCACAGCTCAACAATTCCCCGGCATAGCCGTCCAGAATAACCAAGAAAGCTGGATGATTTCCAACAGCGTGGCGCTCTCCTGGACGAGATGTGGACTCCAGAGTCATGCAGAACAGGGTTCCCAAACTCCTGCTTCGCCAATGGGACTAAAAACTGTCTCACCCTGCCTGAGTCTGAAACCCCAGTACTGGTCCTAAACCAATTCAGAATATTGGTCCTTCATCGAGGGGTTTAGGCAGGGTAGGGAAGCCCTCACCACCTTCGGCAGAAGCAGAGCCCAAAAGGGCGCCGGTGATGACGCGGGGGACGCAAAAAAACTTAGCCATCCTGTGACGAGGGTCCTTGTCTCCTCGAGTCCCTCCCTCTGCTTGAAGACCTATAACTCATGATGGACGATTGTCCTGGGAGGAGGCGCCAATATGCCTTGGAACGATAGGGTCACTGGTGCCGAATACGACGATGGAAGAGGGGTCGTGGCAGAAGAGGGCGACAAGGTTTGTTGAAGGAAGAGGTTCAGGAGCGGAGTAATAGACGGAGGCGCCGGCGGCAATAACATATACCAAATATAGAGGGAGGACGAGGTGACCGGCAGCGGCGACCGCCGATCGCCGGAGAAGTCCATGTGGAGAGAAATGAATGCTTCATTTGGTTCTCCTTTATGGCGCGAAGTGTTCGGTATGTTTGTTAAATGAGGTCGATGGGCCAAATACTAACACTCTAACTTTCTGGGCTTAAAGTTTTTTAATCAGCCCATTATGGTTGTTTGATTTTTTTTTTAATTTTTTTGGATAAAAAAGTGTTCTTCAACCAAACGTCAAGGTGGTCATATAAAATATAAAATATTCAAAGTGTCTATTTTTATAGCTACCGACTAGGGTCTAAGGGGCTTCCAGTTAGGGTTATTAGTACTTGACTAATATAAAGTCGGAGAGAAAAAAGATAAATCCGTAGTCCCCGGACCAAGTGATGTAAAAATCAATCACAGGATTATTAGCATGCTCATGAAACACATCATTTATGTTGCATTCAAAGAGTCTTTATGTTTCATTTTTGTCTAGAGCTAAATTATTCAGAGGGTAAAGAGACATGCACATATATCCACAAAATGTACAAGTTCTAGTTGGCTCAAAACTCCAAATCCAATCAATTAGCATATGTAAAGGTTTAAGTTACATCATATAAGATAAATGCACACAACTGCTAGTTTAGGAAGCTTTTAACATGTGGAAGGTTAAAATGGTATTGGGAATCAATAACTAGTTTGTCCTCATTTACACCGAGAAACATATTAGTTGATGAGATTAGGAGGAAACATATTAGTTGAGATGATTTTGGTCATTTTCAACTATTGTGGTGGAAAATACGAAAAAGGAATAATATTCACATTTGAACACCAAGAAGTACAGATAAATAAAACAAAAAAGAAGCATTTGTCTCACTACAAGAAAATAACTTATTACAGACGGTCAAAACTGTTTGTAACTTGGTCAGAACCGTCGGAAATGATGTTTTCCAACGATTTTTTCGACGAATAGTGTCCGTGTAAAAATGAGGCATTGCAAACGATTTGCGATAATTATTTCTGAACCGTTGACATCTTCGAGGGTCCAACTGACGAGCGCGGCTGTCGAACGTTGAAGATTTAAAATGGTTTGAGTCGTCGATATGTATCGATAGTTTGAACCGTCGATATATCGGTTTGAACCGTCGATACTATCGACGGTTCAAATCGTCGAAAACTCGTATCGACGGTTTGAGCGTCGACTCAACAGTTGATTTTTTATGGCTCAAACTGTCGTTAATTTTAGACGGTTAAAATCGTCGATTCTTAGCGACAGTTGAGACCGTCTATAAGCTTGCATGGACGGTTAGAACCATTAACCGTCAATAAGTATCGAAAAAATTATTTGTCGATAATTAATTTTCAACGGTTTTCGACGGTTAGAACCGTTAGAAACCAAAAAAAATTGTTGAAATTGATTGTCCGAACAGATAATATAACAAAGGATCCATTTGGATCATAATATCTAACAAAGACTGATGTCCATCACATAATTATAAGTCAACACAACACATAATATCCAAACATAAGAAATGCAACACAACACATAATATCCAAACATAACAATATTGTCCAACACCATTCCAAACATTATAATGTTTTAGAAACATAAAGATGGTAAACAAAGCAAGCCGAGCAAAGAGATGTGGTCTTGGTCACGAAGAAGATGAACACATGGGCCGAGCAAAGAGATGTCTCGCCTTTCCCTTCGGATCTCAAGAACTTAATGAATTGGCAATTCGATCCAGCTTTTCGCAAGGCACCTCGATCATCACTGCACAGCACAAAGAGTCGAGAGAGAGAGAGTTAACAGAATAAATATGCAAAATGTGTACAAAACTAGGGGAAGAAAGTTAGCACCTTGTCGGAGTGCAATAAAAAACTATAAAACTAAATCGTCCTCATCGTCAACTTCGCCACACATGATGTCACGCACAATTTTCTTCATTTCTTTCTTGGTACGACGTTCACATTCTTCGAACTCCTTTCTGAGCTCTTGTGTAACCTCTTGCCTGATCTCTTGCGTGATCTCTTGCCTAATCGAATGCCTCATCTGATCAAGAATTTGTTGCATACCTTGACCAGAGGAACTTGAACCCGAAGTAGACTTACGACCATATCCAATATCTGCTGTACTGATAAAAAATTCGAGACCGTAAATGCGACCCTTCTTCACCCCGACGTGGTTGGTCCAAAGTTGTCTTGGGTTAGCAGTGTGGTCCCCTCTTGCGTGACTTGCGTAATGTACTCGACTTCTCTTATTTTGTAAGACTTCTAAAATTAGAAAAAAGATAAATCAACGATACTAAAAAAACAAGATAAATAAATTATGATTTTACACTCTCATAGATTTACTTGAAATTTAAAAAAAATAAGAAGCACTTAGATTTGCATACATATGTCTCACGAGCAAATGATAAAACACATTCTTTGTTCTTATTCTGATGAGTTCGGAGAAATACTTCATCCTGAGTAGGTGGTCTACCCGTCTCTTTCTCCTGCAGTTAAAAATGTCAAATAAAATATAATATTTTGTCGACACAATATTGAGGGCCAAGAATAATGCATGTTAAAAATATATAAGGTGCAGACATACAAATCTCAGGTGGCAAATTATATAGTGTTACTATGATCGGCCAACAAAAATAAGAAACTGAAGTCTGAAGTGTAAAACCATCCGCGCATAATCCGGGTCTTATGTTCCTTTCATCCCTAGCAAAATCAGGATGCTTACGATCAAAATATTTCCACGCTTCACCATCCGATGGGTGAAGCATGACACCTTCAGAAGTATTATGTTGTGCATACCACTTCATTTGCGACGCTGACCCTATAGACGAGTATAGTCTTTTAAGTATTGGAATAAGAGGCAAATAATGCATTCTTTTTATAGCCACTTGAGTCTTATTAGTCACTCTATATCGTTTGGCCTTACAAAATTTACATTCATTTATATTGATGTCATCGTCATAATATAACATACAACCATCACGACAATAATCTATTTTAATTGAGCCAAGACCAAATTTACTAACCAATCTTTTTATCCTATAAAAATTTTCAGGAATGCGAGCCCCAATTGGTGTGACCTCTTTTAAAATATCTAGAAATGCATCAAAATATGCTTGTGAAATATTGTGATCGACTTTCAGATTCAATAATCTAACAACAAGTGATAGTTCCGAATGACTTTCACACCGTGGCCATAAGGGTTGGCTCGATGCATTTAGCAAGTCATAAAAATCTCTTACTTTTGGATTTGATATTTCTTCATCTTGCTCAAATCTAATATTCACATACTCAGTTGCAGCTGCATCATAAACTAAGTGTTCATATTGCGAAGTAAATCCTTTTTGAGAATCGACAAAAAGGAGACCTAGATTGGGTACGCTTGTCGAAGGTGCTCCTTCACCTAAATCATCACATTGCCAATAATTGGATTTTGAAACTCTTTCTATATAAGTGAACCTTAACTGTCTCTAGCGTTTGTAACTTTGTGCTAACACATTTCAAGCAAGGACACCTAATTGTTCCCTCCCGCTAATATTGCAAAGACTAACAAGCCACACTAATATAATAGTCAACGCCATCTATAAATTATTGTGTCAAACTCTACGACCAAGATTATTTCTATTATACATCCATCGACGATCGTTCAAGTATGACATAATGTCTGCATTATTTGCAAGTTATAGTAATTAAAAATTTTGTAATAAAACTGGTTAAAAATTGACAATCAATCCAAAGGTTCACATATTTCGTCATTTAAAAAAATATATCGAAGAAACATCGTAAACACTAATTACAACTAATCAGGAACAAATCATAAACACTCTTATGAACTAAAAATAAATGCTAATTAGAAATAATCAGGAATATCATAAACACTAATTAGAAATAATCAGGAACATCGTAAATACTAATTAAAAGTAATCATATTTGCACTACAAAATAACAAATAAGAACTAATGAATGAAATCTAAAGGAACAAACTTAAAAAAATTATGTCATTTGGAGTGACAGAATTAAAGTAATCATTGTCAACACATGTAAATAGTAATGACTTAAACACTTACGTCGTTAAGAGTGACAACGACAACAATGTTATATTCCAAAACCTGCATGTAAATCAAACATGGTGATCAAGCTAGCAGCAAATCAAAATCAAGATGATCTGAAATATATCATTGAAATAACATCTTTTGAATGACAATTAGGTTCTCTGCATTGAAAAGGGTAAAATCAGGTCATTGATAAAAAACTTCACTACACTGTTCCAACTGATAAAGACAACATTTGGGCAGCAACCAAAGACTAGCTTTGATTATCGACCAATATGTCTTTCAAAAGAAAAATTATGGACTCATATGACATCTTAATTATCATTCATCAAAGCCAAGCTGCTATCTAAAGAAGCCAAAGAAAAAAGTGTGAAGTAAAGTTGAGCATTAGGAATGCAAAATTTATGACATCCATGATTCTGCACAATTTTTTTAAGACTAACAGCTAATACTAAATTGCACATAACACTCAAATTTGTTTGAAGTCAAAGATGATAAGAGTAAAAGGTAAGATAATTAGGCCACATAAGAAGCTAATTAGGCGTGACATGGACTAAAAGAGCCCTTTTTAATTAATTGCTCTTCTTCAAGGCATGCACTACAACAACTGAATGCAGACTGTTTTAATTATGATGCTTTCCTCGACATGCATTTAATTGTCAGTCCTTCGTCGTTTCCCTCAGCTAGAAACTCATAATATTAGCAGAATTATTTATTTGCCATGTCCATCCAACTCTTGCAAGTTGTGAGATTTCTCTGTTATTATGTCACAGCAGTCAGTTTGGAACTTTTATTCTTTGTTCTGGTATCATGGGTCCTGATTATTCCAATTCTGGAAATATCGAGTAATAGTCAGATTAGCACTTGGATAGCTGATTCTTATTACTGGAACTGCATGGGATCATTTTCGAGTATGCACTTGAATGTACAACAGGATTATAAATCTTTACATAAGAGCTCATAGTACAGTATCTATCTAAGCAACAAAAATATCAGAAATAAATTATGCCATAGCTACACATCTTTTCCGCATTTGAAAACAGTTTGTTGGAAGAGCCAATGCAGAACAAAAATTAGTCTGCAGCACCATGGATACAACTTTCAGAAGTCTAAAACTCTTCTGCCGGGCAGTTAGCAAATTTATTCTGCATGGGATCCGGCCGCCGCGGCGGCCAGATCTGCCCGCAGCACGCGGAGGGCAGTTCCAACTGCCGCTGTGGTCAGATCTGCCCGCCGCGCGCGGAGGGTGGCTGGATCCGGCTGCCGCGCGCAGAGGTCGGCCGGATCTGCCGCCGCGCACGGAGGGCGGCCGGATCTGACCGTCGCACGCGGAGGGCGGCTGGATCTGGGAGGGCGGAGAGAGCACGGAGGGCGGAACGGGGAGCCTACCTACGCCGGAGATGGAGATTGCAGATACGGCAGCGGGTCGACCTGCTGGCAGCAGACAGAGGCTTCAAGCGCGTGGCGAGCGAACGCAATGCAGGTGGCGGACACAGGCGCCGACGGTCCTGCTGGCAGGCGTTTGGCAGATCACGAATGCCGGGAAGGTCGTCGCCAGACGTCTCTTGCACAGGCGATCGAGTGTAGAAGAGAGGGAAAGAGAGGAAGTGTTAGTGGGGTATATTTATATAGCCAGTTTTCGACGGTCAGAACCGTCAGAAATTAGATAAATATAATAAAATATTAATTCGAGTTAAGACGGTCAAACCCGCTGGATGAACCGTTGAAACTTCCGATAGTTTTAGCCATCGAAATATATAATAATATATGTCAAGTAAAAGAGAATTATATAAATTATAAATCTTCATTTTCGATAGTCAAAACCGTCGAAAATATTTAAAGTACAATTAAAATCAATTAACATTCCGACGAGTCTGACCGTCGAAATATCGACGGTTTCGTAAAACATCGCAATTTTTGACGGTCAGAATCATCGAAAAATAAAATATAAATACCCCATCAACGTCAAAATATTTCGACGGCTAAGACCGTTGGAAGTTTCGACGGATAGGTAAACCGTCGAACCTTTCGACGGTCTGAACCGTCAAAAAATCAGCATGGAAATGGATAAGCCAGTTTTAACATTGTCGACGGTTACGATCATCGAAATTTTCGACGAAAATTTTTGACGAATTTTGAATCATCGTAAATTCAGACGGCTAAAACCGTCGAAAATTTCAACAGATTATTCGATCCGCCGAAAATTTCATCGGTATTTCAGACGAATTTTTGCCCGTCGAAAACTAACCGACGGAAATCGAGATTTTTCTTGTAGTGTCTTCTGACTTTTCTGTTAATATTTAATTGTGTGTCTTCCTGCATATGGATGTATCTTAGGTGATGAATTTTCTTTTGATACCTAACATTGGAATACTTGAATTTATAAGTAAAGGTTCCAAAAGGAGAAAAAGAGAGAGAGAGAGAGAGAGCACTAGATTTGTTAATAAAAGACATTGACTTGATGCCAACATTATCAAAAGTTAAACACAGGACACCATACTGTGTAAAAAATATTCTAGTCAGCCAAGGAGAATTAATCACACGAATTTGTAGGAAATATCCGGGTGATAAAAAAATCAATGCAACTTTTTATATGTAAGTTATCTGTAGTTAATTCAATGCTTAGATGAAAAGATAGAGATATAATCTGATTAAATTGTTAACTAAAATTAAATTTGCAATTATTATTATCTCTCAGTCATGAACACACATGCTAACCATTTGAACAAAATTATTTTATTTTTTAAAAGTACTTTTTAGCATATCAAATTATCGACTTAGATTACTACTGCTCTAATGATCAAATAATAGTAGGATGTTTAATGTTTATGTGAATTGACTACTTGTTAATACCGGATAATTTTAATCACAAATAACAATCACAATTAAATTTATTAATATATGGATGACTTATATATATGTGATGTAATTTATTATATGGATAATTCTAATCACAATTAAAATTTAATGATGAAAATCAATCTTCAAACTGTATCAATATTTGGTTCACATGTACATTTAATCATAATAATACGAAATCATGGAAGTTTATAAATTAATAAGTTTGTCTTGAAGTGAATGGATCAAATAAAGATTTCATTAGGTGATCGAGCGACCATACCTACTCAGCTCCACGAGTGTAATGTTGCATCCACCTTGATTCCTTCATCTGAAAGGAAAAGCACATTCAAACAAAAGATTATTCCTTGTAAAGTTTTGCTTATAAATCAATAGATTTTCAAAATATTCCTTTCCATTACATGTTGAGTTTCTTTTCATATTACTATACCACTTGCTTGGATTTCTATACAAAAGAAATAATACAACGAAGAACGAACTGAAATTCAAGATGACGCATAATTTTATTAGTTGAAAAATAAAAGACGAGTACAATTCAAATAGTTTTATGTTCAAACCTCTAAAGAGTATATATAGGCGCTTTCTTTAGATAGAAATTACAGATCGATTATGATGATGCATATAACCATATGACACTTATATTGTGGCACGAAAATAAATCAATTTCAAATTACAAACAAAGGTTCACTTTAATATTTTGGTGAGACCTCATAGTGCGAAAGTGTCTTTTACCTCGCAGTGTATTGAAAATTAGATGAATTTTCGGTTGAGATAGGATTTAAGCAATATTAACACCACTAAACTTAATTACCAACATTGCAGAAAAGTATGTGTATTACACTCTTTCTTGTGTTTTCTTTCCAGAAGTAATTAAAATTAATATAAGAAGTTATGTAACAAATATATATCTCGCTCTATGCATTATCTTACATAAAGAATTAACTATAGTCTATTGTGTTATACCTTGGCCCATTCGACGTCAAAAGGTGGCCAATTTCTTATATCTAGATCCTAACTTTACATCGATAGAAAACTAGTGCAAGTCATCTCCCATTGGCTCCACCACTTTTGTGGGCATGCATGCATGACTCCACCCATGTCCAGGGTGGACACATTCTTCACTGCATACAAAGATCCTTCCAACCCATTGTGGATGCATGCATATATATACATTAAAATAAAATGGTCTAGAAAAAGAAAAAGTTAGTCTATGACTTTTGCTATTAACCATTCCTTTCTCCATAACTTATACCCGGCCTCCTCCAAAGTTGAAAAGCTTCGTCAAAAGTAGTGCCATGCGAAAGGAGCTCCCCCCCCCCCCCCCCCCCCCCCCCCCCCCCCCCCCCCAACATCTCCAAAGTTGGCCGGCTGAGTAAAACACACATTGGAGAGGACTGTCATGGCATTTTGTACAGCTTTATTGTCGAGGGACCTTCCCCGGCCCTCCATGGCGCAGAATCATTTCAAGTTGACGAACTGATGACTGATGTGAATAAGCGAAAGTTGGCAAGATCAGCTCTCTATGCACAGATTCCTCCATGATAACCTATTGAATGCATGCATGTTCTTATAGCACAAAAACTCAAGCCCTTGGCTTTTCTATTGTGTCCATGTGATACTGGACCCAATCAATAGAATGCAGCTGTTGGGGGGGGGGGGGGGGGGGGGGGGGGGGGGGGGGGGGGAGTCCAGAGCAAATTGAGAAGAGTGCAAGGGTTCTTGCAGACCTGTCCAAGGATCGCCAAACAAACGTAATTTTCAGTCCGGTCGCCCACGTTTGATCAACACTACCAAAACCCACAGAGTAACTTTTAGCTGTCTGAGCACAAAAGAATGAAAGATGTAATGATTGTTGTGCATGAATCCATCTTTTTTATGTCAGTGCAGCAGCAGTTAAATAAACTAATAGATCGATCAGTAGGCACATATATATTGACATAGATATATTGCAACATGCATGCATGTCTGCATGGAAAAAAAAACAACCTTGATCCAAATCCAGTTGGCGTTTTCCAATTGGCAGCTACAAATCTGCGGTCCGGACTTAATGCACTTACTCTGGTCAAGAGAAGGGCGGCGTAACACGATTGGGTCCATCTTTCGGGCCCCACGCATCGTCTCCGCTTACTAAGCGCCAGCTCTCCGGTGGCACAACGCACACACCACAACAACAACAACAAAAAGCACAAAAAAAAAAGAAAAAAAGTGGGCGCAAATGCAAAACCAGCTTAAAAAATCCACAGTAACACGTCAAAAAAAGTGCAAACCACGTAACAGCGTCAGCGACGTCCAAGCTTAATTTAATACTCATATTATAGCGAAAATTAATATTTGACTGTTAAATAATCTCTGCGAAAAAAATCATGGTGAGTAGCAATTTTTATATATATTTTTTTGAATAATTAATTAATATTGTGATCAAGTAACCAACCAACTTTTAAGCGTTTTAATATAAACTTTTTTTAAAAAAAATATTGTAGTTTATTTATTCGGTTTGTTTGGCAT